>JPKY01000043.1:0-186059 GCA_000769265.1 Hapsidospora chrysogenum ATCC 11550
TATATATATATATATATATACATGTGCGAGACCTAGGACTTTCCTATATAGGTACCTACCTGTAGGAGCCGTGGCTCCTCATGAATAAAAATGACAGAACGAACCATTCTTGCGCACCCATTGTATTTCCAATGTCCTCAAGCTTAGCATCGAGGCAGTTACCTACTATAGTACCTAGGTAGGTAAGGTAATGACGAGGTCGTGGATCGGTGGGGGATGGGGGTGGTTGGGGATTGACCCCCAATACGTGCATAACTCCACATTCTGCATATCAGCATCCATCGTCCGCACACCTACTAGGTACTGCATCCCACTTCCATCACGTCACAACCACCTCTCACGCCTCCAACATCTTACTCATATACCTCGTCCAAGTCGCTTTCAACCCGAAATAGCATCGTTCGGGTCCGTGTCGTGATGAGGCATGCCATTCCGTCCCCCTAACCTCATCCGCCCAGTAGCCGTCCCAGCGCAGCCGTCACCATGCATCTTCATCCGGCCCTGTCATCATCAGCATCATCATCACCATCATCGAGTATTCACCACGTCCTCCCGATCTCTCCGAGATGATTCCCACTTCTCCAAGAAGAACCACTACGAGCGTCTCAACGTCCACCACGACGCTCCGCACGCCGATATAAAAAAGTTGGCCACCACCCGTTCTTGATACCCAGCTCCTCAACACTCTCCCAATGTGACAAAGAGTCAGGTTTTGCTGACCTGCGAACAACCACAACAACAAAGATCCTTCTACCGCCTCTCCAAGGCCCACCATCCAGACGCGAATCCCAACGACCCAAACGCCTCCCACACATTCTCGCTCCTCGCCGAGTCCTACAACGTCCTCTCTGACGTCACCCGCCGCGCCGCCTACGACCGCGACGTCCTCCGCCTGCACCACCACCACCACTCCCATGCCCACCAGCCGCCAAAGGGGTCCTACCACAGCGCCGGCGGCCGTCCCCCCTCCGGCCTGAGTCGCAGGAGGGGAACCTTCCGGGGCCCGCCACCTAGCTTCTACCGCGCGGGCGGGTATGGTGCGCACAGCGATAAGCGCCGAAGGGCACATGACGAGTCCACCGCGTCGCAGGGTGCTGCCAACAGCAGCGCTAGGAAGGAAGGCGAGACAACAAGCTCGACATTCTCATCTGCGACCTCCTCCTCCGCCTCCTCCTCCTCCTGGTCCGACCGCTTCCACGGCCACGGGGGCATGGGCCCCGGCGCCGACCCCTTCGGCCACCGCGAAGAAGTACCGCACTTCGACCGCCAGTCCCACCAGCGCACGCAGCGCCGCGAGGATGAGCGCCGCTCGCAGAGGTCGCACCACCGTTCGCGGAGGGCCGTCGACGACGAGGATATAGAGTTTGAGCCGCAGATGAGCATCGGCGCGCACTTCATGGTCGTCCTTGGCATTCTGGTTACTAGCTTCGCCGTGCCGGCGCTGTATCTCCGGTTTGCGCGGTCGAATCGGAGGACGACGAGGGATGGGTCTGGGTCTGCGTAAACCTGCGTTGGGTCCATGGAGGCCATTATATAGCGCATTGCATTTCTATAGAAGCGTGTGTATGTTGCATCAAGCGGCAGATGTACTTGAGTAGACGCAACGACATTAGGGTCTGCTGAGCGTTTTATGAACAAGGGTTACTTGCAAAAGTAGCTTCAATTATTCACTGTGCTATACTCTACATCCCGAAATGTCCCATCGCAATGCAAAATTGAGTACAGTACAAAAGCGACTCCTCCTACGAGCCGGCTTTGGAAAAGGACATCCGGAGGGATGGGTACGCTAAAATGGCGATCATGTCGGCTAGATGGCTTTTAAGCCTCAAAAGTAAAGCTGACACCGATCTATATAATTGTCAGTAAACAAGAGTACTTGGGGTGGAGATGGGGCCTCTCGGCAGAACACGAACCTTGTGGGTAGCCTGGTCGAGCTTCTGGGTGTCGAAGGAGCCGCCGACACCGAGGGTGACACCCTCACGGAGAAGGACGTTGTAGGCGAGGGCAGCAATGCCGCGGTCGTTGACCTTGAACTGTAGAGGGTATCAAGGTTAATATAACAGGCTGACTCGAGGACACCAAACGGTATCAGTTCCAGAGGGAAAACAGAAAAGAGGGGTCAAACCTTGGCGAAGGAGACGGGGTCGATGCGGTACTTGGAGGCAACCTCAAGGCCGACAGTGTTTCCGGTCTTGGAGTTCCAGGTAGCCTTGGCACCAGCCTCAACCTGGCTGTTGACCTTGTGGTAGTACGAGGCGGCGAAGACGCTCAGGTTGTCCGAGGCGGTGATGGCGGCGCTGTACTGGGGGGCAGCGTAGCCGACGGCAGCGCTGTAGGCGGTCAGGGCAGCCTTGTTGACATCGTAGCCGGCGCTGGCACCGGCGAGGAAACCCTCATGTCCGACGACAGCGTCGACGTTGGCGGTGGGGCCCTTGAGCAGGTCGAAGAAGGCGCGGCCGTGGAAGCCGGGCTGCTTGAAGTGCAGGTTGAACTTGGCGCCCTTGGCGGCGGTGGCGGGGAGGAAGTTGAAGAGGCCCTCGAGCTTGAGGCCCTGGGCGAGGGTGTCGTTGACCTCGAGCTTGGTGTCGAGAGCGTTGGCGGTGTTCCAGGTCTGGGTGAGGGTGAGGCCTGCGCGGTGGTAGAACATTAGCAACTGCCTATAGCCGTCGGGGTGGTTCAAGCCAGGGGCCAGGATCATCGCGAATCCCAGGGGCCAGCCGGAACCGGGGCCGAGGATGCGCGACACCACAATGGTGGTGGCCAGCGGCTGGCTCAGAGGAGAGGACGGGCGCGGCGGTGGTGGCCGAGGCTTTGACCGCCGAGCGCCGTCGAAAGCATTGCGAGGTTGGGGCGCTGTACCGGTGGGCTTGTCGTTGTATTTTCCCTCAATCTGAACGGGGAAGTCAGCCGTCATGTCCGCGACAGCGCGACAGGGTACCGGGAGGGGTTGGTAACTCACAGCAGCAGAGGTGGCCTTCTCGTGGCTGGACTTGCCGGTCACCTTGAAGGCGACGCCATTGGGAGCGGTGTCCTTGAACTCGAAGGTGGAGGCCGAGAGGTGGTAGAAATCCTTGTTCAGGAGCTACAAAGGGGGCAGAACGAACGCGTCCTAGAGTTAGCCATCAAGACACTTGCGAAGGGCGGCGGGCGGGAGGCCATGATCCTCGGCAGAGCTTCCCCGAGGCTGGGCGCGAGCTGGTAAAAGGCTCTGCTTTGGCGTTCTTTATGGGGATGACGACGTACATCGTTGGCCGGCTTGGCAATATCGGAGAAGGCGGGGACAGACATGATGGGCGGGTTTGTTTTTATGGGAGAGGTGAATGAGGCTGACGGGGAGCTCAGATTCAGAGGATGGTAAGGAGTCGGGGAAAGGTTTTGTTGGATCGGGAGATGGAGCGCTGGGGGGGTGGTGGATGGAAGGACGATGGACTGTGCCAATTTCCATTGACATGGAAAGCACACGCACTTCACCCACCCGTCAGTCAATTCACCTCATCAACCGGCAGGAAGCAACAGCACCACATCGGCAGGATCAATTGATCACATTGCCGGGTACGGGGGTACCTAGTGACGGAAAATAGTAGCGGCGGAGTCTGTGCAGCCAATGACATTCAAAGCACGACAACCATCTCCCCCACCCACGCTGCTCCGAGTGTGCCTAGTGGCCTACTGCTACCAGCTAGCAACCCGCCGAGGAACCAACTGGAACAGCACGGGCTCAGGCTGGCGGCCGAAATGCTGGGTGACCACCTCAGGTCGGCTGATGTCGGGTCAAATGGCCCGCCCACGTGGGGAATCCAGGAGAACGCAGCGAGGGAAATGAGTGATGAGCAATGGGCCCCGCCGTCGTCATGCCTTTTTGTTGGGGTTTGGTTGTTGTTAATGCTTCCGCTCCAGTCGCCCGAGCATGCGCCTTCGGATTTATTCTGCTTGAAACAGGCCTCACAACGCATAATAGCGACGCGATTGTTACAAAGATGAATATGGCGCGAGCCAATGTGTACAGTAGGTACCCCATGCAGACGAGGAACTGCGCCAGACACAACTGTGGGGGGAAGAACCCGTGATCAACGTCGTGGTTCCTGAAAATCGAACGCTGCCCAGGTGACCTTGGGGATACTACGAGTACCTACTCTGCACTAATAGTAGTAATCACGGCAGTGGGAACTAATTATATAGTTGTGACGACTTGGGAAGCCGCCGACCATACCTATACCATATCAGTGCTGTCAAGTAACCACTTATGGACACTGTAGGTCAAAATTATACCATCATAATCTGGCATTGATGTTCTGCTCTCCGTGCGGCCTCCTTTAGTTCATGCCTAATAAACCCGCATATAGACCACACCCGAAACATTTACCGTCCGGAGGAGAGGATCCCAAGCTTTGCAACTGATCCCGAGACTCGCCGTTGAACATATGGACCGGTATTTCACACCAGTCCTCTGTGGTCTCTGAAACCACCATTGTTCCAGTCACACCAATGCCTTTTTCCCAGAATCTATATCAAGCCGCCAAAAAAAAACGCCCTGCACAGCTGACATATATGCGTGTGGCTTTCTCCCACTTGTCCTTACCCTTTTCATCAATGATGAGGATGTAAATCGTATCTTTTTGCGCCTCTCGTCTAAACAGCGTCGTTGTACTTCTGCTGGTGAATTGCGATGGCCCTAGAATCATCACGTCAGTATTATTATCTTCCCGCCGCAACTATTCGGGTGAGACAAACCGTCCACTGGGATCAGTCTGCTTGGACCAGGTCGGGGTCCACCGCATGACGGTCGAGGCACAGCGAGGCGGGAAGTGCTCGTCAAACATCAAGCGGTACCAGTAACTAGATATTGCGGGGTCAGCTCGAGATCTCTCATGTGCCACATTTGGTAGCCGGGGACGTTCGCTACACATACGCCTCCTTAGTGTCGGGGATATCGGTACCCCACTCTGGCTTGGGGTTCTTCATCATGTCGTCGGTGACGTGGTGCTCGGCGTTGTCCTTGAGGGCATCGATCCACCCGTAGCCCACACCATCTGAGAATTGCTCCTTCTGGCGCCAGAGGATGGGCTCGGGCAGGTACGGCTCGGTGTCGGGCTCATCGCTCGTGTCGAAGGCCTTGCGGAGGATGTACTTCTCAATCCTGTCCTTGGTGATCATCTTGTCGGCGGGGTCGATGCTCATCGCAGTGTTAAGGAACTGTCACCCAGGCTAGTCAGTCGCCTGTTACCCTCGGCCACCTCACGTGGCTGTCTCGGTTTTGCGCAGACTTACCTCCTTATCCAGGAACGGTACGCGAGCCTCCAGGCCCCAGGCCGAGGTAGACTTGTTGGCTCGCAGGCAGTCGGCGTAGTGGAGGTTCTTGACACGTCGCACCGTCTCCTCGTGGAAAGCCTTCTTGTCGGGGGCACCGTGGAAGTAGAGGTATCCTCCGAAAATCTCATCGCTACCCTCGCCACTCAGCACCATCTTGATGCCCATGGCCTTGATCTTCCTGGAGAGGAGGTACATGGGGGTCGAAGCGCGAATAGTGGTGACGTCGTAGGTCTCGAGGTGGTAGATGACATCGGACAGAGCGTTGAGGCCGTCCTCGATGGTAAAGGTCATGACGTGATGGCGGGTCCCGAGGAACTTGGCGACCTTAACAGCAGCCTCGTTGTCGGGTGCTCCGGGGAGGCCGATGGAGAAGCTGTTGAGCTTGGGGAGGTAGGTGGCGGTAGAGAGGTTGTCGTCGTCGTCGATGCCGACCAGGCCCTCGCCACGGTCAGCGTCGGCGGAGTCGGCGTTGCCGTTGGCCTCCTCGGCCTTCTTCTTTAGGCGGAGGGTCTCGCGCTGGGCGATGGAGGCGACCAAGCTCGAGTCGAGGCCGCCAGACAGGAGCACGCCGTAGGGCACCTCAGCCATCAGGCGTTTCCGAACCGACTTCTCGAGGGCATGCCGGAGGGCCTTCAGATCGACCGGGGTGGAGGGCACGTTGGCCGGGTCCCACCAACTGGGGTTGAAGTAACGTGTAGTCTTGCCCGTCTTGGAGTCGAAGACGTGGCCGGGGGGGAAGGCCACGATCTTGTCGCAGACGGGATGAAGGCACTTGAGCTCGGAAGCAAAGTACACAGCCCCAGGCTCCTTCCAAGACCAGCCCTGGTAGAAGGTTGTGATGCCGATCGGGTCACGGGCGGCGATGGTGCGGTCCTGGCTCTTGTCGTACAGGACGAAGGAGAACATGCCATCGAGGTGCTTGGGGACGTCGATGTCGTGCTCCATGTACTAGGCGGCCAGTGTCAGCACTCCCCAACCTTCCGGTCGCTTTTCCCGTCGCTTTCTTTTCATGGAGCGTTCGGAGGGATCCTGCAGGACGTACCAGGGGAATGATGACCTCACAGTCGGAGTGAGTCTTGAAGGGGTAGGGGCTCGTCAGATGCTTCCGGATCAGACGGTGGTTGTAGATCTCGCCATTGACGGCGAGGACGATGGAGTCGTCGGCATTGGTTAGGGGCTGAGCGCCAGACTCTGTTTGCGATGTTTAGCGGGTGAACGAGGGGCGAGTGGTTCGAGGGCTACTACTGACCAACACCGACAATGCTAAGACGCTCATGGCAGAGGACTGTGGAACAACAGCAACAGCCGGTCAGCCTCGCATCCCTTCGGGTCCAAGTCCAATTGGCTTACTCGTGTTGTTGCAGGTGACGCTTCCGCCTGAGGATGAGGGTCAGCAGGGAGGCCGGTAGTATCTTTCTGAGCGACGACGATAACTCACTCCAGTCAGGGCCGCGATGGCGAACTCTGTTGGAGCAATGGGTCAGTTAACTGTTGCTCAGCGGTCGCCGCGCGAGAAGAGTAGACGACATACTGCTTCGCGAGCTTCAGCGCCGTGGGCTTGAATTTCTGAACGTCAGGGTGACTGCGGCCATGTTAGCTGCGTGTCGTCGCGTCGCCGGTTGAGATGGGGTTCTTTTTTATTATTTTTGTGTGCGCGGCGTGTGTGCAAAGGCGCATCGACAAGAGGTTGATGGCGGGGTCGCAAAAAAAATGTGCCCCTCCATGTACCTGTGGCCGACCGCGCTCTGTTGCGCCGACACTGCCACTCTGGGACGGGCGAGGAAAAGAAGAGGGAATTCTTACCGATGGCAAGCAAAGATGCCACACATGATTGCGGTCGGCGAGCGAAGGTTATCAGCGTTTCAATGGCCGACGGGAAGTTGATGTGGGAAAGCACAGCAGGCAAAGACAGATTTAAAAGCGGGATGGCCAGCGGAGCGGCAAGAAAGAGTCAGACAGGTGGCGTGCCGAAAATCGCGAACAGATTAGTTGCCGACAAGCGGTCCACTTGGTAAGAGTGCCTGGTAATAAGTCTTTTTACCATGGGAGCCAAGCCTTTTTGCCCTCGACTCATGGGGTCAATCTTCGTCTGTGTGCTGGCCGATTTCGGCTTCGACGCAAGTGTCCTTTCTATGTACCTATCTGGCAACCTCCGTTTGCAGAAATGGCTTGTTTCCCATTGGCGCGCTGTCGACAACATCCCGCACCCCCTTGGTGCAACGGTAACGTACCTACCTACTAAAAGTACCTAAGGGCCAGCTCTAGCCACTGATGAGACCAAGCTGTAAGGGTGTCGTTGCCCGTCTTCGCCACATCTGCTCAAATACCCCGGTCCCCTCACTTCAGGACCATCACCACGCTACACACCGCGCGAGCGAGGCCGGATGATACTTAGTTGTGGTACGAGTACTACTAGCCTGTATTCTGTATTTCCAGGGGGGCTTGTTGCTCACAGACTAGGTTCTACTACATAGTAGTTTTGCGAGGCCACATATCTGTAGGTAATCGTGAAGTAAGGGCAGGTACTTGGATCAGTTCGCCTTAAATACTCCAAAGGGCTACAGGGTTCTCTTTTTGACTGACGTCCCTTTCCATGTGCTGTCATCGAGTTGAGTTAAAGGACCTCAAGCCTCGCGTTGTTTCCGCGGCCCTTTGGACTCTTGGATTCCTTCCCCTTGCACATCTGCATCTATAATGAACACGCCACACGTCAGTCTCGCAGGAGCCGATAACGCTCCACGTTGGATGGGAACATCCTAGCAGCAAAGATCCTCCCTCAAGCCCAAGGCCATATATGGTCGACCCTCTGTCTCTCGTGAACTCCATTCCGTGAGTCCATTATCTTGTTCGTGGCTCTCTTAGCAAGCGTTTCTAAAAAACGCAAAAACTCGTGCTCGCGTAACCGGTGAGGTCCCTCCTGAACGCCCAAAAAAAAAACCTTGAAATGTAATGCTTCCCTCCACCCCCTTTTTTCTACCGGCTTCCTTAGATCACCCCATTAGGCGAGTAAACTCCTCCTCTCCTTCCCAGGGCCCTCCTCCCCCCTCACGGCGCCGGGTTGTCGCGGACCACACGCTTAACCCTCCTCTCGTACTCGACCCTGTCTTTCCGGAATAGGTTGTAGGCCTCGGCCTGGGCGGGCGACTCGGGGTTCGGGTCGTCAAGCAGGTCCTGGATACCCAGCATTATCTGCTTGACGGTGATGGCGGGCTTCCACGCCTCCTCCTCGTTCAGGATCGAGAGGCACACGGTGCCGGAGGGGTATACGTTGGGGTGGAACAGCGGCGGGGTGAACTTGCCTGCCGGTCCATGTGTTAGCGCTCGTGCATCCTCGGAAAGGGAGTTATACACAACCAATACTCACACTTCGGCGGCTTCGTCGGGTATTCTAGTTCCCTACATGTTAGCCCTGCTCCAGATCGTCGCAACAAAAGGTGGCAGCCCATCCTTACCGTCGGGGAACGCCATGGTCAACTTCAGCAGACAGCCCTCCCAGATCGTCTTCTCCTTCCCGGGAATACCGCATTCCCAGTTCTTCAGGTCGAGCACGCCCTCCTTGGTGCGCGCAGGTTTGGCATAGAACCCGAAGGGGTGGTCACGCCGCCACTGCTTGCTAGTCGGAGTCAGCACAGCACCCACAGGCATAGTGTCGGTGACACGCAGACGTAGACACTCACCGTTCCTCTTGCAGCCGATTCTGACACAGTGCCATGCTGGGAGTGGGCGAGCCGTGATTCGGGCGGTCGTCTTTCGAGATCGGAAACTGTGGGTGTGTGGTGCAGATCAGGTCGATGCGGTAGCGTAAAAGTCGAAGCGGACTGCGCGTTCGTAAACGATGCACACAGAACGAGAGGAAGATTCTTGTCGGGGGCTGGATGAAAGGACGAGATCCAGATGAAGATGTCAGAGTTGCCGAAATGTCGTGCGTGGTGGCTGAGAAATCAGGGAGAGCGTTGGTCTGAGGGCAGCGTGACTGGATGCTGAGGTTTAGCACGGGCTTCAACTCGCGCCGTGAATCGGGGTCTAGTGGCGGCCAGTTGGCTGGGTGCGCGTCCAAGGCCGTCAACTCCAGTACAGTGAAGTACGGTGTAGTCAGGTTCCACTCGTCCACGTTACTGGTTATAATAGTACCTTACCGTACTTGTGGTGCAAGGCTCCAGCACCACCACCACCACCAGCAGCCAGCCAGCCAGCCAGCAGGTTCCTGTGCGCGGGGCAACCAACGTGGGGCAGCCACTGGCAGGACATGGATGGCAGTGGGCGCTTCAGCACCCATCGCCCTCTTCCCTCGGCTCAACACTGAACCACGACGCGCTCTACTAACTACCCTATTAGTATTTCGGCGAGGTATTCCCAGTGTCACACCGGCCTAGCATCCTCCAACTTGGGGTTTCATTTCTGATTTATACCACCGTCCCATACCGCCTCTCTCGGTATCTCCTGCATCTTACACAGCCAGTCCACACGAATCCACCTCCACTGAACCTCGGTCCCACCTGACCCGATACACCATCGCTTTATCAGAGATTTGCCTCGCCACAGCGCGTTGATACGGAGTTGAACCTCTTGTATCGTCAGAGACTCATATATCTCGTCACCCGGGTATGAGAACCGGTCATTGTTTGGTCTCATAACACCACTTCCGCCATGAGTTCGGCAGAGCCAGTCAAGGAGGAGGGGGCGGGGATCCAGACAGAGCATGTGAAGCCGTCCCAGAGCCCAACCGGCGCCGAGCCAGCCACAAGTACAGCTACAGTGCAGGAACCGAAAGCGACTGTCGAGGACGTCCCTGACCCCGACGAAGATGACCTGGATGATCTGGATGGTATGGACATTCCGAGCGAATGGGCATGACTCTTTTCCGAACCTCTGCTGCGACCTCCCACTAACACCATGCGCGACGACCAGACATGCTCGACGAATTCTCGGCTGTCAAGTTGGACTCGAGCAAGAAACCAGCCGAGGCGCCTGCTCAAGCAGAGGCATCGCAGCCCAAAACAGAGTCCAAGAGTGCGACCCCCGCGCCAGAAGCCCCGGCCGGCTTGGAGGATGCCATTTCGGAGGAGGAGTTTGCGAAGCAGCTCCAGGCCGGCATGGCCGATCTCCTCGGCGAACTGGAGAAATCGGTGGGTCAAGGTGCAAGGGACATTGACATCTTTCATGCTGACAACGATGGCAGCCTGATATGCAGTCGCAGTTCGAGGATATCTTCAAGCAGATGAGCGGAGCCGCAGACCCCGCGAGCGACGTCGCGCCAGGAGCGACCCCTGCAGCCGAGGGCCCCGGCAGTTCGACTGCAGGAGGAACCCCCGCCGCGGACGCGTCCTTCCAGGAGACCATCCGGCGGACCATGGAGCGCATGCAAAACTCGGGCGAGCAAGCCACGGCAGCTGCCGCGTC
Source organism: Hapsidospora chrysogenum ATCC 11550 (assembly GCA_000769265.1). Classification (NCBI taxonomy): domain Eukaryota; kingdom Fungi; phylum Ascomycota; class Sordariomycetes; order Hypocreales; family Bionectriaceae; genus Hapsidospora; species Hapsidospora chrysogena. The sequence continues at coordinate 10,711 of JPKY01000043.1, forward strand.
GGGCGCCGGGGACGACTTCATGGCCGAGATGCTCAAGCAGCTCTCGTCGGGCGACCTCGGTGGCGAGGGCGGCGAGGAGGAGTTCTCCAAGATGCTCATGGGCATGATGGAGCAGCTGACCAACAAGGACATCCTCTACGAGCCCATGAAGGAGCTCCACGACAAGTTCCCCGAGTGGCTCGACAAGAACCGCGCCACCACCCCGGAGGACGACCTGAAGCGGTACGAGGAGCAGAGGGCCCTCGTGACCGAGATTGTCGCCAAGTTTGAGGAGAGCTCGTACTCGGACTCTAATCCCGCTGATCGGGAGTACATTGTGGACAGGATGCAAAAAGTAAGTGTCTAGTACTTCCCCCTCAACTCCAACATATCGCAAGTTTCTCCGTACTGACAGCTGTCCAGATGCAAGCCGCGGGATCACCGCCGACAGACCTTGTGGGGGACATGTCATCATCGCAGGATGCATTCAACATGCCAGACGATCAGTGCAATCCGCAGTAGATTCCCGTTTCTTGGACAAAGCCAATATCCATATGTACCCCGTGCTCCGATTCGTTGTACAAAGTGTCTGCAGTACACACTGTTGATTTCGTGTATAGACAGGCCGGAAACGCCAAAATCACGGTCCTTCAACTCCCCTATTTCCCCAAAACGCCGCATCCGGTAAACACGCAAGTCTAAAACGACATGGCATGGTCTTCATCCATATGATCCGCTGATGATGGCGCCTGCTGTTGCTGTGCAGGCTGCTCTTGTGCAAGGAGCTCGGCAAAGATATCATCGTAGTCCTCGTCGGACATTGCTGGTGAACGCGGGCGTAGTGGCTGTGCCGCTTGCTGTTCCTCGTAGGACGCAATCATGGCCTCCAGCTCCTCCTCCTCGTCTGGAGGACCATGTGTCATCACATCGCCGTCCTGCGTCGGCGGCACGGCATGGCTCTGGAAAGTCATCGCGTCCTCAATATCTCCCTCCGAGGGTTCGGGCGCGTCAAAGGTTAATTGGCCCAGGTGATTCAGATAGCTCGTCCTCAAGAACTGCAGTCCCACGGTCGCGTCAGCAAAACCGCGTGGAGGTTTTTCTAAAGTTAGCACGGAAACCCGTACCTGTCCTTCAATGTTGCGTCGCTCCCATCCTTTATCCTCAGACTTCTGCCGCACATTCTGGAGGAAATTCTTCCTGCGCTGCTCCTGTGTCTCCTCGCGCCTCCGGACGACGGGATTGGGGCGCGTCGGACGCGTCGAGAACTTGAATTTTGGCGGTTGGATGGGCGATGACTGGACCTGTCGCTGCGGAAGCGTGTTCCGGTCGATTGGCGACAGCGGCGACGAGCCGCGCGCCGGTGAGGAGGATAGTGGCGAGGATACGGCGGGACGGTGGTCCCAGGAACCCGCGAAGATGGGACTCGGCGCGAACGAGAGCATATTGTCTGATTGTCCCTGTCTACTCCCCGTCATCAGTTCAAAGAAGGGAGTAAAATATTAATGGATGACCAACGACGCGACAGAATCAGTTAATGCTTTGATAATGGATGGACGGCGTGCGTGTGTGTGTGGTGGGGGAACACGGTAAGAACGCGGTCGCGCAGTCACGTGTGCAGTACTGGCAAAAATAAATGACGACACCCTGCGAGTCGTACCTACTGTGGGTACCTGGCGGTACTGCAGTGGCGCGATGGTGGGTGGTGGTCCGACACGCGCTGTGGCAAACCCGCTGCAGTGCGAGTTATTAGTCCGTCTGTCCGATCCGAACCGTAGACTCCCGACGAATCACCGCCTCGGCCAGACGAATCTGCCAACAAAAAAAAAAGAGCAGACAAAAAAAAAGACAGGCACTCCACGAGACGAGGTCACCCTCTCGGAAAGTCTCCTGTTCTTGTCGCATCGTACGAGTATATGTGATTCCTTGCTCTTGGTCGTTTCTTACTTTCCTTTTCGCGAAGCCTATAATGCACCATTGAATGGCCCAACCTCGTCTCCTTCCTCTCAACCCAAATCGCCGCCACGAAATAGGGCGTCCCGATGAACGCCGTCTCCTTATCCGCCCTGACAATCCGCGCGGGGACTCGATCATGGACGTGTTCTGCTTGCCGGGGCCAATTGACTCGAGGTAGGCCGTCTGGGTCATTCGGTATAAGAGCGTTTGCGACTGGCAGGGGATATTCGCATGGTCCTGGAGGTGGTCGGGGGCGCAAGCAGGGCTCCAGGCGAGTGCTGCTGTACGCCTCTTCCAGCACCGCCGCGGTGGGAGCCGCCACTCTCGCGTTTAGCGAAGAGATCAAGAGTGGGTTGGAGTCGGCGGAGCGTACCGGGAGAGTGGCCACCGCCCTGGCCGTCTGCATCAACGAGTAAGACATCCCATGCGGAGACGGCACCCTTCCCCTTGGAGCGGCTGGATGGCGCTAATTTGGTTCTCAGCTACCGGACGACCTTGAACTCGAGAGACGCCGTTGACGACTTGAAGGAGAAGGATGAGATGCTCAAGGCATGCCACAAGCGATGCGCTGAGCGTACGCTCAAAGTGCTGGAGAAGAATGGCGGTATCTTCATCAAGCTCGGTCAACATCTGGTACGGCAAAGCAGAGCCAGCCCATCCTCCTCAATACTAGTACTCAGCTAACGGGGACTTACAGAGCGCCATGAACTACCTATTACCGAGCGAGTGGACGACAACCTTCATTCCCCTGCAGGACCAGTGCCCAGTCTCACCGTTCGAATCGATAGAGAGGATGTTCCAGCAAGATACCAAGGAGGACCTCTGGGACTACTTCTCCGAGTTCTCCGAGGAGCCCATCGGAGCTGCGTCGCTCGCGCAGGTACACATCGCCACCATCAAGGAGACCGGGCGCAAAGTGGCCGTCAAGGTGCAGCACCCGGAACTTGAGGCCTTCGCGCCGCTCGACTTGGCTCTCACGAAATTCACGTTCTCGACTCTGAAGAGATTCTTCCCAGAGTACGACCTCGAGTGGCTGTCTTCCGAGATGGAGGTCTCCCTGCCGAAAGAGCTCAACTTCGTCGAAGAGGCGGAGAATGCACGGAGGATGAAGGACCACTTTGCCAAGATCCCCGCCCTGCCGCTCGTCATTCCGGAGGTGTTGTGGGCGAAGAAGCGGATACTCGTCATGGCGCGTGAGTCAGGCAGGAGACTAGATGATCTGGAGTACCTGGACGCCAACGGCATCGACCGGGACGAAATCTCGGCCACACTGGCCCGCATCTTCAACGAAATGATCTTTGGGGACGGGGCGCCGCTGCACTGCGATCCGCACGGGGGAAACATTGCCATACGCAAGAATGATTCTCGTCGTGCCTTTGGTAGGGGACCCAACTTCGATGTGATCCTGTATGACCATGGCTTGTACCGGGACATCCCTCTGCCCCTGAGACGGTCTTATGCCAAGATGTGGCTGGCTGTCATCGACGGTGACATGGACCGCATGAGGAAATACTCACGCGAGGTAGCCGGCATCGAGGACAAAGACTTCCCACTCTTCGCCTCGGCCATCACGGGGCGCGACTACAGCGTCGTGAGCTCCGAGGGCTCGATTCTCAAGACGCGCACGTCGGCCGAGCAGCAGACCATGAGCGGCGCCCTGCAGGAAGGCCTCATCGTCGACCTCGTGCAGCTTCTCAGCCGGGTCCCGCGCATAATCCTGCTCATCCTCAAGACCAACGACCTGACGCGCAGCCTGGACGAGAACCTGCAGACCCGCCAGGGACCCATCCGCAATTTCATGATCCTCGCGCGGTACTGCACGCGCACCGTCTTCCTCGAGAAACTCGACGAGATCCGCGCACGTGGCTCGCTTCTGTGGCCGCCCAACGCTGCGAGGGTGCTCGCCGCCTGGATTGGGTACCTGCGGGTGGAGGTGAAGCTCGAGGCGTTTGAGCTGTGGCTGGGTGTTAAGAGGGTTCTTGGGCTGAAGAGCATGGCATTTGGCGAAGGCGCGCTGGCGAGATCATAGACGGCGCGAGGCCAAACTACTAAATCGTATATAGACGCATAATGTGGAACTGTATATATCTATTTTTATATATGTATGACATTCCGACTTTGGCATTGCAGGCTCAAGGTAGACAACGAGTCAAATTGGAAATGACCACCTTCATCTCCCATCCCCGAGTTGTCCTCCGATACACATAATGGCACTCAGACATAATGGAAGACTAGTCACAACCCGCTCCAGCCCTTGGCCCTGAATAACTTCTGAACCCGCGAATCTGTCTTGATTCCGTCTAGTATTATATACATTGCCCGCTTCACGGTCGAGAAGGCCCGTCTTTCGACCTACGTGGACAGTGATCTTGGCATATAACCGCTGAGGACGAGCAACCAATCAAATCACCTGGTTTCGTAGTCTAGTTGGTTATGGCATCTCGTTAACATGGTTAACATATAGCTTGGCTACCGAGAAGGTCCCCGGTTCGAGCCCGGGCGAAACCATTCTTTTTGACAAATCTTTTGCCTGTCTTATTGCCGCAAACCACTCATCCGTGGCATCGATCGTACTCGGATCGGGTAAGTCTGTACGTGCACATACCTAGTACTTACTTCGAGTCGCTACACTTGTCGTTGCATTGAACTTTTGCTCTTCGTGATATCCGCCGAGTATAAGTGCGGCGCTATACACCCGGATTCGTAGGAGATCCAACGTAAAACCCATCGCAACACAACGAGACGAATTCATTTCATGCCAAAATAGTCCAGCCTGGGTAGCACATATATTTTTTCTTACGAGAGAGCTCGCCTCGTCATATACTATGCTACTTAGAGAGGAGACAAAAAGTAGTGCTATTATACACGTGATTGTTTAAGGGTATAGTGAATCTCCCAGGCTGCGAAGGTTAATAGCAAGCCAGACGAGCCCAATGACTACAACTGTTTAGGTGAGGACTAGCCTACGGGGATATCTATCTGCCTATAACTTGGCAAGAATGCTACTCCCTCTCAGCTCGTTGAAAAAAGTCAAAAGGGCAAAAATAGATGGTTTCGCCCGGGCTCGAACCGGGGACCTTCTCGGTAGCCAAGCTATTGTGAGTTAACCTATGTTAACGAGATGCCATAACCAACTAGACTACGAAACCAGGTGATTTGAGGATTGTTCGCGGAAAGCCACCTATAGGCGGCATTTTTTTCAAGTCAAGCAATGTCAGTTCCCGGTTGGCATCGCCGTATCTGGTAGGTATTCCCAGGTCTCCACGATATAACAGCATCATCAATACCTTGGGTACTTAGTTCCGATTCATCAAATACCGAAGTCATGCAACTGTCCAGAACCCAATAACCCCCTAACGCCGTGCCACCAGACACGCCCGACCAAGGAAAAAAAAATTGCAAATGCAAATGACGACAGCGTCGCCATCCTATTCAAAAGATCCCTTACCAAACAGTCCCCCGACAACCCCAATCCTCCTCTCCGCATCCTTGACCTTCCTCTCCTCCCTCCTCCGCTCGCTCTGCTGAATCTTGGCCCGCCGCTCACTCTCCCTCGCAAACGCGTTCACCCCGCTCTTCTTGCCGGCGGCCCTCTTGATCTTCGCCTCGTCGCCGAAACCACCACCTGCCGCTGCTAACGACGACGAGGTACAGGACGATGTCGTGGTGGTCGAAACGAGGGAGTTAGTCGTCGCCCGACGCAGGAGCGCCGGGACCTTGAAGGAGGAGGAGGAAGAGGATGCCTGCGCGCCGGTGAAGGCGAGGCGAGATGTGCCTGATGCGCTGGACAGGGTGGAGGATGAGTTGCGCTTCAGGCTAATGCGGTCAACGATGCCGCCGGTGCGACGAGGATTACGCGGTGGCGCGTGGTTTTCCTTGTCGCTGGGAGGCAGTGACGGGTGGGCATCCTCTTCGCTATCAGAACCAGCTTCCGTGGCCGGGATGACGGAGCCCTCGCGCTCGTCCTCGAGCAGGTTGGACAAGGTCTGGCGGACCTCGCCAATGTGGGCAGGCTTTCGGTCATGCTTTGTCCTCCGCGGGTTCCGTTGAGCCTTGTTGGTATCTGACGCGTTACCCAATGCCGACCGGGGCTGGCTGTCAGGGATAACCTGTTGCTGCTGCTGCTGCCGGGCACCACGCTCGTCCTGCGATGACGGAGACTCATGGGTGGGCTCCTCAGCCGCGTCCAGGAAGTCCATCTCGTCATCACTGTCCCGGTCCTCAATCGTCTTGAGGAAAGCCTGGTTACCGGGGTTCTCGGCCATCTTCTTGACACGCTCGTCCGCGAAGAGGGTCTTCTGCATCTTGGCGAACTGCCGACGCTTCATCTTCCGGCGGGTCTCGCCGCCGTCGTCAGAGTCGGACAGGTCGTAGTCGGCGCCGCGTTTACGTCGCAGCATACCGTTTGTGATGTCCTTAAAGAGCTGCTCAACCTGTTTCTCGTCATTGGCTCGCTCCCGGTCCCTGAAACCATGGTCAGCACACTCGACATCCGGAGTTGGGAAGCGGGAGAAGGTCATGTACTTACGCATAGAAGGCCGCCAGCTTGCGGTCGTCGGCATCGTTGCCAGTGGCATCGTCAATCATGTCCTTGACCGAGGCCGTCGACTCGTCGTCGCTGTCCTCGCCATCGTGACCACCTAGGCCCTGGTACTCATCCTCGGACTCTTCGGCGTGTTCCTCGACCATCTCTTTGGCCTTGCTCTTCTTGCGGTTGAAGGCCTCCATGACTCGCCGCTTCCTCTCACGTTCCGCCCCCTCCTTTATAGCATTGAATCCAGTCGCTGCTGGGGTCGGAGTGCCCTCCACGGCAGCTGGGACAGCATCACCTGCAGGAGTTGCTGTTGTTGACATATCCATCTTGCGCCTGAGCCTGCCCCTGCGGATAAGTGGTGAATCATGCTGCGTAGCTTCGTCCCCGCCCAGGACGACGGTGTCGACGGTCGAGGGAGGGACATCGACGAAACGGTTCTTGAGGGGCGTGTACTCCTGGATACCCACATCCTGAGAAACCTCCATCAGCTCCGAAAGCTGGGTGTTCGGCACGTTGTCCCGCATCAGGCTGTCAAGCCCGTGCATCTGGGTCTGGGTAAAGTTCAACTGCACTCCCTGGGTCGTGACCTGCGTCTCGCCATTCTGCGTCGCTTCCATGGAGTTCTCGAAGGGGTTGTCCATGGTAGCTGAGAAGTTGGAGTCGGGAAAGTTGTCAAAGTCGGGCATCATCGACTGCGTGGGTCCTGTAGCAGCGGGCACCTGGTTGTCGTCCATTGTGCCAGAAAAGATTTGGGTCAGGCCAAGGCCGGCAGGTCCCGCAACAGGAAGCCCAGGGATGAATGATTTCTTGGCCGATCGTAAGACGGATCCGGGGCTATCGGTTCTGGGACCAGCGGGAGTGGCCTGTGTTGCCGACTTGGGTTTTGGTGTTGCTTCGACCTCGGACATATCATCGTCAGAGAGGATTGCCAGTTGATTCCGAGGGCGCCTCCGGTGGTTGGGGGCCAGTTTGGCCTCGTCATCCTCGTTATCCTCGTCTCCCTGGTCGCCTTCCTCCTGGGGCTCCTCAGATACTTCTGACTGCCCGTCCTCAGCAGCACCGTCAATCATGACGCCACCAGCCTCTTCCTCGTCTGAACCACCGTCCTCCTCTTCCTCTTCCTCCCCCTCCCATCCTTCTTCCTCTGACCCAGAGAGCTCAATGGCAGAGGCCTCTCCATCCGCTTGGTTGGCCAGGTCCTCATACTCCTCATCCTCACTGTCATCCCAGGCAAGCGGGTCATGCTCCCCGTCTTCGTCACCCTTCTTAGCGGCCGCACGCTCCTGCTGCATGATCTGCTGAGCCTCTTCACGCGCCTTAGCGACAATGTCCTCGACCTCCTGCATCTGACGCTCGCGCTCCTCGGTGGTCTGTACGACGACGCCCTGCGCCTTGAGCATGTTCAGCCGCTGGTCGCGCTCCAGCTTGGCCTGCTGCCTGGCTTTCTGCTGCAGGTAGCCTTGGAGTTCGCTGGCGGTCATCCCAGAATGGTCCTTCTTGCGTCGACTTTCCTTTCCGGGAGAATGAACCTGAGCCAGTGCGCGCAGGACTTTCAGAGAATTGGAGTCCTGTTCCTTTTGTGTGGGAATGTGGTCGAAGATGGCGTTAAGTCTATCCTTGGTTGTCGCTGTGATTTCCAGCTCGTCATCATCCGAGTCGATCTCTGTCAAGTTGACAGCCGGACGCGGAATTCGGACACGGACTTGGCGCTTCGGCTTAGCTGATATCGTGTTAGGTTCTTCGATGGCAACCTCCTTCCCTTTGCCAATGTCCAATTTGGCAGGTTGGGAACTTATCAACTGCTCCGTCATCGGCAGCTCGTCCTGATCATCATCGGCGCCCGCAGATTGCTCTGTGCGGTTTACCCCCACCGCGTTCTTAGCATCCACAACAGGTGGTGAGCTTGGCGGCGTCTCGGCATCCTTCATATCAATGTCGGACTGCGGCGTCCCGGGGCGGCTGGAGCTTGACATCTTGGGCTCGGGCTGGCCAGTCGGTCTGAAATTGAACCTCTCAAACAGGCTATTCTTGGAGATCTTCTTCCGCGTCTTGGCCTCGTGGGCGAGCTGCATGCTGCGCTGCATCCGCTGCGTCTCGCGGTTCATCTCCTCGATGGCCTTCTTACTCGCCTTGCGCGCCGGCCGGTGCTCCTGGGTGAGCTTCCGGCCGCCCTCGTCATCCGTGATGTCAGACGGGTTGCCGTCACGGTCCGAGTCCAGCTGGTCGAGTTCAGAGGAGAGCTTCTCCAGCCGGGCACGCCGCTCTGCCTTGCGAGCCTCCTCCACTGCCTCACGAGCGAGACGCTCCTGTTTCTTGCGCTCCACAAGAGCCTTGAACCGATCGGACTTGGTGGCGGGAAGGTCGTCCTCAGAATCTGAATGCTGCTCTGTCGTCTTTGTCGGAGATGGTCGGGCGGGGGAGGATACGAAGAGGCTCCCTTCAGCCCCAACATTGACCGGCGTTTTTTCCCGAGGAGTCTTTCGCTTCAGACGCCGGGAAGCGACTGGTAGATCATCGTCTTCGTCCTCAGCATCGGGCATATTGACATCCTCCCTCCTCGACTCCTCCTCATCTGTCGACGCGTCGTCTTTCTCCTTGGGCACGACTTCGACGCTTGATCTCTGGGCAGTCGGAACCGCGCCGTGCATCCTCGCCGCGAGCCGGCCTCTGGGCCTTACTTCCACGTCGGATTCATCGTTGCTGTCATCGTCTGTGTGCTGGGAGGGGACGGCCGTGCGTAGTGCGGCTCGCGTGGCCTGCGGAGACAGTCTCCGCGGCGGTTTTTGTTGCGTTTCACCCGTATTCTCGTCATCGCTACTGTCGACGGCGGCAAGTAGCGCCCTGATCTTGGATCGCGGTGTCAATGGCTCCGGCGAACCGACACCCGACGCGGGCGACACGGAGCGCGTCGAGGCCATTGCCAGGGCAAGTGCTGGCTGAATAAAAAAGAATAACGACGCTCAAAGGTTGGAATTGCTGTAGTGTAGATGTCGTAACGAAACAAAATTGCTATGCCGTGAATTGTATAGGCAAAGTATCTGCGGGTGGTACTGGTAGAGCTCAAGGTGGGTGGAGGAGGTGGGCGTGTCGAGCGTGTTAATTGATGGCGGTGGGGAGCACTTTAGCCACGCGACGCGGGTGTCATGGACGCGACCCGCCACCAAAAGCGGCACCGCGTTTGGACTCCTCCCTTGTTCTCCCACCACGGACCGCCTCCTCGCCCAACCACCGCCGATAACGTACTACTAGTACTGGCCACATTCATGAGTGATCCAACCTAGGGAAACTACCGCCATCCGAGTCCAATTGTATTTTTACACGTTACTCTACGGTATCCACAGAAGCACAGAAACTACATTCCCAACCGCCTTTGGCTGTCCTCTGCCCTACCAGTATCAGATTCAATCACGGCCATCCTGACGCCAGTTCCTGTACAAGCTGGGAGACCAATTACATTCTATCTCTACATTTTTAGAAGTAGAAAGTAGTAGCACCGAAGACACGCATAACACATGCACACAGGGGCCAAATGAGTGGCAGAAAGGCTTCAAAGGTATATTATTACCAGTCGTCCGAGGATAGAGGCCAATCTACCTAAAGGTGTTCCAGGTAATTTCTCGGTAAGGACAGTTTAGAGTTGGACCATTTCAGAAGTTCAATTTGGCAGAGGACTCAGGTCTCCGCGGAGCGGCAGTAGCGCTTTCCCCTCAGAAGAGCTTGTGCTCGAGGGTCATGTCAGACTCCGGCTCGAGGCCGACGCAGGCGCGAAAGATGTTGGTCAGAGCCGCACGCTGCTTGGCAAGCGAGTTGACGACGGGGGTGCCCGGGGGTGTCAAGGGAGCCTTGAGCATGTAGCTGAGCACGCTGAGCACGCTGTGGAAGCTCTTGTAGTCGGCGCCCTCGGCAGACCCATCCTTCCACTGGATGCGCGTCATCATCTCGGCGAGAACGACGAGGTCGATGATGAGGGGCGAGGCCAGGAGGGAGTCCTCGCAGATGTTGAAGAGCCTAGGCATTGTCAGTCGGAGGATGGCCTACATGGTTCCCTCCCCGCAGGGCAGCTGGTGGCAACTTACGAAATGGTCTGGTGTCCTCCCATGAAGATTTCGGCATAGTACTCATCCAGCGCACGCTTGTTGTCGGCCACGGCCGGCATGTACTTGATGACGACGCAGTGGTCCGGGTGCTCGTCCTTCTTGTACAGGACGTGATTGGCCTCGACCATGTCGTCGACGACGTTGGACTTGGAGATCTCCTTGGAGCGGAACTGCTTCTGGGAGCTCAGGTTCTTGCCGTCGTTGTTGCCCAGGTGGTTGTAGCTGGCAATGGAGGTGAGCTTGATACCGGCGTTGATGAGAAAGTCGACGAGGGCCGACTTCATCTTGGTCTGACCCGACTTGAAGTCGTCGCCACCAATGAAAGCATTGTGCTTCTCGGCCAGCTCGATGACGCCGGGGACGAAGGTGTTCTGGGGGGAGCCGTTGATGAAGGGGGCGCCCTCGAGGATACAGGCGACGGCGAAGACGGACGAGGGCGAGACCTCCTCGTGGCCCTGCTCAATGGACTTGAGAATGTTGTCAGCGGTGTCGTTGACACCCTCGAGGACGCTGGCGTAACGCTCCGTGTTGGCGGTCCACATGACGATGACCTTGTCGAGGCCGTTGTTGGCCTTGAAGTCACGGATGTCCTTGCGGAGGTGCTCAACGTGAGCCATGGAGGCCTTGGAGCCCTCGATGACGTTGTCGGCGCGGTCCTCCTGGTTCGCGGCAATGAAGTCGGGGTAGTAGATGGATGGCAGGGGCACCATAGAGGCCATCTCCTTCTTGACCTGGGCCTTGAGGGTGGGCTCGAGTACCTGGGCGCGGTCCATGGCGTCGGCCATGTTCATCTTGCTGATGTCCCAGCCGCCAATGACGAGGTCATTGGGGTGGACCATGGGGAGGACCTGGCTGAAGGGGATGTTGATCTCCCGGCTAGTCTTGGCGTCGGTACCAAGCTTCATGGTCGAGCCCATGACGACGGAGCCGTAGTAGTTGGCCTCGCGCGGGCCCTCCTTGGTCTCCCAGACCATATTGCGGCGGTTAGCGATGATGCCGGCGGTGACGGTGGTGCCGTTGTTGCCGCCCCAGCCGACCAGCATCATGCCGGTCTTGGGGACCTTGCGCTCGACCTTGAAGTCATAAAGGGTCTCGGTGGGGGTGGCAACGAACTTGCCATCGGCGCCGGCCTCGACCTTGGTGGTGCGGTAGGTGTACTTGGACCTGATCTCCGCATCGGTGTAGGTGACATTGGGGGAGTTCACGGTGAAGACCTCCTGGGTGGTGGTGGCGGCGGAGCTGCCGTTGGCGTGTCCCGCCCCGTTCGAGGAGCCCGTGTGCTCTTCCGCGTGAGGAGCCATGATTGGCAGATTGTACGGACGGAAGTGCGTTTGGTGAAAAGTTATACGGGTTCTGTTGGTGGTTGGTGTGGCAGAGCTATCGACCTTTTACTGAGTTTCGGTCGAGTCCGTCGCTCCTCCAGAAGCGGCAGAGCAACGGGCTCCGGCGAACGGGTGGTGCACCCTGCAGTGTCTGTCAGTCATCTTGTCGGAGCCATTGTAGAAGATCTGAAGCTCGACGTACGAGTTAAGGAGATTGGAAAACGTCTTGGGCGACTTTTGTGATCGAGGTCAGGGTGGCCTCGATCTACCGCTTGGGAGATGCTTGTGAGTGGAAGGGTTGTTTGGTGGGGTAGTGGGGGGTGATGATCAGACAATGATCAGCCCGAATATGGATATTGTTGTTTTTTGGGGGTGGTTTGAAGGTTGTAAACTTTTGGAAGATGTAGATGTCGTTTCTTTGCAAGAAAAAGTGGTTACAGGAGAGGAAGAGAACGGGACGAGAGAGGGGTCCGGGAGGTTGAAATACCTGACCTTCAGCCCGCCCAAGGGCCCCGCGCGCCATCTCACTGCCCCTCTCGTCTTCCAACCACCATCGTCCTACGAGTATTACATGCGCGGGACGACCCCCACCGACTTGCAAGCGGTGAGTTCACTCCGGTGCTCGGCCACTAGGTACGGTGAGCTATGGATACTTCAACTGCAGGCCGGTATTAGGCCATGCACAGGCGTGCGAGGATGATGGCGGCAACGACAAATGACGATAAAGAAGCTCGACTGCAGACTGTGCCAGACGAGCAGGCGGTGCGCGTCTTTCTGCAATGCGGGTGGGGTCACGATAATTTTCTGGCTGTTGAGGGGCCATCTTGTGATGGAGCGCCGCGGGCTAGCAGGAGACGAGTCTTGGCTGACCGGATACCACGGGAACCAATGGAAGGGGATGGAGACCATCACAGCCGGGGGGGAGGGGTCCAAATCTTAACGGCAACACAACACGCGAGCACTCACGTCGCCTGGTTCATCAAGGTTCAGATGCCGGTAAAACGTGTGAGCCGAGATAAGCACATATCGAATCGACGACATACGAGTGACGAGTCGAGACGACGTACCTACAACAAAGCCCCGTTCAATGTGTTCTGTTCCGAAACGCAATTTGGTCCGCCCAAAAGATGATAGCCTGTTTCCCTGACAGGCAACCTAACAAGTGGAACGATACACGAGTACACGTAACCCCGAGCGACGACCAACAAGCAGTCACGCAACCTGGTGGCACAGGTCCCTTGAAGTTTGGAGGTTCCAGTTGATTGCGGCATCTCTCATATTGCCCAGATCCCCGCAGCCAATGGTCGTTTCAATGCCCATGCAGGACGCTAGTCCATTCTCTTGTCATTGGCTCTGGCACAGCGTTCGATGTAGGCATCGCATGGTGCTAACGCAATATCCTCAAGGGACAAGTTGCGCTGTGCGGGCTTTTTGTCTCGGGGTTTCGCGGTCTTTATAGGCTCCGAGCGAGGTGCGTACGAGTACGAGTAGTACCCAATGACTGCCGGGCAGTGCGTGCATCCCACGAACGGCACTCGCTCGTACGAGTTTGTCTGCCACTCTGCCTTACCTATGCCGTTGGCGCACCACCCGGCAGTCGTGGGAGTTCGATCAATTCATGTTTGAACATGCCGACACCCCGCGCAGTCGCTCACCGACTTCGGCTGCTGTGCGACCGCATCCCCGTCTTGATCCGGCGGGCACCCGGTGCCAAGCATCACAGTTGCGGTGACAGGATACCACTTGCTACGTGTAACAGTGAACTTTGAAGCTACCCTGTGCTCATCTTCGACATAGTTGTGTACAGCTCCAAACCCCCATCATAACTGACCTCACTACCTACGTACACACAGCGGAAACGATGACCACGAGTATCACGCCAATATAAACAAGGGAATAAATTCCCCCAATGGCATCGGTCCGTATTCGTACTAATAATCTGTATATGTTTTTTTTTTCCGAGACAATGCCTCAGTCCACACAGCTCTGGTTGTCGGGAGAACTATTAGTTCGAAGTATGTAGGGTAGGTCTTTGAATCTTGCCATCCTGGTCATGTGGTGAGGTCGATACAGGTACGCGCATGAAGCTCACCCACTCGAAACGGTAATACTCGTACGACCTGCAACAATAGCCCCGGGGAGGGTATCGCAAGGTGACATTCGAGTTATTAAAGGGGGCAACTCCAAGCACGGCAGCTACGTACACGTTTACGTTTCCTATGATGGGATCTTTTAGCATGTATACCGTAATTAAGTAGTGTCCGCTACGGACCAAGGCTAACTGCAACCATAATAGGACACTGGGACCGTTGACAAGGCAGGCAGGCAGGCCCTCACCAAACTACTTTACAGGCCCGAACGACCTCCCAAATAACCAGGCCGCCCACGCAGAATACGTACAAGGCATCTGAGGCTTTGGTGGAGGCCAACATGTGCATCCCGACTGGAGATAATATTCGGGGTCGCGATGGCACCATGACACCAGCGGCGCTAAACCTCGAATATTCAACGCCCGGCCCATTTAACCGGGAATTATCGTTGTCGACATACCTAATCCAAAACACGCTTGGCCAGTCAAGCTCATATCACGTACATATTGTTTGCTTGGCGTGGAGAATGGAGTCTGGAGAAACCGAGATCGGCCAGAGAGATACAGATTGGGGAGCTGTGTGACGTGGGGTGGGTAGGTTCCCATGGCCCTTGTCTCGGTGGGTTCTCCCAAAGAGGTTGAATGGTAAGGTAATACTGTGTAATTCAATGCACGCCACTCGAGCTCGTAGGACTAGGCGCTGCAGGTATAAGGTGGAATATGAGCGTATTTGCAGATGCTTGTACCCAATGCGTGTGCTCGCACAGAGTCCCCGAGCAGCAGAAAACGTGGCCGTGGTTCGACCAACAAGCAAAGCGCAGAAGAACAGCTGCTGGGAGTTGGTCAAGATGAAGTGTCTCACGCAGAAGCCAGACGCTGTGACCAATGGCGATCCGGGCACGGGGCGAACCACTAATGTGTGGTAACTGGGGTTTCTAGGTGTATGTATGTACGTGGTAATTAGCTGCGACGTTGTCGACGCCAGTGCCCTCTCGTAATTCGTTACCGGCCAGATTGGATGATGCCAGCGTGCATCTGCTGTCCCACAGAGTTAGCCTTGGACCTGTCAGAGGGACACAGACACGCGCATTTGTTCATGACTCTGGTCGCCCCATCACCATCGAGTGGATTGCCAGCGGCCCGGCGGCCAAACCACCAGATGGTCGAGAACTGGTCACAATGAGAGTCTCCCCAACGTCTCCCCTGGCTGTTGATAACTTGATGGTCGGGGACACCCGGAGCAACCTGCGATCCTGTGCCAAGATGGCCATTATCCACTTGCGGCGCTGGACCCGCAAGAGGAATAACGTCGCTTAAATGAGGACAGGGGTCGCTCGGTGATAGTAGTGGGAGCTGTGGGGCGGCTTCCTCGAAGCAAAGATGTCAGGGCGGGAGAGCACGAAATGATCTCAGGGGACGTCGGCGATACCTGTGGAGTAATGCAACGGAGGGGTTCCTGAAAACGAAATGCCAGCGTGGGCAGTCGTGGAGGATATATCCAAGGGGAGTCCGTTATGGGAAGCTCTAGGACCTCAGAGGCCCATTGCCACCGGGGATGGGTACTTGAAAGAGACACAGACAGGGCTCCGTTCGCTATCATCAAGCCAACTGCCAGTTGCGGGATGAATTGATGTCGAGGAGATTGTTATGCATGCCAATGGTTGCAGACCTGCCCTGGTCGGCCAGGCTGTGGGCGGAAGAGATCGTCTGAACTCTTCGGACGAGGATCGTAATGCAAAGGCACCGGCAATCACGTTTGTTGTACTCGTAGTCCGCTGTCATCTCGCTGGACCCATCTTGCTATCGCACCACGATCCGGAGCAGGCGACAGGCAGGCGCCGAATCACTCGGATGCTTGTTGTCATCTGCCATGCCGGCACTGGACGGAAGGCGTGCAGCTTGGGTATTGTACTCGTACTCGTACATAGGCGCGATGGATGTGCACGACGGCCGTGCGAGCTTCTGGAAATGACATGCCGACGCCACCAATTATTATGGTACCAGGCTGCGCACTACAGGGCGATTGACCGGAGGCAAGTTTGATGAAGTGGTGGTGGCTCTTCTGAAGCGTGACCGCCAGTGGATATCCAATTGGATCCAATTGGAGCCAAAGGGGGGGGGGGCGGGGAGGATGACGGCCTGGGCCCCTCTCAGCGGGGAAGATTCTCGAGGCTAGAACGGACGTGGTAAGGGAAAGTGATTCTGCGGAGGGCGCTTCCACCGCTGGGGCTTCTGCAAGGTACCCGAGCAAGGCACCGAGAGAACCAGGCCCTCTAACCTGTGGAGGACTGGAGGTGACCGGCGATTGGTGAGCCACGGGCAGTTGTTGGAGATTGCCACTGCGGTCGGTTGGTGGACGGAGGACGAGATTAACGACCAGCAAGAGGCTGATGGTCATCATCTACGCCGTCTCCAATCCCGACGAGAAGTGTGGATGAATGGACCGTATCGGTAGTAGTAATACAGTATTATTACTCGTAATATGGCGTTATCTGTATCTCCGTAGAAACGAGTCAGTATTGGCCAACAGACTGTCTGAAGTGGCTGTCAAAGGAGACGGAAAAGACCGACAATGAAATGGGCGATTGAATAGCCTCGTCAAGTAATACGCACCGTCAGTTATCCCTCGCTCCCTTCAATGGCATCTGTTCACTCTGATAGATGGGCCGAAAGAACGGTCGCCCATCTCGTAAAGTCAGAATAGCCGACTGGACTATGTTCATGCGAGCTCACCGCTCTGGAAGACGTGGGGATGAGACCATGCAGATATTCACAGTACTACTGTACAGTACGAGTACCTTAGGCACAGAAAAATTTGGAAGGGAGCAGCACCAGTTCGTACTCTGACTTACGAACGGTTCGCACTTTGCCGGCGATGGTGGGTGCACAGATTCATTATTAAGTAGCTTGCATGCAGTGTGTTGATTGCTTAAGACAAGAGTGTTGCAGGGGCACGAACCCCCCCCCCCCCCCCNCCCCCCCCCCGGCTAGTCTCAGGGACAGTCTGTGGATGGTCAGGGGATCGGCAGGGGTCTCCCCTTAGCAACTAGGCCGGCGGCCCTTGCGGAGCACCGGCGGAGCACCCTCCAGGGCCGCTGGCCCGCTGCTGCCCTCTGGTCTGGAGTCCTCCACACCTGGGCACCTATTCGAGACACCATGTGCAACATCACCTGCCTCGCGCCTTCCCTCACTCAACTCCGCCTGTATCGAATTATCCTCTCCTTGTCGCATCTTGCCCTCCTGTAACACCACCTGCAACTGAGCTCGCGATCACTTCTTTTGCATTATTCGTTCAGCGTGCGTTTCTTTCCGCCAGTGTGAGCCTCCCGTGCTCTCGCGTCCACTCATTCGTCTCGACAGAGCGCACATCAGCCACGCGGCCGGACGCGGCTTGCCAATCGCCTTGTTTCGGATCCAGGCAAGACAGTCGAGTTCACAGCATCGCGTCACTGCCGTGGACCGCCCAGCTCGCCGCAATATCGCAGACAGAGGGTAAAAAAGAACGGGTCACACGACCCCCATCACCGCAGACTTCGACATTGCTCCTTTGTGCTTCGGCGGGGAGACTCCATCGTCCACTCGCATCCCTCGACCAAGCCGTACGTCGAGCAACCAACCGAGTGACCTCCGACATCGTGGAAGCACTCCATCCAATTCCGATGCAGTATTCTTAGCCAGAGAATAGGATAAGGAAAGACGACAACAAGGATGGCAATGCCTCGCGAGTCGAGCTTTTTGCCGACGATCAAGTGCTCGCAATGCGGCAACCAGGTTGAGATCTCCATGATGGGGGACCACATCTGCAACGGTGCAGATGCGCAATGTGAGCTTAGCACTTGTTGGACTTCGTGCGTTGCCCACCCGGAAGCTAACTCATCACAGTGTCTCCGCCTTTAGAAGTAGACGAGCCTTTCGGCCAACAGCCTAGTTGGACACAACCGTTTGGGCACAAGCCGGGGCCGCTTGATACCGGAGCTGCCAGTACGTCTTCAGCGAATTCCAACATTTCAGTGTGATCTAAGTGTGATTGCTGACCGCATTTAGACCAACCATACATGCGCCAGGGGCCGCCGACCCCGGCTAGTTATTCCAGCAACTCGCCCAGGACACCTCTCGCCGCTGGCGGGGATGACTATGCGCCATCGCCGCTGAGTGCACGACGACCGAATGGCTACGGAGGTCTGGGGGACCAAGCGGGCTACACGACGGAGCCTCTGCCGAGCCCTGGGTCTGGGTCCAGTCTTATGCAACGGATGGACTCTCTCACCCCAGGACCTTTCGACCATCGGAGACCATCAGCAGGAGAAGCGGGTGTGCCTTTCCGAAAAGATTCACTCACGCCGAGTGCCGCGTATCTCGACGAACGCCCGGGCACCGCCCACGCGAAGCTTTCTGGCGGCAGCTTCGACAATGCGAGTGCTCCCAGATTGCCCAGTAAAATTGGCTATGAAGGCTTCGGGCCGCCATCAAGGCTTGACGATGAACATGGGCTGCAGATTGGGGGCTTGAACAGGTCAGAGACGTTCCCCAGGCCCTCCTTTGCCACGGAGCCACCAATGCGGACGCCGTCCGCCCCTGGAACTCGGGGTGAGCGTGCGAGGGAGAGCGCAGGGCTCGGACACCTGCGGAAGCCATCGATGGGGCCGGATACCTCCAGACGGCCGCCCCCACGAAAGAGTTTGGTTCGACCTGCGAGAGAGAATTCAGGTTCCGTCGACCTGGCCCGGGAGTTCGGTATTGGCAATCCCTATCATACACCGACTGACTCGATGTCTTCGGGATACTCGGGGTTCAGCCAACCCAGCCACCCAAGTTCTCAAACGAGCCCGGCGCGATCGCAAGCCCGCCGGCAGGCGTCGGATGGGTCGAATCTGGATGACGTGATGGAGGAAATCCAAACCGGCATGGAAAACCTCAGACCACATGATCTTCGCACCGACCCCAAGGCGCCATCCCGAACCCAGTCCCCTCTGGCAGAGTCTCCGTTGGGCATCTCGCCTAGTGATAGGTCCCCTCAGAATGGCTACGAAGGTTCGCGATCCGAGCTGCACTGGGGCTCACCCAGCGATTCATTAACGAAACCGATGGGAACTTCCCCACCCTCGCCACGCCTGGCTCCCCTCACCCGAAAGGCGACTGGAGACTTGCCCTACCGGGGCGACTGCAAGGCTTGCGGGCTACCTATCAAGGGAAAGAGTGTATCGTCTGCTGACGGGCGCCTCACGGGCAAGTACCATAAACCCTGCTTTGTATGCACCACGTGTACTCAGCCCTTCGCATCGGCCGAGTTCTATGTGCACGACGATAAGCCCTATTGCGAGTTGCACTACCATAGCCTCAATGGCAGTTTGTGTGGCGGCTGCGGGCGGGGCATCGAGGGACAATACGTCGAGGACGAGGCGACGTGGAAATATCACATCGGCTGCTTCTGCTGCCTTGACTGCGGCCGCTCGCTCGACGACGGGTACTTCGAGGTCGATGGCCGGGCATTCTGCGAACAGGACGCCTACCACAGAGTGAACAGCGTACCCGCGCGTCCCGGTCCCGGAAGCCACCCTCCTCCGCAAAACCCACGTGCGTTCCGTCCGCCGCCTCCCCCAGGAGCTCGGGGCCCACGGCCAGAAGGCCATCCTCCGCCCCGAGGTGCCTCGCGGGGTCCGCCCGCAAAGCCCGGTCTTCCCGGCCGACCTGGACCTAACGGCGGCGGCCCGAGGCCGCGAGGTCCAGGACCCGGCAACCCTCGCCCGCCTAGCAGCCGGCGTCCTGGCCCAGGCATGCCTCCTCCTTCAAGGGGAGGCCTCCCTCCACAGATGAACAAGCGCAGCACCCGGCTGGGCATGATGTAATCTGTCCACGGCTCAGGCCCCCCTATTACGATACGATTTCACGCCTGTTTATTTTTCACTTTTAATGCGACACTCGTATGAGAATGGACACGACCCCTCCCTCAGTGTCCCCGGATTCTCATATGAGAAGTCTTGGTTCATCACTCGTTGTTCTGTTTTTGGCTTCATATACCCTCGACTATTTTAGTCTCAGTTGTATTCTGCATTATTTGTATGTGGGAGGGAGCCCCTCGTATTTTTGGAACTTTTTTTCTTTTCTTTTTAACCTTATTTGGAGGATATCTTTGAGCGAAGCAAAGTTGTTTGGGAGTTTTGGAGAGGCGCGAAAACTGGATGGATCGGAGGCAGTTCGTTTCCTCCGAGGCGTGAGACATCGGCGCGTACCTGGTATTGCCTTCTAATTCAGATCTTGCTTGGCCCTCTCTAGAAGAGGAGTGAGATATCTGTTCTTTTTTCACTTTTCTTTCTGGATAGTCTTGTTTAGTACGTACGTAGCAGCTTAGGTGGCTGGTCTTATTGGACGTGGCCCGGACGTAATCTATGCGTACATACATATTGGTCCATACATTCTTGCGGGTTCGCTGTGAAGAGAAGAGGTGACGGAGGGGGAGTTTCCGTGATCGTCATCTGGAGGCCAACCTGCAGGTAGGTACGAATAGTGCAAATGTAGAGGCACGAGTAATAGTTTTTGGATGCCAGAGACGGAATGTGATTGTCGGTTACTTTTGAGTTGTAATTAAGTCTTTCTCCCTTTAGCTGCTCCTCAGTTCCGTCATCAGGATCACCACGGCAATAGTGCTGTTAAGCCCTTGTATGTCTCACGTCGTGGTACGTCTTGAGGTCACACACCCTGTGACAGCCCTGAACCCACTTCCGGTATCCCCTGCGAAAACAGCCATCCACCGAGATCGGCTGCTGATCTCGCGGCTGTCGGAGCGGAAGGCTGGCAGGAAGGTTTCCCGTTTGGAGGTGGGAGGTCCTGCGGCCTCCTGAGTATGAGCCTGGAACGCCGCAGGGTTCTGTAGTCGGTGCGATGTGGCCCCCCAGGGCACGTCGGCGGGGGTTGGGCAGTACTGTGTAGAATATATATGGACAATGCAAAAAGAAATGACTTCTTTTACAGGTGGTAAAGGAGGGCAGCGCACGTGGTAATTAGAAACCCGAGACGGTGGGATAATGAAGCTTGGCGAACGTGTAGACTTGGCATCGCGGGGGGCGGGGGCGAGGATGCCACGCCGGTGACGCTTTGCCGCGTCAACGCGGGACGACGGGATCTGGGGAGCGGGAGTTTCATGTGCGACTCCTGTACAAGTACCTACTGTACGCTTGCACTGCGGGAAGAGGGATTTCGGGATCGGATAGGGCGCTGGATGATTCAGAGATTTTGAGAGGCAACCAATGCGTCACGTCACAGGGGGTACATGTATGCAAATCCTGTCTGCCAGGTAATACCTACAGTAGGTACCCTACTGTACCTACAGTACTAGAAGGTAGACCTGAGGCGTTCATTCCGAGAGCCGTGCCTTCAAGTTACGGTACCAGGTATGAGACCTGCTGCGAAAGTGCTGGCGCCTGTGACATTAGGTACGAATAGGGACATTAATTCTCGAACACCGTGGGTGGCATTGTAATAATCTGTAATTAACATGCCCAACCTTCCAACCAGCCCAAGCCACTCTGAGAAGCTCCAACCGGCCGTCGCCGATACCAGGGTGCGCCCGAGGTATATTAAGATACAGTAGTTCGCACCTTTGGTAGGACCATCAGTACTAAACCAGACAAGTTACTACTGTAGTAGAAACATAAGCCGACGTCACAGGGGGCCGTTTTAAACGAGTGAGACCGGTGAGGCCGGTGGACGCCCGGGCGCGGCGGGAGGCATCTTGACATCGAATCAAAAAAGGTGGCCTTTTGAGGAAGAAAATTATTCTGCTCCAGTGATCGTCATGGCGGGATGCTGTGCGAGGAGCGTAAGCGTGACTTGCGTGAGCACTGACAGGAGGCCAGCAGAAGGGGCCAGGAGCTTTCCACCCTCCTCACTGAGCCGTCCCTTTTGTTGCCTAGATCTGATGATAGCACTCATTCTCGTGCATCTTGGGAAACGAGCATCCGCATCGGATTGGTCAGGCAGATGACGTTTTTCCCTAAATAGGGTCTGCTACTAATTATACTGTACTGTACCTACTTGTCTATACCACTACCTCAGTACTAAGTAGTACTACTAAGTAATACAGTACCTGGGTACTATTTAGGTGCCTGCTGGACTCGGAGATGTACCCGAAACACGCTACTACTAACCTGCTAGTAGTGGTTATCACTCGGAGTAGGTACATAAGTAGATCTGTGGTTCTGTACCAGGAGGATTTGTTCGCCGCTGACGCGCGGGATGAGCCCCTGGGCGGGCTATATGCGTGGTCAAATGAGGTGCCCACAGCGCTTACTCGTGCGCTTCAAGCCCACATCAGAATTGGTAGCATCCAGCGGGGTTCGGGTTGTTAGCGTATCATGTGTCCCTCTAGAGCTGGTGCTGCTCAAGTCGCCCTGGTGCGGTGAGGAGTTCAGTTCCGCCAGTCTCTGAAGGTAAAACGGCCTCCAATTACTACTACTGCTATTAGTACTAGGTAGTACTTAGGTAGAACTGTGAGAGGTCGGCTTTACGTCAGGTTCCTCACGGACGTACTCGTATGTACTTGGACACCGTCTAATTCCTCTTTTTGCAAGTCCGTAGTCTGTACTGCAGGCCCATTCCACCCCCACTGTCGCCCCTGGAACACGCCGCTCTGCAGTCGGTTCCTTAAACGCCCCCCACCAAGTCCAGGGGGCACCGCTGTCGTCTATCAGCCAAGCTTTTCGGCAGTACCACTTTTCCCTCCTCGATCTTAATCTCCTTAATTCTCACCCGCCGCCTGCTTGTCGTCCCCTCCCCAGACGACGTCTTGCTTCTTTTCATCCTTTTCATGAACGTTTGGAACGATCGAACTGTCTCATACAGCTTCGTTTCCGGGTTGCCCGTCGAACACCAACAATAGACTTCTTTGACAGAAGTCGTGCCACTCATTTGTACCTATCCTCCGCCTCCGTATCGCGTCAGCGGCAAGAGTGGAATCGACAATTCGGCACAGCCCGCTACCCAAGGGACGACTATTAATAAGAGAGAGACTAGAGAAAGTTTCACGGCGCCAACGTGGTCGACTCGGCTGCGCCCCTCCATCGACCACCCTCTTACGGACCAGCAGACGAGCACCGCCCGATCGGACATTTAACCTTCGGCCTTCCCAAACGTCGCCGCTCCCCCCGGGGTCAACTGACGTCCAACTGTCGCAACATGCTGGATTGAGGCGCCGACCTCACCACTTCGATTTGCTCGATCACGCTTCCGTGTGCGGCGCCAGTCCAGCACGTCTTTCCGCTGATTTCGCCGCACGACTGGAGCCTTCCCGGAACCTAGCCAGCGGGTCCTGGGCAAGATGTTCACTCCTCCTGTCCGTCGTATACTGCGACCCAAGTCGCTTCTTCTGGGCACGCTAATCACATTCACCGTCTATTATCTCTTCTTCAGCGGCCCGACACGAGGTCTCGTTCCCTACTACCACGAGGGCCAGAGCTCAGGTAGCCGCAGCGGCGGCGTCCTCGACAATTCCAAGCATACCAAAGATGATTGGGACATCAATATAGAGCAGATCAGGGGATGGAGTGATCCAGACGACCATGAGGATCCCAATGACGTTGAGCCCGGCTACGAGACCGATGGAAAGGTGAGAAACGAGGGCCAGATCAGCAAGCTCCAGCACGAGAAGGACATGAGGAAGTTGTGGAGATACCTATACAAGGCTAGCAAGGAGTAAGTGGCCTCTTAGTTGCTTCTTGTTCTCCAGCGAGATCCGGTGTTGACATCGAACCAGCGACCCCAACTCTGAGCTCATCTACGGCAACACCATCGATACCATCGCCTACCAAGAGAATCGCACCGATCAACTTGAATCGCTCTTGACCGAGGATCCCGACGTTGAAGTTAGCTTCACCGAGGAGCAACCCGTCCGCTTCAACCCGTACCCCGACTATAATAGCGATGAGTGGAAGGCCTCCAACCGCGCTCCCTATGTTCCGTGCAAGGGCGCAACCGGCGAGTTGATCGAGGATCTCCTGGTCTTCAAGGGGCGTCCCCACGATTTTCCCGACCCCAAGATGGGCACCTACGACAAGCTCGGTCTGGATGCCAATCTCTGCTGGGAGCGAGAGACCCGCCTGGGTCCCTACGGATTCGTCCCGCAGATGAAGAAGATGGCCGGCGAGACGATGCCTGTGGAATGGGACAATGTCAACTGGGGCGATCTGCAACGACGCTGCATCCACCAGAACTCCAAGCGTTACGACCTCAACAAGAGCCGCAAGAACCCTTACCTACACGCATACCCAGAGACCTCCCACTTCGCCGAGGCGATTCTCGAGGCTCAGCCGCCCACGAGCAATCCTGTCCCTGGAAAATCTTCCTCTGGCAAATCAGATGGTGACTTGAAGATGTCGAAGGAACAGAAGCCTGCCAAGATTGAAGGGCGTGTGTCAAGCGGTGGTTTCGACTCCAGCGAGGATGAGCGCGCTAGTGACGACTTCACCCCGGAGAAGCGCACCGCCGTCTTGCTTCGATCGTACACGGGCAAGGTGTACACGGAGAATGACAAGCACTTCATCCGGGCCATGATCAGCGAACTGTCACTGAAGTCTGGCGGCGAGTATGAGATCTTCTTGCTCGTCCATGTCAAGGACCCCAATCTCCGCATCTTTGACGACCCGGAGACGTACCAGTACGTCCTGAGGGAGAATATCCCACCCGAGTTCCACGGCTTGACTATCCTCTGGAACGACGAGGTGGTCTGGAACATTTACACGGAGATGAAGGATGACGATGAGAGGAGTGTGCACTCAGCCCAGTGGCTCTCGGTGCAGAAGTTCAGCCATGACCACCCCCAGTTCGACTTCATCTGGAACTGGGAGATGGACTTCCGCTACACTGGCCACCACTATGACCTCCTCGACCGGCTTTCTTCGTTTGCGCGCGAACAGCCGCGAAAGGGCCTCTGGGAGCGCAATGAGCGGTGGTATGTTCCCGAGTACCATGGCGAGTATGACTCGGATTTCCGAAAGGACATTGAGGAGCGCTACGGCAATGATTCCGTTTGGGGTCCGCCCGACCTGCCATTCATCAGCCCTGTCGGGCCCAAGCCCCCTGTGGACTCTCCGGGCGAGGATAACTACATCTGGGGTGTCGGCGAGGACGCTGATGTCATCACTCTGGGACCCATCTTCAACCCCGTCAATAGCAACTGGATCATCGGCACTCACATCTGGGGATACAGCGATGGGATCCACCCGAAAACCGATCTGCCCCGCCGCACTACCATTGTCACGCACTCGCGCGTCTCAAAACGTCTACTGGACATCATGCACGTCGAGAACATGCGTGGCAACCACGTCGCATCCGAGATGACGCCGCAGACCGTGGCGCTCCATCACGGTTTCAAGGCTGTCTTTGCCCCCCATCCGGTCTTCATGGACCGCGACTGGAGCGGCAGCTTTGTGAACAAGTGGTTCAACCCCGGAACCAACGGTGAGAGCGGGGGCTACGGCAGTCCCATGGGTTGGGGACGCGAGCGCCGGTACCAGGGCACGACGTGGTACTACCGTGCGGAGCCGCCCAACCGGTTGTTCAACAACTGGATGGGCTGGATCGACACAGACATTGGTGGCAAGCGGTGGGAGAAGGAGCACGGGCGGCCTTGTCTGCCTTCGATCCTGCTGCACCCCATAAAGGATTCCGAGCCCACCGATGCAGGGCATCAGACAAGATTTGAGCTCGCCTACGGCTAAGACCTACCGGTATTGGTGGACCTGCAACCTACCACATTACCGACCGAGCCTGTTGTGCCTGCCATCACTGCCGCTCTCACTCTTATTTTCACCGAGGGCGGCGTTTCTTCCGCCAGCGAGCAGCTATGCCGCCGTTTCGAGAATACCCCCTTACCATTCATCTTCCTTCGCTTCGCTTTCGTGATTGGACGAGATTGCATCCTCGCCGATACGGGCGGACCCGAGGCGTCCGGCGGACGCCACTCGGTTATCAGGGGACAGTTGTACTATGATTGTGGGAACTGAACCCTTTGTTCTCTTTTTCCTTCTTATGTTTATATTTCCCTGTTCATCCACAATGGCGCAACGGTCGTGCCTGAACGACAAGAAGATAGCCGCCGCGGACGGCTATAGGACAGACGAGGCATAGAGTCGCGATGCAGAGCCCGGCGTTCTTATAAGGGAGGCAGATTTTGGTGGCAGATTATTGTCCGTCCCAATGGTGAATGGCACACATGAGACCACGCAAGGGTTCTGGCCCCGGAATGGGGCCCTTTTCTTTTTTTTCCCTTAAAGCTTTTTTCCTTTTTTTTCTTTTCTTTGTACAAAACACAAATTCGCATGATAGAACTACGAGATACCTTATAGGAAAGCTTTTTGCGAGACTGGGGCTTCGGGATTGAGTTAAATAAAGGCGCTGGCTTTTGACAATAGCTTGTGTGTTCAGTCTCGGGAGTCGTTTTGTGTGCTACTGGTAATGATTGAAAAGTGTACTGGTGGAATGGAATTGGGAGTTGACACCGTGAATGGCTCTTGTGAGTGTATTGGGAGCATTAATTAGTGGTTGTAAGTTGTGAAACTTGTGTCGTTCAAGGCGGCCGGTGGAGGGGCAGGCGCGACCCACTTACGAGTACATGCGTACATCCGACGACTCCCATAGTCCCACTCAGGCACGTCCGAACAAACGTCTCTAACTTCCACCTCTCATGGTCCATTTCACAAATCCTCTGACATCGACGCATCTAGTCTCACCGCAACGAATATCCTTTTCACTATCCTCGAAAGGTTTTATGTCACCGCGCTTCGAGCAGCTGAGCTACAGAAACAATGATTGCGCCGCCACAGAGTTCTATTCGGTGAAATCGGAGGGGTGACGGAGACGCAATTCGTCATCATATATACGCACGCTATGCCACCTTGACAACGCAGCCATGAGTCCGCCTCCAAGCGTACGATGGCCCAGCTCCTTCGTCTTCTATTTCATATTGACCTTGAGGCGTCTCGAGTTAAGCAGATATGCTAACTGCTCAGGCGACGTAGACACCCACCCCTCGAAGGTTCCTCCTGCCTAAGCGCGCGCCGCCGCAGTCGGGGGGGTTCCTGTCGACGCCGCGGTTCGCTCCGCCGCCGCCGCCGTCGTCGTTGTCTGTTCCGCTGCGGTCGACGCAGTCGCGGAGGCAAACTCTTGAGGCCCTGGATGATGACGAAGATGAGGACAAGGTTGATGGGAGCTCCGTCGAGGGCGACGATAACCAAGAGGGCAGGGGACGAGCGATGGATGTGCTGGGGGATTCGATTGAGGTGACGTCGGATGAGTCCCTGTCACCGTCCGCCGGAAACTCGGAGGATGGCATGACGGCGGGTGAGCTGGCGGAGGGTTCGTCGCCAGAGGATGCATCAACGCCTCCCAGGGAGATCAAGAGGAGGAAGCTGTCATTGTCGTCTCCTCCCCCGGCCTTTAGTTCCCCATCCAAGAACCGGAGTTTCGAGATTGGGGTAGAGGAGGACTACAATGGTGGGGACATCACCGAGGAGCACCCTCAAAGCCCACTCGAGATCGCCCAGGACGACTACCATCCTTCTGATGCCGAAGGCCGACGAGAAAGGGCTCCGCAGCAACCTACGTTCCGACCGGCACCGCGGTTCAAGTTATCCGAGGCCGAATCCCTAGGGGAAGGTCTTCCGGCTGCATTCTCTCCACAACGCCGGAGGGCCAAGTATCTCACCGGCGGTTTAGCCGCCCAGCTGCAAGGATGGCTGTCCGAAGCGAAGAGGGAGGATGAGCGTCCTGGGTCTTCATTCCGGGTCACCGTCCTGGGGGTCAAGGCCGGGCGGAGAATGTATATGGTCTCGGGGACTGTAAACTATGGGGCAGAGCCGCGGAAGGTTATTCTCGCCGGCGAGGGCAGGTTGACGGGGTTAGGGGGGAGAGGGGTGGTCATGGAGGGTAGTGTGGTTGAGATTGGGCAGCCGGTATGGGATGTGCAAGTAGACGGAGAGGCGTGGATGGTAGCATGTGACTGGACAATATTATGATCACTGGCTTATCTATCCGTACCTAGGACGTTTCTCAATGTCTACCTAAGTAGTAGCTTCCGGACTGGCGAGACTAGCACGCTGGGGGCGCTGTTGGTGGTACATATATCCGTATGCATGTAAGCGATGTTTGCATCAAACGCGACCTCCTTCATCACCATCAGAGGATGAGATTGCAATGTCAGATGACCGTCTCAAAACTCACATCACTATGCCAGCGGCCATCTAGATTTTAGTACTATTATTCTCAGGAGGGGGAAACGAGATATCGAGACCAGGCTCCAGGCCCGACGATGCTGCGCCCGCTCGCCAGGCCAGCCTTTGGGCTGGTAGGGCGTCAACAGCTGGCCGCAGCCCCCCGATACGCGGTGGCAGCAGCAGCAGCAGCAGCAGCAGCAGCCCCGTGGCGCCGCGGCCTGTACACGACGACAAGCGGCAAGAAGTCCGACCCGCTGCGCATCCTCTTCTGCGGCTCCGACACGGTGAGCACGGAGGCATTGCACGCGCTGCACGAGGAGTGGACATGGAACCGGGACCTGGTCCAGCGCCTCGAGGTGGTTGTGCTGCCGCCCAAGAATACGGGCCGGGGCTACAAGACCAAGACTATTGGTGAGTCCTCACAGCCTGGGGTGACTTTTACTCTTGAGGATTGCATGTGTGGCTAATGGGGTGGTGGTGCTGCGATAGTGCCTTGTATGAGTGTGGCGGAGGAGTTGGGGCTGCCGTATCATGAGATCAATACGTTTAGGGATTGGGAGGTAAGCGTGTCTTGTCCTGTGAACGGTGTGTCTAGATGGTACCCCTGGCAAGATGCTGATCGATTTTATAAAGCTCCCCAGTGACATCAACTTGATCATTGCCGTGTCATTTGGCCTCTTTGTGCCGCCGAGGATTCTGAGGCAAGCCAAGTATGGCGGACTGAACGTCCACCCATCTTTCCTACCAGAGTATGTACGCCCGTAACCTTGTTCTTCCTTCCTGCCAGCTGTCAAGTTTTACCACATACTCATAGAGAATTCAGCCTACGAGGCCCAGCGCCCATCCACCATGCTGTGCTCCGTGGTGACGAGTACATGGGCGCATCGCTACAGACCATGCACGAGGAGAAGTTCGACCACGGCGTCGTGCTCTCGCAGACCCCCGCCCCAGGCCTGCAGGTCCGGCCTCACCCGACCATGGCGCGGACGACGCGCAAGCTAGCCGTAGAGTGCGCGGAGCTGCTGGTGCAGGGCCTGCGGGACGGCCTGCATGTCCCGCCCTACGAGGACGCCGGGTGGAAGGCCAAGGAGCTCGCGGGCAAGCCGCTGCAGCACGCGCCCAAGATCACGACCGGGGACACGGAGGTTGACTGGGCCAACTGGACGCCAGCGGAGTGGGAGCGGCACCTACGGCTGCGGCGAGCGGTGTGGACGACGGGGCTGTCAAAGGGCGGCAAGCCCCGGCGGCTGCTCTTCCACGACGCGACGCAGATTCCCGAGGAGGAGGTCAGCGGGAAGAGGGCGACGATGGAGGTCATGACGCAGGCGGGGCGAGACGACGAGGTACGCTTCCGCAAGCTCGTCTCGGTCAACAGCAAGACTGGTAATATCTACATACTGCTGGGCAAGGGTGCGTGGCTCAAGGTGCGCCGGGCGACGCTCGAGGGCCGTCCGGAGAAGCCGGCGGCGACGGGGGTGAGGGACTTCCTCGTCGATTGGGAGGAGAGTAAGAAGCCACCGCCGAAGAAGGAGGGGGTTGCTGAGGAGACCAAGACGTAGCAGCTGGGTTGAAGAATTGGGGAGATCTGGCGATGGTGTGTACGTTCTATGTGATTGGGGGAGCTTGTATGAGTATTGGTTGCCTGCGTGGCATTGCCGATATTATGCCCTATACTTTCACGGATGCTGTTACTATACGGAAGTGCGGACTGGCCTATTTATGGAAACATTGCGGCAGATAGAATTCGGGGGTGTGAGTGGGCAATACTGCGATTCAACCCCGGAGAAAAAGGGTGCAGCTTACGCTGGTGCCAGATCTCGGCCGTTGAATCCGATGGGAGGATCGGATACGAGATTACGAGGGCGCTCGTTGTTCGACCAGGCCGGCGATGAGTGAGGCCCACCGGAACGATCCAAGACTACCGGTACTACGTAGTAGCAGTAATTTGTTCCTGGCTTTATCGTCAGTTCTTATCGACAGCTTATTTCAGCTTTGCCGCGTTAGATCGGAGGCGCGAGCGCTGAAAAGGACAAGCGCAGTAACAAGCGAGATCATATACAGATTAAACTCGCATGCGGCTTATGGCCATAGGGCTGAACAGCTAAGATCGATGGTTGTAGCGGATTGTAAAGATGCGAGGGCCATCGCCGTCTGGGAGTGAAAATATGTACGTGCTCGTACGAATTGATATCGAATGTACTTGTACGTATAAATGATGGGAGGCACAAGAAGATGCCTGCTGCCGGGCCGTGGATCGGAGGATGAGGAAGAAAAGGTAGAGATATAAGGAACGGTACAGATGCGCCGTGCAGGAGGCACTGCCACTGCGCTGGTAGATCTGAAACGCTGAAACGCTGAAACAATGGACACTGCTGGGGCACCTGTGACCTCAGTTAGGGTAGGTATGGCACGTCGGCACCTGCCCTTTGGAGCTCAAATCAACCTGGAAGGCAGGAACGACCCAGATGCAACCCCACCTTGCCCACTGCAACCTCTCTCGGACACTCACAAACTCCCCGTCCTCCGAATATCTCTTGCCCTCTTCGTCTTCGTCTTCTTTCTGGTTGCACCCTAGCCCTTGGTCGAGAACCACGATTAGAATCCACCAAGCGGTTCTCAGCGTGCCTTTCCTTCTAGACCTCGGCGAGGGCTGGTTCGTCGACGACCACCGAGATAATGATCGGCCGCCATCCAACAGCCTTGGTCGGTTGAACCCCTTCTCCAGGCGGAGAGAGGAGGCAGAGTACAGCATGCAACGCTTGCGTGGTGCCCGCCGGCTTCTTTGCCACGCGTCCGACCAGTGGAGTGTCAACGACGACTGGAGAGGGCCGAAGACGATGTGGTTCCTGCCAGCAGACTTTTCAAACCCCATTGGTGCCATCGATCAATCCACCACGGAAGATATGGTGAGCTCTTTCTCCCCTTGATTTTGGGTGGGCCATGCGGTTTCACTACCATCGAAATACTATACGCTTTAGGCTTGGTCGCCTTGTTCCTGCATGAGCAGATGCCTCCGACGTACCGCTACTCGACGCTACCTCCGAATGCCACCCACACGGTGATACACTTGGTGGGGCGATGCTGGACCAGGTCCCAGGCCGTCGATGCAACCCCTCCGTCATGGCCCTGGGGCCACGAGTCGGAGCATCCTGGCAGCTTCACCCTGGGTCAATTTTCCCCAGCGAGCAGGTGCACGGCAACTTGGTCGATGAGATCACCCCCCTCTCAGCCACGCACTCCCATTGGACTCTCGCTGTCCTGCGGAAGCAGATCTCAACCTACCATGGCTCCCCGAGCGGCGCCGTCTGCGTCCTCGGGGGGCCAGTGTTGGGTACCAGGTAGTTCCAGATGCGCTGTATGTACTCGCATCCAGCAGGCACTTTGGCATGTAACTCGCCAGCGTGGTAGTGGGCTTGGGATGCCTGACTGACTGGGTAATGATGTGTTGTTTGCTGTTTCTACTCTCTCAAAAGGCTCCTCCATCCACGTTTTTACCGTCCTTCTCCTTCTCTCCCCCCCTACGCGGATACATTCTTTTGCAAGTCCATCTTGTCCCTCGTTGACTCGAGCCTTACGCTCGTCCACCCTCTCACTAATATCCTGTCACCGTTCATTCGTTAAGACGGGAGGATCCTACACTCTTTCCACATAATACCGACATAATGGCTTCCACGCTCAAGCTCGCCACAGCGGCTGCCCTGGTCCTGTCCAGCGGCGCCGCTGCCAACAAGTTTGAGTTCTACACCGTGAACACCGATTACCCTCCCGGGCAGCCAATGACCACTTCCACTGTCTTCACCACGTCGCTCCGCACCGTCAGCGACTGCGAGGAGGGTGCGGCTTTCTGCCCTGCGGGTGCGACCCACGTCGTCACCGAGACCGTCCCTGCTTACACCACCGTCTGCCCTATCGAGACCGACGTCCCTGAGGTTCCCGAGACGGAGGCTCCTGAGCTCCCCGAGCCCACTACCGACTGTCCGGAGACGGAGGAGCCTGAGATTCCCCCGACCCTGACCCCCGAGCCTGAGCCCACCACTGACTGCCCGGAGACGGAGGAGCCTGAGATGCCCCCAACTCCCATCCCTGAGCCTACTACCGACTGCCCCCCTGAGGAGTCTGAGACGGAGAATCCCGAGGTCCCTGAGCCCACCGAGTCCGAGACGGAGGAGCCTGAGATCACCCCGACTCCGACTCCTGAGCCTGAGCCCACCACCGACTGCCCACCTGAGGAGTCTGAGACGGAGAATCCTGAGGTCCCTGAGCCCACCGAGTCCGAGACGGAGGCGCCTGAGGTCCCTGAGCCCACTACCGTCCACGAGACCATCACCATCACCACCACTACCGAGTGCGTCACCGATGGTGTCACCGAGACCAAGACCATCGTGACCACCTACTGCCCCGATGAGACCACCGACGTCCCCCAGCCTCCTCCCACCGAAGTCATCCCTCCTCCCCCTGCTACCTCGGACGAGGAGGTCGGCACCACCACTGGCACCAAGACTTTTACCAAGACTGTGACAGTCGACGAGCCTTGCGCTGACGAGCCTGAGGAGCCTACCTCCGTCCCTGAGGAGCCCGTCCCCATCCCCGAAGAGCCTACTTCCGTCCCTGAGGAGCCCGTCCCCGCCCCCGAGGAGCCTACCTCCATCCCTGAGGAGCCTGTCCCTGAGGAGCCTGTTCCCGTCCCCGAGGAGCCTACTACCGCTCCTGTCCCTGAGGAGCCCACCACTGCCCCCGTCCCTCCTCCTATTCCCCAGCCTACCGGTGGCCTGAACACCACCGTCGTCCCCCAACCCCCGTCCCCTACCCAGAACCCTCCTCCTTCCGACGGTGCCGCCCAGCTCGGGGTCAGCGCCATGGCTGTCGTCGGTGCTGCCTTTGCCCTCTTCCTGTAAGACGGGGCACAGAGGCGGAATGTCATGATTGGACTGCGTTCAGTAAAGAAGGGTCGGGGACCTTAATGTCTTGTGTAAATATTGTTCGCTTTCTTGGTCCCGACCACGAGGGGAGTTGTGATTTTGTGGACGCTTAGGTCGTGGTTGTATGTAGGGAGGCAATGTTTGAGGCGATAATATGGAGACGGCCTGCCCTGGAATATGAAACTCCTTTTTTATTATCTATATACGTGTCAAGGCACTCTTGATACATGACTATTGGGTGAATCTTGATGTATAAGATGCTCTCCTTACGTCGCTGGCCGCGTGAGGTTTCCTGGCCTGGGCCCCCAGCCTTCTGACTGCCTATAGTCCCATCTCAAGGCCCAACAACCCCTTCCTCACCGCCCTGCCCATCACCACTCATACTCGAAACTTCATGACCCATCACGCCGCGACCCTCACATAGCCCTCATCTTTCACTGTCACTCCCACCCTCCCCACCCTCCTTCCCGTCCCCCAAAGGTTCATCAACCCTACACCACCCCGTAACAAGCTGCACATCACCCTCCTCGTCCCCCCCTCCCCCACCGCCAACAATCACATCCTCCGCCAGCCTCGCCATCCTCTCCCAGTGACCCCTCGGAAGTGCAAGCCGCCCAGGCACCCCCCTCAGCACCAGCGCCACAGGCAGCCAGTACTGCAGCACATCGCCCCTCCGGACCAGTGCGTAAAAGTCACGCGGCTCGAGCGCCGAGGGGCGCTGCAGCGGCGGCGTGAGAGGGAGGATCGTCGAGTCTGGGCGGGGGCTCGGTGGAGGATCTGGGCAGCGTGGGCGCTGAGGAGCAGGTAGGAGGCATAGGGGCTCGATGGTTGCTGAGTGCCGGAGCGAGGAGGAGGAGGAGGAGGAGGAGCGGGTTGAGGATGATGGTGGGGGGATTGATGTTGAGGCGCATGCTGACGAGGATGAGGAAGTGGAGTAGGACGATAATATGGATGATACGGTGGTCTCGTCGTGGCGGTGGGAGCGTCGCAAGTGTAGTGGAGGACTTGGGAGGGGCTTCTCCGGTGGGGGATAGCTTCCTGGGAGAGCGTATGTGGGTGTGTACGTCGCTGTTGATGTTGGTCGTTGTGTCTTATTCATTGTTCGTCCGTCCATGATGCTTTGGTCCTCTCTCTTTGTTCTTTCTTTCTTGTTTTCGTCGTGATGCTCAGACGGAAAGAGTCTAGGTGTGGAAGGAGTAGGCACGCGAGAGACGGGAGAAAGCATGCTCTCTTGTTATATGTTTGCTGGTGTACGGGAGGCAACCAGGGTGGGAGTTATTGTGTCACGGCGTACATAATACTTTGTATTTGCTATGTGTTGTGGTCCTTTTTTCTTCTCCCTACGAGGGACGGGTAGACGCATCGGGGGCGAACACATCGCAAGGTCACTAAAGTACCTCCCAAGGGCCCATCGGGGCTTTTGACAGATTCGGCATGGGTTGTGGCTCCGTTTCCCAAGATGACGGGGAAATTCGCAGGAGTATGCCCGTTGTGCGTGTGTGCGTGTGTGCGTGCATGTGTGTGTGTGTGTGTGTGTGTGTGTGTGTGTGTGTATCCGCAAGACCAGGGGCCCAGGAAGGTCTCGTGGCTTCCTTGCAGGGCGGGCATTGGAGTCGGTAAAGACGACTCGCTTACGCGGTGTGACGATGGCGGCGTTGTATACGTGGCTTCGTTAGCCGCTGGGCGAAGCGTGGTTGATCAAAGGTCGCCGAAGGTGTATTTGGGGTGAAAATCCAAGGTCTATTCCGGGACCTCGGGGGTATCATAAAGACATAACGTAGAGAGAAGGGGACATGCCCAAGTACCCCGTATCTATGACAGTCGAGAGCGAATCCACTCTGCCCATTTGCAGAGGTCTTCCATATGCTCCAGGGATTTGCCCAGACCAGCACGGGTCAGCCCTTTGGCCTCTCCTCCCGGGCCTAGGATGTTCTCGTCGACGATATCCACAACGCCGTTTTCGAGAATCTGCAGCGTGATACTTGCTTTGGACCCTCGGAAGGGGAAGTTGACCTGGAAGTGCGGCGCTGGGTGGACCCATATAATGACATCCAAGCTGAGCTCGGCGTCGTCCGAGTCTGACGTCTCGCCATCTCCTTTCTGCTTGTTGGACAGCAGCCCCATAAAGGAAGCGAGTTGATCCTTCTCACTCATGCTGACACTCTCTGACTTCGTCTTGTTCGTCTGCTCCTTGCCCACCTCCAGAGGAGCGGATGGCGCTGGGTCCTGGACACCAGGCCCGAAGCTGTTCTCGAGCAGCGTCGACGTAAAAGCCCACTGCCTTAGCAGTGGTAGCATGCTGATAAGCTGTCTCGGGTGGCAAAACGCCAAGTTAGACACTCGCATGGAGTATATCTGCTTGTAGATGAAGAGGGTGTTGTGATGGGTCTTTATTGTTGCGTTTCTGTTCCTGTCCAGGACAGAGACCTGACGCTCCCGCTTGATAGTCCGGGGCTCACTCGGCTCCCCCTGGTGGACGCCGGGAGGGATGGGGAAATAGAGCTGGTCAAAGGTGGGCGGCCGCATGTGCGGAGGTGGGGGTTCCATGTCCGCGCAGGCATAGATGCGCATCACGTCGCTCTGCGGAAGCACAACCGGTGGATCAAAGGTGACGGTAAAGATAACCGCTGGGACCTTGATTGTGGACAAATCCGGCTGCATCATCTCTATGCCGGTATTCTTGGTCTCTTCGGAGGCCGGCAGCGCGACGTTGACAGGTTCTTGCCAGTCAAGGGGAAACGACTTGGGCTCCCCGCCCAACCCGTCATCCTTGACAATATCCTTGGAGAGCCAGTCCTCGGATACCCTGGCGGGTGGAACTTGGAGGCCATCCATGGAGGCGCAGCCGATGATGAGTGACCAGGTCTTCTCGCGATTCTCAGCAAAAGAAGAGGTGCTCTGGGACTCTGGCGGGATCAGCC
Source organism: Hapsidospora chrysogenum ATCC 11550 (assembly GCA_000769265.1). NCBI lineage: Eukaryota > Fungi > Ascomycota > Sordariomycetes > Hypocreales > Bionectriaceae > Hapsidospora > Hapsidospora chrysogena. The sequence continues at coordinate 46,729 of JPKY01000043.1, forward strand.
TCCTCTCTTTCCAATACCGCAGCGCTAGGCCCACCCGGTTCCGAGCGTGCATGGCAGGCAAGCCATTCCTGGAGCACATGGCCAGAAGGGGTAGCATCTTTTCCGGGTGGGTGCCCTCTTCTCGGAGCCTGGAGATGTCCCACTGGTGCAGCCTCTCGAGGCTGGTGTAGATTCCAACCAAGGCCGCCCGGCAATCGAAGGCAGGCATGACGCTCAACCTGTCCAACGCCGCCAGGGTCTCCAGGTTGAGCGCAAACTTGTCCAGAGTCTTGGTGAGTGGGCTCTGGTTGGGCGGCAGGCGCAGGTCGTCCAGGAGGATCTTGCTCGCAGGTTCCATGTGCCGCGACGTGGATTCTGACGATTCGGGGAAGGCCAGCGTGACGTTTTGAACGATGTTGTTGTCGAGGACGATTTCGATCTGGGTGCTCGAGCCCGCGATGATCAGGGCCCTCATCTTGCGACCATCGGGTGCCATGTAGTCTTCGAGAAGACAGTCGAACCCGTTGCGCTGCCCCAGACGTTCCAACCCGGCCTCGCTCACGAGTCCTTTCCGTTTCTGCAAAAAGGTCAGGAGACATATTCGGCGAGAAATTCACATACGGGACCAAGGTGCCAGGGGTTGCGACCAACATTGAGAATCTCCAGGATAGTCTCAAGCCTCCTTAGTTTGTCGTCCTCCCTGGTGATGGGCCTCATGTCGCGCAGCTCGTCGACCGGGTCGTTGACCGTGGGCATATCAGTGGGGACCACGAGGCCCAACGCCGTAGCCGTCGACGGGCTGTCGAAGCTGAGGGCGCTATTGGGCAGCTGCCCCAGCAGCATGCTCGTGGCCGGCGACTTCTTGACCTGCTGCGGGGAGGACCGCGGGCCTCTGGGGGAGAAGGCTGCCTGGGCGGCATTGGAGAAGGGCGTCGACACGGGAGGGGTCGCGCCCGTGAACTGGGAGGGAGTGCGCCCCTGCTGCGAGGCAGGATGCTTGTTAGGCGTGGGCGTCGACATGGTTGGTGACGGCGGGCGTTTGTCGAGGGAGACGGTCGATGTTGAGACGAGGCTGTCGATGCGGATACTTGTACGAGCACTCGTAGATGCTCAGGCGAAGCGGCCGGGGCGCCGCCTTTCCACGCACAGCCTCACAGTAGTTCGGAGCCCATCCGGCAATGATTCGAGATTGCGGCGCTTCGGTTGGTCGAAAACAAGAAGTGGTGCGTCGTGCTTCTTTGGTCGATTGTTGGAGGAGGAGGAGGAGGAGGAGGAGGAGCGTTTGAAGCAATGTTGAGCTACCTAGCAATTACTAGTGGGTACCTCCTCCCTCAGCAGCAATAATAGCCCCACCCCGGTTTTTCCGACTGACCGCGACGCGCATCGCAGAGTCACTCACCTCTTTGCAGAAGCTCTCGACTTCCACTTCCCACCAATCCCGCGACCACAGCGCGCATTCTATCGGAAGACGTCACGATCGTCTGCGCTGCTATCGAAATGTCAGCACCCACCGGTTGGTGGTCACGCGAGGCCATCAATCGCGCCTGGGATAAGCGCACCCTGCGCATCCTCGTCAGCCCACGCCCCGTCACCTTCGCCGAGCGACGGTCCGTCCTCCAGGTTCTGCAGCAGAAGGGCGCCATCGAGGTTTTCCAGAAGGTCACCGTACGAATGACCCATCCCCCCTCTCTCTATCCATTCCCGACTGACGGGCTGTTGTTTCCCAGGGCCAACCCTCCCAGTTCATCGTCGTGGCCAAGAAGGAGACCACCGTCCAAGAGTTGCGCAGGGCAGGCAGGCTGACCTACACGGTCTCCAGCCCCGAGAAGCTACCGGATATAAGATACGTCGACCTCGCCCGACCAGAACTCGTCGACGGCACAAAAGCAACCATCTCTCACGACGACGCTGCCGATCGTGTGGGCGAGGGAGGCCAGGTGAAGAGGCAGTTCACTGTGAACATCTTCAACCTGCCAGAGTACAACCACGGAGGTACCGCGTACTCGTCGCCTCTGTATGGGAAGTGGCCGCATTCCTACACACGCCACCCGTCCTTCATGTCCACCGTCTTGAAGCAGTCGCTGCCTCATAACATGGCGGCGGCAGGGCTGTCTCGGTGGGACTACAACCTCGAAGACAGGGGCGAGCAGGCAGAGTGGACAGCCAAAAAGGCGCGCCTGCAGGTGGCCAAATGGATGCCGACAAAGATGAAAGACGCCGCGTCAGAGGAGTCGCCCGAGGAAGAGGACCGTTCTTGGCAGAAGAAGAGTCCCCCCCCGCTCAAGAAATATCTATCTTTTTGAATGTAGGGCGGCGCAGTGCGTGCGGACGCGACCTGAAGTGGTGGCAGCTTGCCCCAGAGTCAGCAACGAGCGGCGAGTCCCAGGCCGGCAGCATGGTAATTACCGACGACGCAGTATGCGACCATTTTATCTTGCGATGGATGGCCCGACTGCCCGAGTAATGAATGGCACTCCATGGCTACAGCCCTCCGAGAAGCTGTGCATACTCGAACCGTATCTATCATCTGCGAAGGGTCCAATCACGCCAATGGCCGAAACTCACGCAGCTCACGCCGGGACCACACCGGGACTCGCTGCATTCTCCGCAGCCCTCCAGCTTTTGTCCAAAAGGAGGAAGCCTCAGCATCGCTCTCCGACACGGGACGACGGATCTAATCATGGGAGCTCTTCGATCCGGGGGGGGAGGGTTTTCGCGTCCGTCTACTGAACCAGCCTGATCACGGCGAGCAAGTCGCACCGCCTCATTAGATCTGAATCATCTGATGCTCCGTGCGGCCTGCGCCCCGCCAAGACAGCCCCGACCGACAGCTGAAATCTTAGCTCGTACTTGCTAGCGGCCCCGCTGCTGCCAGTTGTAAGACGACACGCAAGCATTGGGCGCCCACGAAGCCACGCGGCTCTACGGATGGATGGCCCTATATCTACGTACTCATACTACTACGGACTACTGATTACACCGCTCCGTGGCGCCGGCCGATGGTAATAATTGCAGGGTTACCATTCTTAGAACGGAAAGAGCAATCATTGCATCCGCCAGAGCCAGTCGGCAGAGTGTCGCAGACACGCAGGATACTAGCCAGAAGACTATCCGTACGAGTACTACTAAAGATGGGTCGGTCTACCACCAAATGTCTCAGCTGGTGAAGGGAGAATCTCACTGCAGAATGGCCCAACGCCCTTCGACCGATGGCCCGGGAAACTTCACTTCACTCGACTTCTCCGTACAACTCCCGTACTGCATACAGATCACTGTCATCCGTGCTCGGGGTCCCATACTCCGGGCAAGGTAATACATAGACACGATTCGGTCTCCTCTGTTCTCTATCAATTCTTCTCAGCCGTGTCGACAACGTCTGGCCAGAAGGTGGCTGCTGGCAGTGCACCGACTGGCGCGGTTCCATCACCAGCCACCATCAGCCATGCAGCCTTGCTCGATCCGCCGTATTAATTACATCTACACGCACGCACGGACCAGGATGGGCCAAAGCCGACAGGTGATTCCATTCTTGGCTGGCATTTCTGCTGACCCACATGCAGTAGAGTAGGCAGCACAGGGCCACAGGCTGCACAGACAGCCAGCCAGCCACCTTTGCATACGTCACAATGTTTTTGGATCTGCCCGCCAAACCGGTTGTGAAGCTGCGATGATCATGGGCCCCAGCCGAGGGTGACATGGATCAGCGCTGCGTCAACGCGGCCTCGTGCAGGTCATCAATCGAATCGACCGGGTGAGCTTCCCCCATCGGTCTCGCGGTCTGCGGTCTGACGGTGTACTACGTACGAGTAGTCCGGCAGTGGCAGGGCAGCAGCGCCAGGGTGTTGTTGGTCTTGGTGGCGGTGATGGTGGTGGTGGTGGTGGTTTGGCCAAGACTAGGGCACCCAATATGACATCTCGAATCCTCTCGAAAAGCCACCCCCAGCTGGCAAGGGCACTGATGGGCCGTTTGGATCGAGCCAGCCGCGTGTTACATGATTTATCAGGCCTGCCCTCCTCTCGTTCATCCTTTCCTCTCAGCCTTCTCTCTCTCCATCTTTCAGTCTGATCCCGCTGCTCTCCCCCTTCTCTCTTACTCCAACCACCACTCGCTCACTTACACCGACTCGTGCCTCCGTTCTACGGATCCGCCTGGCCATTGCCAATTGCACCAGCTCTCCGAGCACGAACAAATCAAATCAATCGTTCCGCCACAATGGGAATCGGCACGGCACTTCACTATGTGGGGTCGGTGATGCTCTTCGTCGCAATGGTCTTGACCATTGTGGTCGACATCTCGGCCCCCGTCGTCAAAAACATTACCTTCATCAACCTGGACCTACCAGGGGATGCTGATGCCCGGATGGGCGTGTTCGGCTACTGTACCACAGGTGGTAATGGCGGAGAGTAAGTCCAGCTTAACCCACCCACCTTCTGCAACTCGGCAAGCCTCACGTCTGCTAACGTGCGCCTGAACAGCCTCGTGTGCTCGCGCTCCCGCGTCGGCTACGACCCCGCCAAGGTCCTCGAGGGCGTCGACGACGCCGACTTCAGCTGGGGCCGCGCCGACACCACCGAGGCCCTGACCCGCGTCTTCATCCTGCACCCCGTCGGCACGGGCGTCCTCGCCATCGCCTTGCTGCTCAGCCTGCTCCCGGGGAGTACTATTGCCTCCATCCTTGCCGCCGTCGTCTCGGCCGTCGCCTTCGTCATCAACGCCGTCGCCGTCATCGTCACCTTCGTCGTCGTCAACCTGCTCCTCGGCGAGGTCAGGGAGGGTACCGGCGATGGCAGGTACGGCAATGCCGTGTGGATCTCTCTCGCCGCGGCTGCTCTCTCGCTCATCGCTACGATCCTGCTGCTCTTCACCTGCTGCGCCGGACGTCGGCGCCGTGCTCGCGAGAACCGCAAGTCGGTCCGGTACTAAAAGTGGCCTTGATTCGCGAGGTGGGATATTAATCTCGGGACTCTCCCGCAAACCTCGATGAGAACAGCACGACTGTTAATACGACGGATGCATGCCATGATACCACCAACAGACCCAGCTTCGGAAATACCCAAAAAAAAAAAAAAAAAAAAAAAAACAAGAAGACTCAGAAAAAAAATTCGAATCCATCTAACCTCATTTTAATCAAAGGGGAGGAGGATGTGGGGTAACGGTGGTACCCAATAGTATGGATAGGTTGGGCGCGCATGACTTATGTTGACGGCCTGTTTTAGCCAAGCGATAGCGATACTGTTCAAGGATTGGAGACTAGAAGATAATATGAGCTTAATGACATGAATATCCTTCCATTGTTCCTATGTTCTCGCGAGTTCTGCGACGCCGGCATCGCGGAACCCTCATCCTCTTGGAAGTCGTGGTGGTATAAGATTTAGAGATACGCCATGGACGCGATCACAACCATAAGGGGGGTGTGGTAATCAGCAACTTGCGGGCACTACCACTTCCGCAAACCAGGGTAGCGAGGAGGGGTGGTGACGGAATGAGACACACAGTCGTTCATTCCCGGCAGTCGGATGACTTCAAGCCAAGATCCAATCCATGGAATGCGGGTGGTCCAGGGGTGTTTGTCTTGGCAGCGTCACCAGTGACGACTAACAATGTTGTGGTGCCATGATGATTGACGGGATCTATCCGTATGTCTTTCATTAATTGCTCGATCCCTTTGTCTTGGTAGAGACGACGGGTCGTCATCGCAACAAGACAGTAAGTGGTGGCGTCTGCTGTATTAATGAAGAAAAGAACGCCATACAAATCATTCCAAGGTATCTACCATACACCGTATAAACACCAACCCAGTTTCCCCATCTCATGTAAACTATGAGTACTAACATAGTATTCTTCGAAATCAATTTATGGTCCTTTCCCCCCACTCCATAAGCTATCCGTATCGCTTGTGTCTACATGTAATAAAAGGGGCATCCCCCACTCACTTCCAAGACACCAAAAGCCAAAATGGATACATATCAGTCGACCAGCAGACTCGGAATCGCATCGTAAATGCGTACCTGAACTATGACAATAGCAGCAAGCCAGAAAGATGACCGAGCGATATGAGGGACAGAGACCCATGAGAGTGTGGGACTGCGCATCCCTAAAGACTTAAGTCGGCCGAACGACAGGAACCGGAAGCGTCAGTAGGGTCAGGAGCGCACTGGAGTATTCTTTAAGGCCGTCCTCGTAGACCAGGGCAATCCTGTCCGTTTCGCAGTGCAGTTCGTCCCTGACATTGCTGCAGAGCTCCCTCCTCCCGGCGGACGTAGCCCAACAAGACAGGAACAGAAACGCCCGGGCTCACGAAGGCAGAGATCCCCTTGCGCTGATCATCCTCGTGTGCTTGGACACAGGATCCCCGCAGGTGGCATAGAAGTATCCGGGTGCCCCTGAAAAGCGAGGCCAGAAGGCCGGCGGCGGAAGCGGCAGTGGTGTCAGGCCGCATGATTCTGATTTTGGTGGAGGGCTACGTCGTGGTCTGCAAGTCTTGTGGCGGACGTATAGGAATGCTGCCGAGCAGGCCAAGAAGTAGGATGTATGGCGACTAGGTGGTTTCATACTTCGTAAGAATGAGAAGTGATAGATGTGAAGCCGGGGTTAGGACGCGGGAGATGGATTCGGGTCTTATGGACGTGTGTGTGTGCTGGCACTGGGCTTTCGAAGTTTACCACTCGGGCCATATATACCCGTGACTAGTATAACAGGCTCAAGAGGAAGGTTCGGGAGGCTGAACGCAGGCGAAGCCGCGGGGAAACGGATACCGTAACTATAGTCGACTGACGCCGCGTTAGTCGGGATATGGAAAGAATAGTACATGCTGTATCGAAGAAGAAGCCGAGATAGGCAGCCCCTGGAGCATTCAGGCCAGGTTTAGTAGGCAGTTCTTCTCTCCATACCATAAGGAGACTGAAGCTGAGCAAGGCTGATGGCGGCAGTAGTGGAGCGGTCAAGTAAGTTCACTGATGGGATACACGTACGTGGCGGTCACCCTAGACGCCACTGGTCGCGGTAATCTAGACTTCAGTCAGTCTGATCATGCGGATGAGGGAACCATGCGGAATGAGGTTGTGGAAGGTTTGTCGCTTTTTCTGTCTCGAAAATCCAATTCTGCCCCTGAAACTATTGCCGGGCGACCACATGGCGCGCGGGAGCCACGCAAGGGACGGTCCGTCCTCCTCCAGAGGAACGACAGGCCTCACGGAAACTCGGCCCTTTGCGGTCCCAGGGTTGCGGTAACCCTCTGCCAGGTGCCCATCCAAGGTACTTCCCCAAACCCCTCCCCTAACGCCGCCTACTGCACCCTATTCCTCTGGGATACCCGAAAACAGACCGAAACGCATACGATGAGACTGGGAATATGTCAGCAGTTGGCTTCTCGGACATTTGGGCGAACCTTGGAAAGGCCCGACAAGGGCACGTGATGAACGTACAAATGGTAGTTTGGGAATAATGACGGCAAGGACAGCAAGGAAGTTGATGACAAAGTACGCCAGGTCGTAGTGGGTGTAATGCGTGCTGAGGAGGAACAGCACAATTGGCACGCTAAGCAGGAACTTCTTGGTCGGGGTGTACTGTGCGCCGTTGTCGATCTGCTCCCACATGTTGAGGTTGTCGAAGGCCCCGCTATTAAACTCGAAAGGCACGCCGCGAACATAATGGAACATTATGTAGGAGCCGAACATGTAGGTGATGTTGGTCAAGGTCCAGGATGTCTCCTGCGATACACCAGGGATGATGTCGTAGAAGATCTTGAGACAAGCTATCAGGACAATGTGGATCGTCCAGGCACCTGATCCATGCTATTAGCTCCCGTATCCTATAATTTCGGGCCCATGAAGCCGCATACCTTTGGCATTGGTCCAGTTGGCATTTAGGTTAGGCAGGGCTGCCTGGTCGCTTATCTGCTCGAGCGTCTCGGGAGGCTCATGGTAGACCTGGAGGATACTGCTAGATCTCCTCCGACGGCCACTAGAATCGTTGCGATCGGCCATGTCGAGGTAGGCGCTTCCGCTTCCGCTTCCGCTTCCGCCGCGGGGAGGCTCGTTGCCCGCGTCGAAGGTGACGGTGCGTTGGAGGAGAATTGGGGAAGACAGCTTGGCGGTATTGCTGGGGATTATCGTGGGGCAGGAGCGTGGGACACAGCGACGTCGAGTCAGACGCTCTCCGACCCGGGCGGAGACAGTGCCTGTAGGTATGGATATGATGTACCTATGTACAGGCGTCGACTCTGTTGGGTGACACGGAGGGATACGTCGGCGTATGGACAGAGTACGGCCGTATGTGGTCAAGCAGTGAGGTCCAACCGTGCGACTTCAAGGATGCTCGAGAGACAGGAGACCGGTCGGGTCCCCTAGGTGTGAGAGAGCAGATGCCAGGCGAGGTTAGGAACAGGAGGGAGGCGGAGGTCGTCGGAGTGGGGAGAGAGAGAGAGTGGCGACGGCCACGGCCAGGGCGGAGCGTAGATAAGGAGGTGCTGAGTCGGTTGAGAATACGATCAAAGAACGAGGCGAGGGGAGGAGCAGAGGGCTCGACAGGATGGCCGGCTGATTGAGGGATGATGTTGATGGCAATGTTTGATGGTGGATGCCACTGCTGCAGATTGGATGGAGAGGTCGGAAGATGACAGCGGGACAGTTCCAACTTCCAGGGACGCGTCGGCTGTGGTAATAACCCGTGGATCGGTGCAGCACCAGCACCAGCAGCTCAGTAGTGCAGCAGTGGAGACTGTGGAGTGCGGGCAGCTTGGTACAATGCTCGTACTCGTAGAGCCTCAGGTTTGCGTGTGGGTCCCCAGGTCACATTGCTTAGTGCAAGTCTTCGGTTGACTCCAGTGGTAGCTCCTGCCGGTACGAGTAGGTACTGTACTTACCTGCTATTAGTAGTGACGGACAACGACCTCGTGAGGGTCCACGGATACATTCCCCAAGCCGCACAAGCCATGCGAGATATCCGGTAATGATGCATCAATACGTCTAATAATAATACAAGTCCCCCCTAGCCGAGGCCAGTGGCCAGCAGGGCCTGCACAGGGATGACACAGGCGCTAGCGGTCTCGATTGTTGAGGTAGTGGGGTCTCCTTCTGTGAATGGGTCAACGGTGCAAAGGGGGAGATAGAGGCTTACGACGCATGTAAATTGAGACCGATCTCATTAGTGTTAATATCTAGAACAACCTGGAAATTACGGATTGACTCCGTACGGTGAGAGATAGAGGCAGACAATCGATCGCTTGCCTTGCTACACGGGTTGATTGTGACGTCTCCATGCCCCATCTGGGGCAGCCCTCATGGCCTGGTAGGAACTGGGAGTTCTACGAGTAGTGCTATTCGTCTGGTGTCCTTCCCCAACGAAGTAGCAGTAGCGGTACCGGTGTGTTCGATGATCCATGGCTTGCAGCGAAGTTGCTGCAATGCCGGGGCTCGTGTTGGTAACGGAGCAATGCGCCACGATACTGCTCGTACTAGCTAGTAGGACGTCGTCTCAAATCTGCTGCTGGGAGAGGACCTTGGTAACCTGTGTCATCACTACAGGTGCTGTCGTTCTCACTCGTTTTAAAACAATTTCGTTGGTTTGATTCGGCAGCGGCAAATCCTCGCAAGGATTAGGCACTGGCATGGAATTTCTTTTCAATGGATCTGGCCTGCCATTATGAAAAGGTGAACGAGTACCAGGTAACGGAGGACTGGTACTCAGTACCTACGAATACGAGTAGGTCGAAGGGCTAAACTTCGGAGATGCGTCCCACATTCAGACGCCCCCATTTCCGATGTTGATTGGCTGGACTTTCCTTCCTCTCACCGACGACCGACCGCGATGGCTCTTGCCTTAATAAAATTCATCTTCGCCATTCCGTTGCGCTCCTCCTCGTCGCTCATGAACCCGGGTTTGGCATGAGTGGGGGTTTTGACCACTGCTCTTCTTGTATATTTATATATATATATCTTATATGCGCGGAACAGGGCCTGGCATCGCGATTTTTTCATCTCTTAACTTTCGCGGAGTCCTGTCGTCCCCCCGGCCGTTCACCTATCTTTTTGAAGATTTGCGCGCGCAGCTTCATGAGGTAAAGTGAGGTTGGATACAGGTATATTGGGAAGGCGCAACCAACGCAGCCACCTGACCGGAATTATCACGCCCCGCTCATCCTCCTACTAAGGTACTAGTACAGGTGACTCGGGCCACCTCAGATCTCGCCCACCATGGCTTCACCGGAGGAAAGCCTGGGAGACGTCATCGACCTCGACTCCTCCAGCGATGAAAGCTCAGGTACTTCCATCAAAAAGCGTCCCTTGTCAGAGTCACACGACTCAGGCGAGACGGACAACTCGCGGCATCGATCCAAGCGTTTAAGGACGCAATCGAATTCCGAGGTCAAGCCTGCCAAAAGCAACGACACCGCCGAGGAGGGAGAGGTCGACGAAGAGTCAGAAAAGGACCAGTCATTATCCGCACCATCCGAGACCCAGGACACTATAGCTCCATCTGGCGAGCAGCGCGAGCCCCAGGACTCCGTCTTCATGCCACTCGACCCGCCCATATATCGGCACAAAACAGGCACCAAGGAGCAGCAGCTCAAGCTCCCCGTCTTCCCACCAAAGCTGGAGGGCACATGGGAAGCGAGATTCACCGACTGGGCCAAGGTATTCTGCACCGGTAACGCGTCTGGCGCCGTGCGCATCAGCTCGCCTGCGGTAGTTGCAGCGTACAGTCACTACGTCGATCAGAAATCTGGCCTCAAGCCCAAGAAGAAGAAGGCGGCCAAGCAAGCGGCCAGCACATGCATGAGGACCGGTGCCCTGAAGACTCTTATCAAGAGCAACCTGCCCCGGTTTAGCAAGTCCACAGAGCAAGACGCACAAAGTCTTCCGGACACCTCCAAGGTGGCGGCGCCGGAAGAAGAGAGCGAGGAGGAATATGAACCCAAGATTGACCTCCCTTCGGCCCAGACGCCGGGAGCTGTACCCTCTGCTACTGAGTGGGCGTCGCTCATGGCTGACCCCGCGAGTTCGCAGAGGAACGCCGCAGCCTCCGGCTCCAACGCGCCCAACGGACAGCGCTCTTTGTCCAACGGGGTTGGCCAGTCGCATGACGCTGTAGGTCCGGCCGAGGACACTACCGTGAAGCAGCTGCGCAAATACTTCCCCTCGGCTACAGACCCGACTAACATGTGTTTGCTATGCGGTCGTAACGGACATACGTCTGCCAATTGCTCAGCCTCAGCATGCAGATTCTGCGGCGCCTCACACTGGGCCTTCAGTTGCCCGACACGTTCGAGGTGCGGCAAGTGCCGGCAGCTTGGCCACAGCGCCTCCACTTGCGAGGAGAAACTGGCTCTGACCAAGGATGAAGGCCTCGCTTGTTGTTTCTGCGGCTCGGCTGACCACTTGGAGGATGACTGCACGGAGGCCTTTCGATCCTTTGTACCGGACGCAGACAGTATCCACACCGTCGTCTTCATCGCTCCGTCATGCTCTCTATGTGGCAGTGGACATCACTACTCGGCGGACTGTGCAGAACGGCGGAGTGCTACTAGGAACCCCACGTGGTCCCTGGGCAATCGCGATCGGTACATGGACAAGAATTGCCAGGACTTGGCAATCGAAGATGCTGCCGCGCGGGCTGGTGGTGCTCAAAAATCACGAGCGCCAGAGATGAAGATTCGCGGGCACGCCTCGAGGACCAACAATGTCCATTACTCAGAGAGCGACGACTCGGATAATGAGTTTCTGGGCAAGAGAGCGGCCAAGAAGAGAGCACCTCTGGGACAAATTCGTATGGCCAGCAACATCCAGATGCCGTCAAGCGCATCCGAGGGTGGCTCTCGTAATGCCTATCTAGGAGGCCCGTCACTTGGCCAGCCACCTTTGCCCCCGGGACCTCCGCCTCCTGGACCACCTCCGCGGCAAAGTCCGTACGGACGACTGCAGTCTGGCAACCCGTCATCTCTACCTGCCAAACCCCCTCCATCCTCTTGGAATCAACGCAACGGCCCTCCTGCTTTCACGGGCGCGCAGCAGCCTCAAGGGACTGAGGGGCAGTCGTGGCGGGGCGACGACAGGAACGCGTCTTCCTACACGCGGTCCGGCGACTTCGGCCCATCAAGAGGCGGGCAGCGTGGTGGACGTGGTGGGCGCGGCGGAAGGGGTTGTCGTGGAGGCAGGGGTAGAGGCAGAGGAGGGCAGTGATCTTAATTGGGCAGACTCCTATGGGCACTGCATACAAAGAGGAGCTATGTCGGGAAGGTGATGCCGTCTTGGTTATGAGAGCTCCATTCGGCGGGATATCAGGATGCAGCGTCGAGGTCGAATCGCTCTTCAACGAGATGCCTATTGTGATACCCCCTTTTTGCCCGCAGGTGTACGAGTAGAGTTGGACCCGGGCGATACGGGCAGCGGCATACTTTAATTCCCATCTATATACTGGGGAGACTTGCACGGTGATGCTCTGCAGCAACGGTACATCCCACTGAGAGACCGACGGGGTTGGCTTGTGTGAATGCGCGTGGTGAGGCTTGTGATGGAGTCGACCCTTGTACCAAAATGGAGCAGCCATCATCAAGATGCTTTTGGGCTTGACTCACTCTTCTACAGATGACGTGGGGCTGGCTACTACCTATAGATACCGCCCTATCCCTCTTCCAACTTGTACGGTGGCTGCCCGTTTGGAGCGACTCGATGAATGGGTTTCCCATTTGTTCATGTTCTGAAACGTATAAAAGAAATTTGAATATTTTGTGACCAATGGTGCCCCGACACAGATAATAATACAGAAACAGTGACACGGAGAAATATATGTATCAATACCTATGGCTTGGGACGTTTCGGAGAGATGCTGCCAGGAGAAGGTCGATTCGCAGGCGGAGAGCTGGTTCCACATCTAAACCGGGGAAGGTTTCGAGACCTAAAACATCGCGGCAGCTGCCGCGTCCCGATCGCGCGTCACCTCGTGGCGGCGGCCGTGTTAGCAGCAAGGCCCCTGATTGGTCACCGCGTGAATGAATCGTGTGGCTGGCATCGTCGCCCCAAGACCGCGAGCGAGCGTGACGCGCTATCGATAAAGCCTCAGCTCCAACGAATCTCGGTGGACCCCCCTCAACCCCCTCCACCCCCACCTCTCCGCCGACCACCTGCAAGCTTGCGCGGGACGTGCAGCTCACTTCCCCACGTCGTCGCCATGCGACTGGCCACAGGCGATGCGGCCCCGAGACGGGGCATCTGCAGACTCGGACTCCCGCAGCGTGCGGCTGGCCAACGGCGAGGCCCGGCGCGGTGCCGACGCGAACGCGGGAATTGAGAGAGTCCGCGGTCGAGATGCATACAACTGCCCATCGTGACTCACCAGCCAGTAGATTTCGACGTCCTCGACTCTCGCGACGCAACGACTTGCTTGTCCCGCCCCCATGGATGGGCGACGCGAGGAAGTATTCTAGAGGAGAGACGCTGCTGCCGGTCGAGAAACTGGGCTTCTCCCCCCCCACAAATCAGTAAGTCGATGGCTGGTAATGTGTACGTGTAGTCACTCGGATATATCTATCGATGTCGTTGCGGCCTGATTTTCCTGACCTGCATTCCCGACCTGCATCATTGTTTCTTAGTTTCAACCTGTGAGGCTTCACTTGTTTCTGCCTGTTTCGACTAGCTGGCAGCGGCTTGAGCTGGCATTGCATAGTCTTCCGTCTGCCTCGACTTGCCTTCCAGCTGTCAACACTGGACCTACGGACGTACCTGTCTGGCCATCTCATCTTATCCTGACGGGCAGCTCACCATCTCATTGATAGCCACCCAATAGCTGGCGATCTCTCCTGTCTTTCACCCCGTCAGACCTCCGACTTACACCGACGCTGCTGGCAAATAACAGCACAGACATCTGGGATCACAGGCCTGCCGAGTTGGCGTGTCCTGGATATTAGCTGTGGTACTTCCTCCGAGAGACATGCAGCAGCCATGGCGTCCACCACAGAGCAACTCTTCACCACACTCCTGAGAGACGACCGTATCAAAGACAACCTCTTGGGGCATCTCTCTACTTCGGACATCTGCGCCATCCGCTCAACCTCCTCCGCCTGCTGCAACCTCACCACCAAGCGTCTCTTCACCCGCGTCCATGTCTCCTTCTCCGCCAACACCTTCACCAAACAGTCCCGCCTCACAGCCCTCTCCCGCATAGGCCATCTCATCGAGCACCTCACATTCTACCTCCCTCACACGGATGCCACCTTCCTGCCCCCTCTCATCCATCCAGTCAGTGGCAATGAGATTTGCTTCCTCTACACGCCTCACACCAGCATGGGCTCGGTCCTCACGAGGCCAAAATACGCCAACACGGAGCTGGGCGACATCCTAACTCAGCAGTACCCTCCCCTGTTCCACGCCGCCACCAACGTCCCCAGCTTCATCATGGCGCTCAAGTCACTCCCCAACATGCGCCACCTGACCATCCGCTGCCCCGGCCAGGACCCCAGTGAGAGGTATCGCAGGAGCATTGTTGACTACGCGCTCATCAGCCTGCGTATCGCCGTAGAGCGCGCTCCAATGGAGAAGCTCACCAAGCTGACCCTGTCGTCGCTCCATCCCTCTGCATTCAACTACCTGCGGCACGTCCAGGGGTTCGGCTGCGTTCCCGGCGCCTCGCGCCGGTGGAGGCAGATCCGGAAGCTCCACATCTCGGTCGAGGCGTGGGACTTCTACGGCCCCTCACCGGGGCTCGACCACCTCAAGGTCCTGGATGACTACCTCCGCCAGTTTTCTCCTTCCCTCGAGAAACTCAGCTTCACATGGTTTGGTCGCAAGGGGCCGTGCCCAATCGCCCTGTCCGCGGACCCGCTCTTTGCGCCGCCGAAGAACTCGAAGAAGCTCTTCCACGAGGTCACCTCGCCCATGTCTCCCCTGCCGACCACTCCGATGAGAAAGCCGATGCGCTTCCCCAAGCTGCGCTACCTGCAGATCCGCAACGCCACCATGAACGCGCCGCAGCTCAAGGATCTTATCACGTCGCACCGGGAGACGGTCAAGGAGTACGACTTTGAGCGCGTCGTTCTTGTCAACCATGGCAACTGGGACGAAGCCCTTTCTCCGCTCAACAGGGATGAGGCCTGGTCGAGAAGCAGCCTGACGGCGTCCTCCGAGTATAGCCTTGTTACCAACGACAGCGACGAGGACCTTCCGAGTCCGAGTGCCGCTGTCGAGGCTGCCAGCAGGGAGCTTCTCGACCTTGACCTAGGGGGTTGTGGCTTCAGCGACGAGGAAAGGGAGGTCATTGAGGGCCTGTCTGAGGAGGTGGCCGCGGCAAGGGAGGCTAGCACGAGCGTCACAACCAACCTCAAGAGGAGGAGGGTCCGCCGGCGGCGCGGAAAACACCACCGGTCCGCCGACGTGGATGTTCGCCCCGATCAGGTCCCAGAGGCACCTTCTCCGCTGTCTTCACACCGCCGCAAGGCATCACGACCCCACCTCAAGCCCTCCAAGGCTTCATTTGAGTCGGAGATGCCCCGTCCCCAGACCCCTATCCCAGAAGCCACCATCACTGCCCCCATCCTGGCGTCCGATCCACACCCCGTCCTCCTGCAGCCCACCGTCTACGACCCCTCCGCTCGAAGCCACGCGCCTTCCGACCAGGGAATTTCCGCCGTGCAGCGAAACATCGAGCAGGAGGAGGCGCACCGCCGGCTGGCCGAGGATGCCGTCGCGCGGACCAGCGCCCTTAGCAAGGCCAAGGCGGCGGTCCTTGCCAAGCTCAGCCGCGAGTTCTGTGGAGGTACCAAGAAGAGCGGCCTGGGCAGGACGGCTGACGCTGTCGCTGCGTGCCGCCTCATGGCCGGCCGGGAGTTTGGCGGCTGTGGCGTCGAGGTGCTTGAGGACAGGAGGCCGCTGGAGAGTCAGAGCGTGCTGGTCCCGCTGATGTTTAGCCGTGTGTAGACAAGGGATGTCTGACAGGTATGTACGTTGGGGGGTTTTCAGTCGGGTTGGATGTTATGAACTTGTAATGGGATGATGTTTATGATATGACGTCCTTCTTTTTTTCTTCTTTTTCCCTGTATCTTCAATTTTTCTACTCTCGACAAGGAAATGGTGGGAGATGTACATACGATTTCAAGACATTATGAATGAACAAAGCCATTTCGCTGGAACAATTGAAACCCCCTTGACTAGGCACTCTCCTTGATAACCGTCTCCAGTGCCTTGACGTAGTCGGACACCTCCTTGGCGCCCGTGAGCGTAATATCCCTCCTCTTACCCTCAACAACCACCACGGGCACAGCATCAACGTCCATCCCAACGCTCCGAATCTTAGCCTTGACGTCCCTCTCACCCTTACTCTCATCCGCAACCACCTCCCTGGCCTCCACCTCGGGGACCCCGGCCTCCACACAGCTCTCCACCAGAGTATCCCCGGCACTCGGATGCCTCCCCTCGGAGAAATACCGCCTATACAAACCATCCACGATCCTACCAGCCATATTCTCGCCCCGAGACTCCTGGAAGTACTGCACCACTCGGTGTGCGTGGAGCGTGTTGCCTAGCTCGCCGTCCTGGCGGAGGGTCACGCCGAGAGGCTCGAAGAGCGAGGACATGTGGGTGTGGTACGCGGCCTGGGCGTCTGGGTTGTCTAGGTGCTTGTGGTGGAGCTGCCATTCTCGCCTGCTGGGAATGGAGGCGGGGAGATCGGGGGTGAGCTGGTAGGGGTCGAAGTGTAGGGTGAAGGTAACGGGTGGGGTGGTGGCTCGGACTTGGGCGAGGGCTTGATCAAGTCTTCTAGTTTGTCAGGGGTAACCGGCCGGTTGGATAAGGTAAGAGGTTGTCTTGGGGGATTACCTCTTCTTGGCTAGGAATGTCCTGGAAGGTTTGTTAATCGAAGGTCTGCCCGTCTCCTGGATCCACCAGACTTGCCATGGGCAGATGGTATCAAATATGAACGTCACTTGCGACTCATACATCGTGTCGATGGGAACAGGTTTAGTTTTAATGACGATGGATGCCTGGGCAGATATCCAGTCGAAAAGAGAAGAGTGAATGTTGGACGGAGATGTCATCACTGATGGGAAGAATGCGGGGCTCATTTATAAGTTCTTCGGGTGGGACGAGCTGAGTAACTCTCAAGAGTCCGCCCCTATCATCTCCCAGGAAGCGCACACACATGAAACAATCGAAAAAAAGATAAGAACGGGTATCCTGGAATTATATCCTCGCTAGTCAAAAGTGACCTTGGTCCCGGTCGGCTTGACCACTGCGCCAGTCAACCGGGCGACCGCGATGTCAGACGACTGCTTCAAGCCCTTGTCCGCCGGCGCCTCACCAGTTTCCCCACGACGCGGCCTGTTCTCCTTCGGCTTGCCCTTCCCATCCTTGTTCTGGGCATCTTTTCCAAAGCGCTTCTTGTACCTCACGTGATCATCCTCGGCGAGCTCGAGCTTGAGCTCCCGCCCCAGCATGCGGTTGACCCACCACTTCCTCGTCTTGAACTGCTTCTCCCTGGGCTCGCCATCGTCATCGTCGTCGTCCCCATCCTTGAAGTCGTCCTCCGTCTCCACCTGCTCCTTGATCTTGACGAAACCCTTGACCGCCCACGCGGCCGCCTCGGGCTCTTTGAACCTGACCCACCCGTAGCCCTTGCACTTGCCCGTGTCCTCAAATGTGGCCACCTTGACAAACTCGATCTCGCCGCACTTCTCAAAGTTGCGCCGCACGTCCTCCTCGGTCGTCTTGAAGCTCATATTCCCCACGAAGATCTTCCGGCTGGCCTCGGCCTGCTTCTTGAAGGCCTGCTGCTGGTCCTGCAGCTTCGCCCCCTTCCCGTCTGCGCCCTCTGCTCCCTCGGCAATCGGTTCCGGCTCCTTCTTGGGTCGTCCCTCAAATGAGTTCGAGTCCTTAATGAGCAGCCTGCGGCCGCTCAGCTCGGTCTCGGAAAGCGCAATGGCGGCGACCTTGCCGCCGATGTCTGAAAAGTCGACATAGGCGAAACCTTTGTTCGCCGGCTTGGCTGACTTGTCGCGGCCGGGCTCCTTGGTAATCGGCAGCTTGATCCTTGTGATAGCCTCGTCCGTTATCGACCCTCCCGAGTTGCCAACCAGCCATTCCTTCAGCTCCGCGGGCGTGACGGTGAAGGGAAGATTGCCTATCCAGACTCCGTGCTCCCCCCTTGCCTTCTTTTGCTGCTTCGCCTCGTCGTCGCCGTCGCCGTCGCCGTCGCCGTCCTTGGTGAGGTCGTCGTCATTATCACTGCCAGCTTTCTTAGGCAGCGCCTTTCCCTTCTTGAGGGCACGCTTGGCTCTCTTGGAGGGTGGCTCCGGTGCCGCGAGGTCGACCTCGATCTCTTCGACGCTTGCCTTGCGCTTGGCCGGGGTAGTGGCGGAAGCCTCGCCCTCAAGGTCGGACTTGGCTCGTTTGCGTTCCTTTGTAGCCATTGTGTGGTCCTTTGAGATCGGGTAGGTCTCAGGATGCAATGAAGACTGTCGCTCGAAGGAGTCAACAGCCGGATCGAAGCAAAAAAGAAAAACAATAATAATTGAGATGGGGTAGGTACAGAGGCTGACAAGTATGTACTTCTATTACTTGGTGATGTCGGATTTGGAGTGGCAGGTTTTTTACTCTCCTCGCCATGAAACCACGGGCGATAAGCGATAAGTACCCGAAGGGTTCAGTTCTGGCAATGTGGGGTCGTCCCGCCCCCCATCGCAATCATTCACATTCCCATGCTCTGGTGTCCAGTAGGTACAGTAAGGTACTTGTTACACGAGACCAGTAGAAGGCGGTTTCGAACTTCCGCGGAAAATGAAGCGCTGTCTGTAACGCTCAAAGATTTGATCGTTCGGATTCCGGCATACGGGAACATATTCACTGTCGGGCCGCTGGATGGACGTTGATTCATGCTCGCGAATGCAACTGCTGTACGAGTACGATCCGTACGTACAAGTACTAGTAGTGCTTACCAGTACTTACCTGGTACTTACACCTGTTGATGCATGTGCAAGGCACCGCCGTTTAACAGTCCCAACGACACGAAAATTCGAGGGCTTGGTCACATTCATCTCCTCCTACGGCTCGCATGCAGTATCCGTACATACAGTGATTAACAATCGAACAGCAAGGTAGGGTCGCATTGACTGCCCAGGTCATTCATGCGCCATCGAAACATCCTCCCTCGTCACGTGTTAGCCACCACCTCAGCTTACGTACCTACCTACTCCTTAGTACGAGTACAGTAGCGTCGTGGCCCGCCCGCACTGGCCCCAACGAATCCTCGGCCAGCATTTCTCTCAGGTTGGCCGGGGATCAAAGAGCGACCGCCTCTTTCCTGCACCATCCACAATCCAACCACCTCCGCCCGGCCCTAGCAACCGACGCACTTCTCACCTCCCCCCCCTCGCAAACCACCCTCCTCGACCGCTTAATTCACTCAAACCCCCGGAACCTTCTACCGAGCATCCTATCCGCCAGGGGACATTTGGGTTTGGGCGTCCGTGAATGCTCTTGCGAAACAGTCAATCTCACCTCGCAGAGCCAAGGGCGCCTACTTCATCCCAACCAGACAGCCGTCAGCCAGCCGCCACCGTCTTTCTCCTCACCTGAACATCCGACCATCCACAAAGCCACGATCTACGGACCGGACAAGCCGGGTGTTTCTCACCATCTTACATCTGCCTTCGTTCTCTTTCTCCCTTTTTCATCCCGATTCGTTCAGTACCTTCCGTCGCCACACCTGTGATTGCGGCACATCTACGGAGAGATCAAAAGCCTCTTGAGGTTGCTGCCGCTTCCACTATGAACGTCCTTCTATCGCCGCAGCCGCCTGTCTTCCCGCACCAGCACGAGAACCCCCGCCTATCTCCCCAGCGTTCTGGTAAGTGCAGCCTGAACTTGTTGTCTCAACCGCACTTCCTCTTTGAAGTGATGCCGTGGGGCTACTGTGTTCCGCATGATCTGATGCTGACTTGGCTCTAGCGACAGCTTCACCTCTCCACCCGATGGCGAGCCGAAAACGAAAAGCTGACGATGACGGCGATGAGTCTATGTCCACGACCTCACCCTCCATTTCTTCTCGCTCCCTTGCACGTCCCTCGAAAAAGTTCCGGCAAAACGATGTCGTCGGCCGGCCCTTGACCCTTCCTCGTCTCCTCCAGACTCTCGACACCGATCAGCTGCGAACAGTCCTAGAGCACATATGCGAACGCCATCCTGATATTGGAAATGAGGTTGTCTCACAAGCTCCTCGCCCGACAGCCGAGTCCGCCATCGCCGTCCTACAAGAGTACCAGGACAAACTTAGAGCCGCGGTCCCATACGGCCAGACTAGCCCAGAGTATACGTACCAGCGGGTGAAGGAGCCTCTGGTTGCACTTCTGGACGCTCTCTCCGACTTCACACATCAGTTCCTCCCACCGAATGAAACCCAAGCCTCGAGGTCCTTGCAATATCTTCACGGCGCTACCGACTTCATTCACGATCTGCCCGACTGGGAACCGCAAGCGTACCGGCACCACAAGGAGAACGCATACGAAGACATCTCCAAGGCTTGGGCCTTGGTCATCAACGAGGCAGCGAAGAGGGGAGGAGGATTCAATCTCCATTCGGATGGATGGGACTCGGCGCTGAATCGCCACAACGCACGCTCCGGCGGTCGCCTCGGGACTGCGGTAGCTGCCATGAACCACAATGTGGGATGGATAGGCTCAAACGCCAACGCCAACGTCAACGAGCAGAACTCGATTCTCAACCAGCTCATGTCGGGGTCCTATGGCTCGCCAGTCCGTGTAGGACCGTGGTAGCAACATGCCGACCTGCCCCCACGGCTATAGGGAATCATGGCGGCGTCTGGTAGTCCTGGACACCGAGGGAACTGTCAAGGCGCATATAACGACATACATGACGACTTTCTTTTCGCGTCACGGTATACAGCATAGACACGGGGCGTCATTACTCGCAGGGATGGTCAGAACTGGCGTTTGATATTCCTTTTGATTTTGGTGTTTTTGTCGCATTGGCAGCTCTCATTATGGACTGGCACCCAAGGGGGGTATTGTGTTTCCCTTTCAACCTGGACCCTGATGTTGTTTGTTTGTTCATAGGTAGTAGTCGTAGTACATCAGCACCTGTTCTTATCCTCAGGAGCATAGCGGAGTTTTAGCACTTTACCCAGCGATGAAATACCTATCAGTATTCTTGCCTCCGAAACCCCTGCAGGTGACCATAGGAAATTCGCGAAACCTTGCTTGGGGTAAGAGTATACTGGACAGGTATCTTGGGAGCCTTCTTAACCAACGTGATACCTTCCGTCTCTCGCCCTTGCTGTAAGTGTGAAAGACGGCTTGATTCTATTCTTAGTGGCCGTAGAATCCCTATTGGAGGTTAAGCGTACCGCCAGTAAGGTACGGTCGAATTTGATACTATTTCTGCGTCCTTCCTCACGGTAGGTTTCACCTTTCGCCGAGGAGGGGTTGATTGCAGGACGGGACGGCAGGAAGGCAGATACATACCTTAATTCGGTACTGTACCGTACAGGTAGCACCTAATTACTATCGATAGAAGTATTAGGTAGCGGTTACGGTGGGTGCATGTCATAGAATGTGCGTGCAGCATATAAGGCGGCCCGTCACGTGTTTTGGTGAGCTGGGGACGCGCCCATGAACTAGCGTACCCTCCCTGTGAACGCGCCACCAGCTTGTTGACGTCCAACTTCACTCACCACCCCTGCAACACCTCGACCGGGAACAAACAGCCAGAGGAGGACGTGGGACCTCTGCGGTTTCCGAGACTGGCTGCAACATTTTCAATCTTTCATGAGAGCGTGATCACTTCGGTCGCCCAACATGCCGGCGTAAGCTCCCCCGCCATTTCACGTCCGACGCGTCTCGTACCTGCGCTAACACACACACTGCAGACCAGGCGACCAGCACAAGGCATGGCAGAACCCCTACGAGGAACCGACGCGCAAGATGTCAGTATGGACCGCGCAGGAGATTGCCACCATCGCGTCGAAGCTCGATAAACAGCTTGGGCCGGAGTACATCTCGGCGAGGGCGGGGCCCGGTGGCCAGAGGGTGCACTACCTTACGGCGGAGAAGTGCATCACGCTCGCCAACGAGGTGTTCGGCTTCAACGGGTGGTCTTCGTCTATCCAGAATATCCAGGTCGACTTTGCCGATGAGAATCCCCAGTCGGGACGTGTCAGCATCGGCCTGTCCGTTATCGTCCGTGTGACGCTGCGTGACGGGACGTTCCACGAGGATATAGGCTACGGGTCCATCGATAACGCTAAGGGGAAGGCCATGGCCTTTGAGAAGGCTAAGAAGGAGGGCACCACCGATGGGCTGAAGCGCGCTTTGAGGAGCTTCGGCAACGTCCTGGGCAACTGCATCTACGACCAGGACTACGTGAAGCAGGTGGTCAAGCACAAGGCCCAGCCGGTCAAGAAGTTCGACCCAAACAACCTGCATCGCCATGCCGACTTCGTCGCCAAGGAAGAAGTGAAGGAGGGTCCGCCGTCAAGGGCGGTAGTGGTGGGGCCGCCGCAACAGCCCAAGGCTGAACCCCCAGAGTCCTTTGAGGACTTTCTCGGAGGTATGCTCTCCTCGGATGGGTTTGAGGGGCTGGAGGCTGAACAGTAGCAGAGCTCGACGAGGCCGACTTTTGTGTTCCCGGGGATGGTCACCCCGATGAGGTTGTCCTCCCCGCACCCGGGATCGGGGCGGATGGCCCGGCAAAGACACCGCAGCAGGCTGGTAACCAGACCAATAGAACGATGTCAACTGGACCTGGTGTTCGTCCTCCTCAGACACCTAACCAGGCACAATCAAGACCCGTCCAGCATATTACCGTTGAGACCCCGCAGCAGAACCGTCCACAGCAATCCGCGAACGCCGGTCCTGGCACCAATCAGCCACCAACTGATCCCTCAGTCGGTGGTGCGGCTCACGCAGGAAATACAGCAGAGCCTATAGGCTTCTTCTCCGCCAAGGCTGTGAATCAACTCCCTGAATCGAGCTTGCAAGCCCAAGGCACCGGTCCGCTCGCAGCTCCTCAGCCACAGATGCTCTTCAACCCCAAACTAGAGAGTCCCTCGATCCGCAAGACACCCGGCATCGACCACACTTCGTCAAAGCCCGTGGCCAGGAACGGCCAACATGTTCCCCCGAGCGGCAGCCAAGTCCAGACATCCAACGGTAGCAGCTTCACCCCCGTGCGACCTTCCACAGGGGCTCCCCCGGGACCCAGGGGAAGCAACGTGGTCAACCCGGCTCTTGATCACACGCGTCGTATTGGTGCACCTGGTGGCCCCGGGAGCCCCCTAGGTAACCGCGGTTCCTTTCGGCAGCCGACCATGAAGCGGCCTCCACCGGGTGATAACAACACCGGAACCAACGCGTCCAGGCCAGCGCTGGCCGATATACCAGCAAATACGAACGGGAATCCCAATGCGGCCACCGCGGATGGGTTGGAGGCGAAGAGGCAGAGAATGGCATAGGATGGGGTGGGGAAGACCTTTTTTTTTGGCGGAGTTTGGCGCACATGGGGGACATCTGGGTGTCTGGTTCGCTGGAGCGTTGTATTCGGGACAAGCCGTGGAGCCCGGGTTGTGGGTTGGGAGAATATTAAGTATTTTATCCTGCTTGCGGTGATAACTGACTGCTGTATATGGGGATGCGAGCAACGCTGGACGGAGGTCGTCTTCCCATCCCCCCGGGTTAACGTGCGTGACTTTAATGTGATGATAAAACTGGCTCTCTCATATATCATGATATTGGTGGATCAGAAATACATCGCTTTGCATTCCAAGTCTATACTGTTGTGCCGTTATATAAATATACAGTGGCTGGCGCCTGCCTAGGCTGAGCGTGCCGGCTGGCTGCTATGTGGTTTTGACATGTCATCCCCCTTCTTTTTTCTTTCTTTGTCCGACCTACTTCGACAGCCTCTTGAGGCCCTCCTGCGCCTGTTTCAGCCCGCGCGCAAACTCGAGCTTGTTGCTCAGCTCGATGGACTGGGTGTATTTCTTCCTGGCGAGCTCCTTCTTCCCCTGCATGGCGGCCACGTCGCCCCAGTTGCAGAGGGCCACGGCGCAGGCCTCGTCGCACTCGGGGGTGCGGTCCTCGCCCTGCACGTCCTTGGCGTGGGCGTACGCGTTGCGGGCCCAGTTGGCGGCGGCCTCGAGGCAGTCGCTGCGGGTGTTGGGCATGGAAGAGCCGAACAGGTCCTTGAGGGACTGGGTCTCGGGACCAGCGCTGCCGCCGTCGGCGGGGCTGTAGATGGGGTGCTGGGCGAAGCAGGCAGAGAGGTTGTTCATTATGACGGCGCGGTGGCAGGGGCTCTCGCAGTTGCGCAGGCCTTGGAAGAAGAGGGGGATGGCGAGGTGGAACTGCGACTTGCGTTCGTAGTCTCGGCCGAGCGACTCCATGGTCGCGCCGACCTCGGTGGGGGTGAGCCACTTGTCCTCGCCCGGCTTGGGGCCTTCCTCGCGCCGACGGCGGAACTCTTTGAGGGTCGTCTCGACGGACCAGACGAGGTGGTGGTGGGATTTGTCCGGGTCTAGGACGTGCGGGTCCGCGTAGAGCTCACCTAGCTTGACGCTGGTGGAGACGGCCTTGCTGAGGAGTCGTTCTCTACGACGCCACTCAGTCTCATCCTTGGCCATTGGTTCCCACTTCTCGGCTACTGCTTTCTTCCCGTCCTCCTCCACGGGAGCATTGGCAGTCGCGGGCGGCGGCGGCTGAGGCGGAGGCTCGCGCGCCTCAGGCTTGAGATACCCATCATCTCCCACCTTGCCATCCTTGACCCGCTGCTCCATGGCCTCTACCCATCCCAGGCAGTCACGGCGCACAATCTCGAGGACCTCGGCGGACTGCGGGAAGTGGTCGTTCTTCTCCAGCCAGAAGGCCACCATGATGCGGATGCCCAGCACCTCGTCGGAGAATGGGTCCATCTGCAGCTGTCGGGCCTCAACCATTGCCTTCCGGTAGAGCTTGAGGGCCTTGTCGGGGTTGGGGCTGATGGTGGTGTAGTATATGGCGCGGCGGAGGGTGGATGCGACGGGCTCGGGGTACCTGCTGATCTCGGGGTTGTAGAAGGTCTTGTAGAAGAGGCGGAGCTGGACGGCCGTGAAGGTGAAAGTGATGACGACCCTGCACGCACGTTAGACGGCGATCTTTTTGGCAGAAAGGGGGAAGGGCTGTGTGCATACAGGGCGACCATGAGTGCTGTCGCTATCGGGGAGGAGCGGTACGCCTGTCGGAACCCCTGGGGGCTCATGAGGTAGGCGAGATTGCGGATGCTCACGGTGATGGCGCGACCCGTGAACTGGCGAAAGGTCAGTTTCTTCTGCTGCTGCGACGGCTGCCTCCGCGCCGAGCCCTTTGCCGCGTCGCCATCACTACCGTTCTCGAGGTCGGACCGCCACCTTCGTTGCTCGGGTCGCAGGGCTACGGTGGCGCGGATGTTGAGGCTGGCGGAGCGGGACTTGATCTGCACCGAGAGGAGCCCTGTGCGCGCCTGGCGTAGGCATTGGCCGTAGAGTGGCCTCAGTGAGGCGATCGCCGAGACTGACATGGCGGCGCGAGCTGGTTGTGTTGACGATGCCAACTTGAAGTTAAGGTACTTCGTACCTTATGAGCGAAGGAACTCTGGGTTCAAGTTGCGATGACGATGATCGAGTTCGCAAGGTGACTAAGCTTGGTACTCTGGCGGCCATTGGCTGGTGCTTTACGACCTCGAATGGGCGACCCAAGTGTCCGGCAGGTTGCCAGGCACCCCACCCACCCATTGTGGCGCATCCTGGAGCCGAACCGAGGACAGGCAACTCCGCCATCGCTTTTCTCTCTCTCTCTACCTAGGTACTAGTAGTTTCCTCATCGTTTTTAATCCACCTCACGGTCCCGGAATAACCCAACCATGTCTGGAAAATTCGAACCCAAAGTCCCCGTCCAGCTGGACCCTCCCAAGGATGACCCCATCTCCCTTGAGGCCCTGGCTCGAGCAAACGGTGAGTGTCAAGGGCCATGGCGCTGCTATAATGCTATTTATTACCCCTCCAAAGTCTGGTCCACCACGAGTTCACAACATCCCCGACCACGGAAACCAAGCAGCAGCAGTGCAAGCGAATTGGTTTATCCGCGTGATTCGATTTTGCTCAGGCAGGCTTGTCTGAAATGAGGCTGTCGGGGACATATCGTTCCTCGCATCTCCTGTTCTCTGTGGCTCTCTCTCGGGTTCACCACAATCACATGCCTAATCCCCCACCGCGCGCCGGAGCAAGGGGTTGACGGGACATCGGCTGATGATGAGCCTTTAGGAGCTGATGGTGAGAAGTGCTACGTCGCCATCAAGGTACGTTGTGATCGATGATGGTTTTGCGCCCCAGGAGATGCTATTCTGGGCCTCGCTCCTGGCCACTGACACCTGGCGTCTGCAGGGCAAGGTGTACGACGTGACGGGGAACAAGGCATACCAGCCGGGAGGTTCATACCACGGTAAGCCCCTGCCTCTTTTCCGTTGAAATCTCTGTGAAAAACGACACCAGCTGATCTCTCCGCGTCAGTCTTTGCTGGCAAGGATGCGTCGAGGGCTTTGGGAAAGACCTCGACCAAGGCAGAGGATGTGAGCCCGGAGTGGCGGGACCTGGACGACAAGGAGAAGCAGACCCTCCAAGACTGGATCACCTTCTTCTCGAAGCGGTACAATGTCGTCGGGATTGTGCAAGGGGCTACAAACATGGAGTAGGGTTGTGCGTCCGACATTCCCTTTTTCCGCTCGCAGATACCACCCAATCGAGATGTGTCCACTCATGTACGGATCATCCTGTAGTCTCGCACAGAACCGGGATGACAGTGCCGATTCTTCTGCGTCTCCAGTACCACCGCCGCCCAACAGTTTGGGACTGCCGAGCACGGCATGTGGTGGACGTGTCTTTTCGGATGGGCTCTTACTACTAATAGTAGCAGGCATGCATCTGCAATGGAATACTGCATATCGAGGTTCATGTCCCCAACACTTCGTCTGTTTGTCACGTCGGAGATGTGTCATTCATTCATCTCTCAGCGAATGTACCCTCATCCTAGTTCCTCGCCTCGACGAAGCATCAGAGACTGACAAGACCGAGCCCCTATTCGCATGGCTGCTCAGCACAGTAACCTCCCACGACTCGGGGACGAAATCTCGTCTCCTATCTGCCCTGGCTGATCGCGGCTGTCCCGTAGGCCTCCGCGGCGGTCCCTCCCACCAGACACTGACAGACCTGACAGGCAGGCATCGGGTGGCTGCAGGAAATGATGTACAAGCAGGGGTTGTCCAACCTGAAGGCGATGGGACCCAGTCGGGTCGAACCAAGACAATGATCTCCTCCGCAATCGGAATTTTCACCTGCAACATCCGAGGACATACGATGTCTTTGACGTGTCGTTTTTGTCTGGTAATGGGACTGGATAAGCGGGAACCAGATGGAGGGGACTACTATTCCCCTCCCCCTCCCCCTCCCCCTCAATATAGAGATCATTAGTATACTGGCGGTATATTTATGTACAGGCTTTCAGTACTCATTATGGAGCCTCATATTGATTCCTGCAGTTTTGGAAGTCGGTTCCCATTATAATCATAACAAGCGGCTATGGACTCGTCTCAACGATACCCTGCCAATACCATATATAATTAGTAATTAAGTAAAACACTGGACGCACACACTTGACCTCAACTCCTATCGCATCGATTCAGATTTTCCACCGTCGAACTCCGTCATGACCGGTTTGTCGTGGCATCAGGTACTCCTTATACAAAATCCAAGCCCATCGCCTCAGCCAAACCCACATCCGGCTACGAGTAGAGATGCGCGCAGCTTTCACACGGCACGCCCTGCCGCCAGCATTTCCGCAGCACCTTGACGCTGGGGCAGGCGTGGTTGCTGTTGTTGCGCGCAAAGTGGCAGTATGACTTGAGGCGGATAGCTGAGTGGTTGCATGTGAAGACGAACTCTTCCCAGTCGCACATTGTGGGGGATATGTCGTAGAGTCGTGGTTTATTTCTTTTTTTTTTTCCCGTTTCCTTGTCTTTTTTTTCCTCGTCTTTTCTTTTTTACTCGTTTGGAATTTGTTATTATTGGCTTCGTCTAACTTGCTTTGGGCCTGAAGGTACATACCGAGTACGCTGGTCAGTTGGGGCCAATGGTAATGTATATACCAAGCGTTCACTGGAGGCAGATGTGAGGGGTTCCTCGATGCCCCTTTATGGTCGGTTTGGAAGTATTTGGTATTTTTTTGTTCAATGTTGTAGACGGTATAAGGCCGCAGGCTGCTGGGACTCCTCGAGGTCTTGACTTGCCTGAGACTCGTCGACATCTTTATATTCCCCCCTTTCGCCCANCCCCCCCCCCCCCCCCCCCCCCAAGATCTGACCACAGTGTCTCCGATCACAGTCTGTACCCTGTTGAAGCAAAGGTAAGTTTTCTTCACGCGTCAATATTCTTCTGTTGCATGAATGCGCAAGGCTATCGACCCAGGGTACCGATTCACTTCTGCATCTGGATGGATGCAGTAGCCATGGAAGCTCCCCGAACAGGGAGCAAAAAAAGACATGTCATTTTTTTTCCTGGCCTTGCACGAACCCCACAGAGAGATGGGCTTCGTCCACAGAGCTCTCTCCATCTTCGATACGCATGCCGTGTGGGCGGAATACGTCGCCGCAATCCGACGTTGGATCGGTAACACAAGGCTAGATTAGTACCCTGGTGGGGAGGTCGAGTTCGAGTCCGGACAGAGTCATCTGGGTGGAGGAGTCTAGTTTGGCAACTGCACATACACGGACTTGACAGCCCGAGAATCCAGCACTCTCCACGCAGCGGCCTTATAGGCAAGCGACGCGGCAGATCCGTCTTTCAGGGAAACCTTCCAATTCGCGCCGGGATCCAGAATAGGGGTGGGTTGTCGATAAAAGCACTCTGAGACATCGACCCATCTTGGCGTCACTCGAGGCGCCACTGACCACATGACATCTTTCTACTTCCCGAGAGCGATATCAAGTGGACGTAAGGAGTACCTATGATCTTCTTCGACGCCGCCGACGGGGGAGGGAGAAGCATCTTCCCAATGGCAACGGCGAGTCTCACGCAGTTTGACGGCAGCCGCAACTGCCCCCATGCCCCACTCCTGACGTCGGTTCAATAGCCAGCAGGACCCGAGTCAAATGGCCGTGTAAGGCTTGTCCAGACAGGTTCGACGAACCTTCTCTGTCGCGGGAACACACAGGTGATGCAAACAGCCTCGTAAACTCGTGTGGCAACAGTCTTTGGACGTTGCTCGACGCGTCCCACCTGCAGGTAGCCTGTGAGCGAAGAGAAAACAGCACCAAAGGTATTAGTATAATGCTAGGTTGCTGAGACGCGCCGTCCATACGAAACACCTGTCGTCCGTACTCGAGCGTCGAGGAATTAGGCTGCTTCTGAGAGCGGCCAACTCCGAGGACAGTTTCCGGAAAGCCAGTACAATTCGGTAACGTAATATGTGTTGGTAGTACCTTAGATACTATTGAGCTGAGCACTAGATAGTTGGGGATGCAACGGATGGATGAACACGCATGGGGGGCGGTGACCTAATACGTACCTGGCAGCAACCATAGTCGTCAAACAGCTAATTAGGTACAGCGCATGAGCGAGCTGCTAGGTGAAGTACTCGTACGAGTGTGTGCTTCCCGTGCTCCGTACTTGTCGATTGTTCAGGGCAATTCCTGCGTGGCGTAGCAAACTTCTGCAGAATCCTCGCTGCTGGTCAGATCCAGCAGGGGGCTGGGAGGACATCATGGGCCGACAGCAGACCCGACTGCCGAATAATGAGTCGCCACTCGCCAGTCGTCACCGTCGGCGTCTGCAATCATGATTTGCCCAGGTGATGGGATGGATTCTGATGGCGGTCGCTGCACCATGGCGGGCGTCTTGTTCATACCTACCTACGTGGCATGCGATGGGTCTCGCAGGTCAGATGTGAGTCCCGTGATGGGCTTGGTCTGGTTGCCTTGCCAAGGTTCGCAACCGTTGGTGCCTCGAGAAAGTGAGCTGCGGGCCGTTGGGCTCTTTGGCGGGCTTCCCGCTCGCTCCTTGGCGATCGTTTCCAATTGGCGTATAATCTTAGTCATCGGTCGAAAATGAGGCGGAGTTGCGAACCACGGGGTGGGGGTGGAGCTTTGCTGGTGTTCTAAGACGTACTTTACTTGCTTACCTGAGGCAGGAGCAGGATGGCTGCCTCATGGCTCCTCTAGCCCCCATTTGTGACTCTGACTCCCGTCCCCAAGGAGTTGGGGGTGGTCATCAGCTAATTAAGGTATCGACCAAAATCGGGGAGGAAGTCTTGACGAAGTCTATTCCATCGTTCTCATTTCAATCGTCTCTTGGATTTCTGCCGTTCTCGTGCGGCTCCAATGAGGTGACAGCGGCCTTGACACGGCCTGTGGTTCGGGACGTTCGCTGCACCTGATTGACAGCCCGCCACCGTCACGCCTCTCAGCGTCGTTCTCTTTACCTCTCTATACCTCCCCGCCCGCTCTCTCTGGCCTCGAGGATACGGTATCCTGACTGCTGCTTGCCGTCGTGTTCCATTCCGTCCCCGCGATCATTTATTTTATTGAGGTTCTATTGGATCAGCAGCCTTCTACAATCTGAGTCGACAATACTCGTAACCTCTTATACGCAGACTCCGAACCCAGTCGATCTTCGACTACCCCCTTCTAGGGTTTGCTGCGACACAAGCCGGGCAGGACTTGGGTCCTCTACTGGTGCTCACCTTCCCTTGTTCATCCGTCGGCCGTTTACGGCTTGTCCAACTTGCAACCCCTCAAGGTGCGGCGGATCCGGCGTGTCGAGCATCGCCGCTCACTACATCGAAATCCATCAACCCCATCGTCGCCATCATGGACTCAATGGGTCGGCACCCGGAGGAGACGGGTTATTTTGATGATGCACTGTCCGGTAAAGATGGCCAACCTGTAATGAACTGGCTTGAGACGGATCGACCGTGGACCGGACTTCACGACTCGGCCATCGAGGCTCAGGCCAGCCAGGCTTTCCCCGACTACCTGACCGGTCACGCAACTGTTGCCCCCGCGTTTATGGACTATAGGAGTACCGGCGACCCATCCGAAATCGAGACTATTCCTGGCGATTCTGGGTATGGAAGCTGCGCCCTTGCCAGCATCGAAAACACGTCAGTGTACGGCGACGATACCTACCGGTCTCACAATGTGGACGAAGACCTACGCTCTTTCCACCTCAACCTGCAGGATTCGCCTCCTATTACTTCGGCGTACGATACTCAGAATGTCCAAGCAGTACCTAGGAGGCCTACCCAAGATCCAGAGGGCAGTATGATTTGCGATGGCTGTGGGGAACCTGTGCGGACAAGGTCAGAACTCAAGTAAGGTTCCCTGTGGTTTCCAAAGATGCTTCAGGGGTGCTCACCAGGCTCTAGGAAACACGAGCTCCGTCACAAAAAACCATTTACTTGCCCCGATCCTGCTTGTAACCGGCACACCCATGGGTTCGCATCACAGAATGACGTGGTGAGGCACCAAATGACTGTCCATAAGAAGCATGATCTGGGCAAGACATACGTGTGCCATCATGATTCCTGCGTGAAGAAGGACATGAAGCCATGGCCAAGGGCAGATAACTTCCGTTCTCACCTGTGGCGAGTCCACGGGATCAAGGCAGATGACGACATTTCGGAGTATCTCTACGCGTATGTTCAGTCCGTTTATTGCGAGTATCGTAACATTGCACTGACGCAATTTAGAAGGAAACCCACGAATCCGATCGCGGACGATTTATCAGGAGTCGGAACGAACCTACAAGACCCTCTCGGCCCGTCTGGCGCACAAAGTCTAATACCAGGTCGTCCAGTTGCCGATGGGTCGATTGGTGAATTCCCTGAGATACCCACCCCCGGTCCGTCCGCACCTTACTTGCTCTCGGCGGCGCAAGAACCCTTGTACGACGACAGGCTCTTGATGCCGCCCCCTCAATCTCGAAGTTCCGGTCGCTTGATCCAGGCACCCAGTTTAGGGCGCGCACAGAGTGTCAGCCACCAGCTAGGTGATGGGGTCTCGACATCTGGTCCCGGCTCGAGCCCATCCGACCCTGGCCAGACGACACATGGGAAGCCGATGCCTCTTGGACCTGCTCAAACGGAGCCAGGGGCAATAGAGTCTGGCTGTGGACAATCTGACAGATCTCAAGAGCTATCTGACACGGAGACCGAGTCTAACCCCTCGACAAATAAGGACTCTGACAGCGAGAGCAATATTGGGACACAACAGGGTGCCATTCAGCACGGTAACACAATCAGTGCATCGCCCAGCATGGACCTTGATCATCCTGAAATCAGGGAATACCTAAGGAACTTCCCAAAGCATCTGCTTGAGCAGGCCCTCGCCGATGTGACCGAAGGCAGTGAGCGCGCGGAATCCGAATGTACTCAGGCCCCCTCGCAGGTGAGCGCTAAATGCTCTTTCTGCTCCAAGGTATTTCCTCGACCGTGTGAACTGAGGTGAGTTTAGCCGAAGATTGGGAGAAGGTTTGCAGCCTGTGCTGATATCTATCTAGGAAGCACCTAAAGCGCCATGAGAGGCCATACGGCTGCACTTTCTATGGTTGCAAGAAGAAGTTCGGTAGCAAGAATGACTGGAAGCGACATGAGACTGGCCAGCACAAGGAGCACGACATCTTGTATTGCGAGAGCGAGTGTGGTCGGAAGTTCGAACACTCGGATGGCTTCGCAACCCATCTGCGGGCCCACCACCGGACGAGCGACGAAGCTGCCGTTCTGAAGAACGTCGAAAGGAGGAGGCGAGGAGACTATTGCACCGGCTTCTTCTGGTGCGGCTTCTGTCGGGAGCTGATCCCTGTCAGACCAGATGCCCACCTCGTTGATGAGAGGTTCAACCACATTGACGATCACTTCATGGGCCGTGGTGCATTCTCGAAGCGGAGCATTGAGGATTGGCACTATCCGCGGGAATCCTTGGCCGACCACCATGCCCCCGGTGCGGCAGCTGGCCGTAAGCGGAAACCCAGTCGCCAGGAGACCGGACGACCGACGAAGCAAGTCCATACATGATGGTTCAATGATGCGACCAAGGTTACCCGACACACCAGAGTACATCATTCGATCATGATAATCTTTTGTGGCGCCTGTTAATAGAAGGAGAATGTGAAGGGGGTTGGGGGATTAATGTGTCGGTTGCCCGTGACATGGTTACAGAGAGGCGTTTGTTTGTTTCAATTTTCGACAGCGAGCGTGTTTGATACGAGGTACGATACTGACGGAAACAACGTCATCCGACGTTGATCATGATGACGGTCCGGGCGAATACTGTTTGGGAAAGGGAGAGGAGTTTTGGGAGCGGGATATGTTCTTCGTTCTCTCGTCTTTTTCTTTTAGAGTGGGACCTCACCACTTATCACTATAGCTTTACTAGACGTGTCTCCTGGTATCAAGGATGAAACAAAGAATCCATCTACGGACGTACACACACGGCCCGAGACTCGCCCGAAACCAGACAGAATTGCTAGTAGAGATGTTGCCAAGACGACAAGCGCTTGCGTAGTCTCGACGCCCCACACATTCGGGCTAATAGTGACGGTGTCATTAAAGAGAACCACATTAGATACCACAGTCACAAAGTGGAAGTAAACACATTGGGCCAATGGTGATAATGATGAATAATGTCGTTAGTTTCGAGTCCAACCCAGCAGGGCATATTGAGACGATGTTGGGCAGCTTCTGTGTGGCTCCTTCACCCCGCTACCAAGAACTGACGGCGACACTATTGAGAGTGCGGCATGGTGGTGAAGGTTGTCACGACTTGTTATTGAATTGTCAAAGCACCGTCTGGTAGTCGGGGGGACTTTTCATGGGAACAGTGCGTAGATGGGTCAATGCCCTTAACAGGAGAGAAACGCTACTACTTGTTTTGCCGCATCTCTAGGTAGCTAGGATTGGCCACTCGGAGGCACGGGGAACCTTTGTCACCTTCGAGGTTTCCCTTCCCCAAAGGCGGCTCTGGAAAGGTAGCTGGGATCGTAATAGGGTGGATGGATAGTACTAGTAAGCCCTTTGAAACAAAATTCGCGACGACATGTTCGGCGCACCGGTAACGAAATACGAGACCCCTTAAGAGAAGTGGCGATGACACAACGCAGACGTGTTCGGAAGAGAACAGAGAGTATCAGGCACCTACACGAAGCAAACAAATGAATGGATATGTCCATCCGCGCGTATGGCCGAAATTTTATTGATATCACGACTCGAGGGGGTGCCGAACCCTGTTGGGAGAATGGGGACGCCCTTGTGAGTTGCAATACTTGTTTTCGCACGACTGCGCGGTTACCATGCAGGAGTAACTATGCGTCCAACATGGCTGGCACCATACCTCCCTGAGGTGAGGTATGGCCCAGCGGTGCTGACGAATAATTACCAAGAGCAAACAGAATGTTCATCGCCGTCGGCCAATGATTCCAAGGTCACCAGATGCTACCAGGTACGGATGTGTCTGTCCCTCTATCCATTCTTCCTGTCCCCCGAACCCCCTGTATGTGTCAAGGTCAAGGACGAGACGTCTTCCTGCGCTGAAAGCCTGTGTCACCCTAATACCAGGCTGTGACGGCACCTTGACATCCATAAATGTGACACTGCGTTCCCCGTACCTAAGGTACTAGTACCCAGGCGGACGGCGCACATCACGCTTGTGCCGGCGAAACACCCCTGGCATTCCCGTGTCGATACCGGCCTCGCGGTCTCGGGTCTGGGTAGTCTGGATGGTGGGATCAAGGGTTGAATGAAATGCTGGGACCGACCACTGGCTCGCCGTGTAGCGGTATGTACTCTGCACGTAAACGCTCAATAATCCGCGGACCGGGGGCACGTAGGGATGTTGAGAAGGAGGGGGTAAGGGGGGACCAACAACTCCGTCTGGGATCTTGGGTTGCAGGCGGGGAACGGGTCGGAGGAATATGAGATGCGTGTCGTCGGCCGACATTGTTTGTGTGCGTCTCGTCCTCAGTAGCAACGCCCGCCTCTTTGTATTGGAGCGATGCTCATGTGTTCGCAAGTGCCAGCTGATTTTTTTGATTTTTTTTTTTTTTGAAGCCTACAGACTACCTAAGATACCAAGGTAGGTGGGCGTGGGAGTCGGGTGGGCTATCCGTCCGAGTGTGAACATGTAAAAGGGAGCGAGGCAGGTACCGCCCGTTGCCTCCTGCCCTCCTGTGTCTGACCGGGGGAAGGTGCCATTCGCGCGACAAGATTAGGTCCCGCCTGCATCTCGAGGTCGGTTGGCAAGTACTGTATCGTACCTAGTTAAGTACTCGTAGTACCAAAGTACCAAAGTACCAAAGTAGTACCAGAGTTGTACCAAAGTAGTACTTTCGCAGGAGCAACATCTTCATCTTCCAGTGCTATGAGCCCGGCCTCGCGTCTGGAGACCGGTCAAGTCAATACCAGTGGGGAAGGGTAGTATGCGAAGTACTTAGTAGTGCCTGCCTACCGGTATACAGCTGGGGGAAGAGAGAAGCCCCAGAGCTGACGACTGATGGTAAGGCAACCGCGCTAAAACAGGCGCCTCGTTTAACTGTTCCAGCAGAGGGTGAATGTGGAGGTGTGAAGGTGTGTTTGTTGGCTGATGTTGACTTGTCTGTAGGCCAAACGAGGAGCGGCAGACAAACGAACTGTTTTTCCCCCGGACCAAGGATTAATCATCCCACAGCGGCCCAAAAGCTTTCTCCGAACCCAAAAAAATCCAGCATTTTGCCACTGTAGGGGAATATATAGGAGAGATGGTCGCCCCAAGGTGGCTGTACCGGAGGAGGAATACACACAAGGCGTACGTGTGTGCTCCCCAGCTCGAGGACCAGTTGATCAAGACCCTGTGGGAGTCCGGCACCGCCAATCTCGTCCCATCTGCTCGTGCATCAGTTCGAGGCGGGGGCCGCACGTACATGCCTCTGGTAGCCCGTACTCAAGTAATACTTTACTAAGATTAGTAAGTTGTATCATGGACGTTCGTGTTCTGCCCATTGACCCAGACTCTCGTAATGATCATACAGCATGGGGACACGCCCGGGCCATGGACTAAGCCCCCAAGGAGTCTAAGTTTAATGAGCTCCGGGTACGTCCGCTCCCTCGGATTTCGAAGGAGAGGAAGAGATCCAGAAAACCCATGGCGACGGCCTTGGGAAGGGCAGCAGCGGCTATGACAGTCGACATGGGCCACCCCATCCAATGTCTCGGGATCCAATGTAGGTTCTTTCCCAACAGCCACACCGGAAACAACACTGTACCTTGTAGCGTATCCAGATCCCACCCAATCAGAGCGGGATGGAAAAATGCCCCCTCATGTCCTGGGAGTTTGGCCTTGCGGGACAACTGGACGACAAAGGAACCAAGGACGTGCCTCGCCAGACCCCAGAGGTAC
The DNA here is from genome assembly GCA_000769265.1 of Hapsidospora chrysogenum ATCC 11550. Lineage (NCBI taxonomy): Eukaryota > Fungi > Ascomycota > Sordariomycetes > Hypocreales > Bionectriaceae > Hapsidospora > Hapsidospora chrysogena. The sequence continues at coordinate 83,134 of JPKY01000043.1, forward strand.
CGCAAGCCACCTCACGGTTTCCTCCCAGGGTCAAGACGACGAGTGTTCGAAGGGTAATGCGTGGTATTTCAGTAGGGTGATCAAGATTGGGATGGGGGGAAATAGATAGTGGCGGCATGCGGCACTGCGCCGTGGGCGGGCAGGGTCAAGGATCCTTGATCAACATCCTACTCGTGTGTGTCACCGATTCATGCCATCAACTCAGGACACCAGGATACAGCGCAAGTCTGCCACCGTGTTCACCAATCCACCGGGGTAGCCGTTTGACTAGCTTGGGCTGTTGGTCGTGCTCGCATGCCGGATCGACACGAGCGCGTGTATTCTATCGTCAGCTCCCATGCTCCCCCAAAAGAGACCGTGCCATTGGCCCGTCACAGAACGATTGGAGCACGGCATCCGGTAGATTCGTTGGTCGCTGGGATGGTGGGCAGATGAAAGGAGATTGCAGGCGGCAGATACGTACATATCGCAGATTAGTAGTTGTGACACCGGCGGCCAGGTAATGTCGGCTGCATGGCTGTTGCAGCCCATTCCCAGCCCATATCCAGTGAGAACGCCAAATCTGGGAGACATGGCAAATTGGAGCGGCGCCTGCATCGGGAATGAGCGGGGGATAATACCGATAGATTCGGGAGGGGGGGGGCGGGGGACCAATGCACGATGCTTAGATGCCGGTGGGTAAGAAGAGCGGGAGGGGCTGGGTTTCTTTCTCGATGATATCAAAGTTCGAACGACGTCGTCTTCTCTGAGGTACCTCTTCGCACTAGCTCCATCAGTAGGGCACTGGTTACGGGAAGGTACTCTTACTAGTAAGTCCGTACTTGGACTAGCGTTGAACGTTGTCGGAAGTGGATTCGTGTCCATCTACAACTTCTGGCCATGCAAATGCTCCGTAATTAGCGTAGGTCGTAGTTTCCGCACTCGCCGGGCGGCGGGAGAGTGGGCCTATCCCGCCCAAACCTACTGTACACTACGTCCAATTACAGTCTCACATTCCATAGCCCCACCCACCCGGTGGACGGGGGGGAGAAGGCGCCACCATCCGCCGGCCACAGGCCCACAGCCCCCAGGGCCCAGGGGACCTCTTTCCTTTGGGGCGTGCGGCGTGGGCGAAGCCCGGTGAGGACACTGAGGCCTGAGGGCAGGGCCAGGATAGGAGCAGCCCGGGCAGGACAGGGCAGGAGCGACGCCCCGCTGTTGCCCCACGATTCACGAACCAAGAGCCAACTGACCTGACCTTCACACACCACTACCACCACCGCCTCGACATGGTTGTTGGCATCTTTGACAACCAACGCGCAGCTCGTCCGTGGGCGTTCACTCGTCTCCCGCCGTGCCAGTGGCTACGATTTCGACAGTCCGGACACCCTGCAGTACGCAGTGGCTACCGCCAGGGCGACCCCAAGTAAACCCCTCCCAACCGTCGAACCATCGAACGCCCACTTGCGCCCAGTCTTCGCGCTGGCCCGTTTGGAGCAACCTGCGTCTCTCCTCGTTGAATCTCAACAGACGTCCTTGCGCCCCGTGTGCCCCGTCTACTATAGCCTGCAGCCATTGCCAGCGCCTCGTTTCTCCTGGCCCGAGCGCTACGATGCTACCTCACCGGCAACACCTACGGTCAGCTACCAAAACGGATATACTCGCTGCATGGCGAGTTTTGCCTCCCGGTATGTAGAATCCCAGGGACGCAGCACTGAGTGATGGAGGCAGAATATCACCAGAATTACTGTATTGTAATTGTTTTTTGGAGTGCATACAGTCATGTCTCCCTTTCCACAAACCACCTCAATCGTCTCGCAGTCTTTTTGGGTACCAGTACGGCGGACGTGATGCACATATACCTTCTGTCCGAGATTCTTCGAGTCTGCCTTGTTTATCCTTTGGGTACTTTTATTTCTGTCGAAGGGCGATGTCTAAACGACCGTTTTCTTCAAGCCATGGAGCCCCCGTTGATATGATCTGAAGACACATGGTCTGCCCTGCATTTTTTGCTTTTTTGTTCCCTCGCCGGGTCTTAGAGACCCATGATCCTGTAACATTGTATTGCCCCGGCATCTTAACCCAGATCCGCCGATTGTGGGCGGTTGGCGGGTTACTTGCAGCTTTCCTTCATCACTTTGTTCCCTTCCTCGTCGTCGAGTCATGAGGCTCATGCGTTTTGTTGTTGACGAGGGCATCCGCACACTCCTTATGGTGGCCTAGCTGACACCCGAAGTTTAGGATGCCACACTTCTTTCCTTTTTGTCGGATTCTTTCGACCTTTGAACGGATTGTAAAGGCGACAGACGATACATCATGCGAACTATTTCGCGAACCATTTGGTGTCTGCCGGCCCAACGACAGCGTGGTGCACCATGGCTTCATTGGGTCTCTCTGCTGAAGGGCGGGCCAGATCAATGACAAGCGTTCCGCCCAATCAGTCTGGGGTTCAGTACAGTACGCCCAGTGCCATGGATGCCCACCTCGATGGTAGACGCCCGAGGTGCCGCTATAGGCACCCCCTCTATCCGTACATGCCGCCGTGGATCTGAGGTCTTTTCAGCGTATCCACATGAGATGAGGCTCTGCTTGCTCTGTTCCTGCGCGAGTCCGAGAACTCCCCCAGGTTCCACCCAGGGCTCCTCCCCCCCGTGTCAGGTCCCTCGACCATCTCCCGGGTGAGTTGCCCTGTCGCAGATCTACCAATACCAGCAGTACATATATACTACTGCCCACTAGTCGGAGTACTACGAGTAGTACTTTAACTTGTTACTAGTGGCGGCACTTTACCTTCATCATACTTCCTCAACCTTTGTGACGACGTCGCCCCGTCAGCCCTTAAATCTACCGCCTCCCGTTATAGTGTCGACTTCACGTTTTGACGCCAAGCTGCCGTCTCCCCGCACGTCATACTTCTCCGCTTCTTCTGGTGCCGACTCGCCTCGCACACAGAATCCCCATCCGCGCAGGCACCTATCACACAAGCCTACAATCACAAGTGGCAAGTAGCCGAGACTGAATGGTGGCATCATCGCCCAAGCCCGGGTCTCTGCCTTTTGACAGCAGTATATATCAAACGGGCTTCTTCAGCCATCCGCATCATCTTTTGTCCTCCTCGACATGGCCTACAACCAGGGATACGGTGCATGCAGCGCCGACCCATACCGATCTTCCGAGCGTAATGCCCTTTACTGCCGAATTCTGGACCCGAGACTCCATGACACTGGGGTTGTCGACAATCCTCCATTCGTGGTTCCGCAGTTTCTCGAGGAGGCGCGAGACAACTCGACCGAGTCCACTCCCCAGTGGATTAACGAAGCGGACTACCTTTTGGCCCAAGGTCGTGGAATGGTCTCCGCTCAATACTCTCAGCAATATCTTCCCTCCGAGTCCTCACCATCCCTTCAACCGCCTTCATCCGGAAGCAGCATCCGGAACGGCGCTTTCGAGGGCGATGCCTACGGTGACCCCTCCACTCCTGGAGACACTTGCCTGCTATCCCCCGGCACTGAGATCGACTCTATTTATTCAGGGGATAACTGTCCTTCCCACGTCTCCTTGACAGGGTTCGATGCTCTGTCATGTTCGCAGGACGCACAGCTTGGTGCGTCTGTTGGGTGCCAAGTGTCCGGAGGCTTTGATGGCCTTGAAAACTCTGTGGGCCTCGAAATGCAGGACGCATCATCCATTCACGGGGGTCCCCGTCCCCCTTTTTCGATGGCGACAGCGACAGGTACAACACCGACAATGGGTCCCCACATTACGGCTTACGGCTCCGGGTTAATCCCCAACCTTGATATAAGCTCACCACCCATCGCTGCCCACAGCCCCGGGCACAGCGAGCCGAGAGTCAAGGCGGAAAGCACGGTCATCGTTAGACGCGTGTCAGCGCCAAGCCGTGGAGCAAGGCAAAGCAAACGATCCGGCCGAGGCATCCAGAAGCAACAGCGTGGTCACAAACATCAGAAACCTCTAGCCACGATAAACAGTTCAGACCTGGCTTGTATGCAATGCAGGAGCGCTCGTTTCAAGGACGAAGCATCCCTCGACAAGCACGTCAGAACCCAACACACCCGCCCCTTCATCTGTGTCTTCCACTACGCCGGCTGCGAGTCGACATTTGCCGCCAAGAACGAGTGGAAGCGCCACGTTGCGTCCCAGCACATCTGCCTGGAATACTACCACTGCGATTACGGGAACTGTGCCACGTCCAAAACCCCCGCCAGCAAGCGACGCTACGAGTGCCAGCCACATTATGGCGGCCTCTTCAGCCGCAAGGACCTCTACACGCAACACGTCCGGCGCATGCACAAGCCAAAGAACATGAGCAAAAAGCAGGCACTTCAGTGGGAGAAGCAGGTCAAGCACATGCAAGAAACGGCCCGACATAGACGCTGCGAGCTTCCAAGGCATATGCACTGCCCTGCCATCGACTGCTCCGAGCAATTCGTTGGAGAGAACGCCTGGAACGAACGCATGGAGCATGTTGCCCGTCACCTTGAGCGCGCGGCCGCCGGCAAGGAGTACCCGGTGCAATTTGGCGGCGCAGGCGACCCGAGCCTCACAGATTGGGCGGAGAGCCCCGGCGTCGATGTCGTCCGACGTGTTGCTGGCGGCTGGGAGCTCAACTCCAAGAACAGCATAGAGGCGGATTCCGTCCGAGATAGTAGCGACAGCGGTGACAACACGCTCGACGAGGATGCCGAGGGCGAGGAATGCTGACCAAACAGGGGTTCCAAGCCCCCTGAGCAGTCAAGGAGCTTGGTTATTTTGGATCTTTGACGACGGCTACAGAGTTTCACATTTTTACTTTTCGATTGAGTACTTCCTACCTTCTTCTTTTCTTCACTCGCGTTAGATGTAGAATTTGGTGTTGTATTTGGGATTTCTTGGGTAGTCTTTTTCTTTCTTTTTTTTTTTTCTTTCAGGTTCGGCATTTCGGGACACTTGGGGTTTCTGGCGAACTTCACATATAATATCACTGGTAAAGGATCCTTGGGCAAATCAGCTCATCTCATTACTGCGGCTCATGGTGGGGAAAAGGAGAAGCATCCTAGTGTGATACGGAGGGCACAGGACATATGAGATGAGTCGCTCTATTCCTACGACGCCTTACGATCGTATTCCATTGTCCCAGCAAGGCGCATTTACCGGGTATATCGACACACCAGGCACTCGGATACTTGGAATTTCCTGTCCATTTCACATCCTGCCTCCTTTACGTCCACCCCTCTCCAGAAAACTGTACATGACCTACGAGAACCTTGTTCAACCGCCATCTCCCTCGCGGCAAACCCGGCCAATAGCATACGCGCGCTTACTCTCCCACCATCACCCGCGCCACTATGCAGCATACACCTCCATTCTTACACGCCAATGTGATGTCCGATCCTCACCCCGTGTCTTTTGCAGATGAACCATACTTGGGGAAAGGTTGGCCCGAAAAGGGAGGGGGGGGGGGGGNGGGGGCTGGCCGGGCGTAGCTTCAACCGCCCATGACAATCCACAGCATATCTACGTTGAATCTAGTTATAAATAGAAGACGAAGAGAAACCAGGGTGTGTGGCTCTGAGGAAGGGAAGTGTCATCGCAGAACCAAGTGCAAGGAATGACGGTGGGCAGATGCATCATTGGGATGATGCATCGCCACACCCCCATATCTGTCTGCTCTGTGGTGTCTGCCATGTGTAACTCGAATAGGCGCCAGCCAAGGGGTCGTTACGCGACTGTGCCTCTTCACTGAAAAAAAAGCGGAGGGAGGGTGGGCCACCGCTCCTCCATCTGCCGAGGAAGTGCACCGCATTGGGTAACTCGTGGCCTCGTAGGGCTGAGTCTGACATCGCCACCCCTTTTACCCCTGTGCCGCAGTGCCGCAGAGCCGCAGCTCCGTGTGTTACGGCACCAAGGAAATAGGTAGGGTGGTTCTGCTAAAGTTAGGTATTCGCCGTCGCACGTCTTGGCTCGTCGAGCTATTTGGGCCTGCCTCTGCCGATATTCATTGTGGTGCAACCAAAAAAAAAAAAAAGGGGGGGGGCATATTCATATGTCATTACTGGGTACATTTGCCAATCACTGGTCTGTTGCTCCCCCTTTGTCATCACACCCACTATCATACCGCCCTAGACCGACAGTAGAGAAAAGAAGGAAGCAACCCCGTAATCATAAGGGGGTACAAGAATCGCACCCATAACATATCATCGCACAGTACAACTGGGGCACAGGCAAATCATGGTACCACCACCCCGCCCCCCCCCCCCNCCCCCCCCCCCCCCCCCCCCTGTGCCGTCGTCCCCGAGACCATCTCGACACTCCTCCATGGTATATGTATATATCGAGCTTTCATGAGCTCCATCTCAAAAGGGGTAATGAGCTTGCAGCGCTTCGAACCTACCAAACTGGATCCGCTCGTCGTCCGCTTCTGTCAGCCTCATCGATCGGAAATGACTTCTACGCCTGTGATTGCGATTCTCGCTGGATATGAATACTCCGAATAGAGAAGGAGCTTAGGGTGCGACTGCGACCTCCGCATTGGCGCGTTTCGGAGCTTCCGCAGATTTCATTTTTCCTGTAGCGTTACGCTGACTTCGCCGTTGCTGTCTTAGCTTGCATTCCAGAGCATAGCCTGGTTCGTTGGCCTTCCTCCACTCAATCCATGCCTCATACTCTTGCTGGCTCTTCGGATCGGGTTTTCTAGGTTTCGGAACCGGTCTGGGGCGCAACAAAGGCGCTGTGCCGGTCAGGCTGCTTGGAAACCCTGGTGCCCAATTCTCGCCACCGGCTATTGGTGTGGCCGTCGGAAACGGCGTAGGTACTGGGTTCGGGAAACCAATGTTCGGTAAAGAACCGGGGCTCCAAGTGGCCGGAGTATAGGCCCAAGGTCCAGGAAATGGACCCACCCCGAGATAGGGATTGGGGGTGTTGCAGGGAGCGACGGTCCCAGGCGGCAGCTTGAAAGGGGGTGAAGCTTGCGCCCACGTCATAGGAAGTGGCTCGTGGGGAGGCACTGGGTCGGCACCTGGAGGCTTCGTCTTGGCGGTTGCGGCCGCCTTGGAGAATAGCTCTTCTATGGGAACCGGCCGGAACTTTGGACAGCTGACACCGTCTCGTGATTTCTGGTCGTCACCGGCAAAGGAGAGGAACTCCCTCGCCCGCGGATTGAAAGAGCCGGTGGCTTTAGAACTTGGGTCGCTACGCTCTGTACCGCTCTTGCCCGGGGTGGAGGAATATCCTGAATCAGCGGAAAGACGATTCGCGTCCTTTGGCACTTCGTTGCAATTGCCAGCCTCGCCGGGCCTCTGATGGTTGGCAGTCGTAGGCCACTCGAGATATTCCTGAATGGCGTCTGATGTTCTCGTCAGGTTGTTTCTCCTTCTATGTAGCCTGTCGAGAAGTTTCTGCCACTTCTCTTTATCTTGTTTGTCCCGCCGAGGCTGTGTTTCCTCGTGGGCAAAGCTGTTGACACTGCGGCGTGACATATTCCTCTGGTCCCTGTCAGGGTCGCCAAGGGTGTTCTTTCCAGGGCATTCCTCTCTACCGCTACCAGTCGCCGGTGCTACAGGTTGCGGGGAGTTCTTCTGCTGTGAGTGGATTACCTGTTGCGTTTGAAGCTTGACCCGCTTTGGTGTCTTGTCCACGGAGTTGATAGCGGCGGTAAATTGCTCACTTTGCTCGTCTTTTGCTTCCTTTGGCGAGAAAGCCGTCCTTCCCCTGAAATCCGTGGAGAAGCGACGAATATCAATCAAGTTCTTTGCAAAATCGTTGTTTGAGTTCCGGGCGGTTGACGCAGGACAGACCTGTAGGAGACGAAGCGGCCAAGCGTCGGGCAGCTCTTTTTGCGCCAGAAGACGCCAGTATGCAGGAGCCTGCGAGGTTTCTCGGAAGCCCGTGTGGGAACTGGGGTTGCCCCTTTCTGGTTGTGCAACGGCGGGTTTCGAGTCTCTGCCATTGCCTTCACGATAAAGGTACATGGAGGGTATCATATCCACAAATTCCCAGGCCTCGGAATCTCCCGACCTTGTGCCTCCGCTTGACCCATCATTCCTTCTCTGGCCGTCTTGTTTCATATTCACAAGGATCGTCGAGGAGTTGAGGGACTCCATCGAGGGGGTCTCGGAGTTGGAGTGGCCACGACGTCGCCAGTCGGGGTTTTTCATTGCCTCAACGAACTTGGAACAAGCGTGAGATTCTTCAAGGGCTCGGGTGGGACGATCTGACTGCAACTCGGCCGAGGCGGTATCGGTGCTGCGGGAGGCGCTGCTCCGTTGCTGGTGCCGGCTGGCCCGGGTGGGCCGCGAGGCCAATACCAAAGGAGACACTGGACACGAGTCAGAACAGCACACCATATCTGGTATTCCATCAGCTTACTAGTTGGGAGCTCTCGTATCGATGCGAGAAGCACGGTGCCTCGCCAAGCCTCAGCGATGCCCAAGGAGGCCGTATCCCTGGTTCCCGATACGTCTGATGAAGCGAAGTTGATCTGTAGAGCGAGATCCGACGGAATGCGGAGAAGGTCCTCTGCTGCAACTGTGTTGATGGCTTCTGGTACGCAGAAGAAGTCTCTTAGCTCGATGGTGATGGGGGCGAACGTGAGAGATATGAGTCAAGGGTGACGCTTCAAGTCACCAACCGGTGGGCGGTTAGCTTGTTGAAAAATCGCTGATACAACACTTTGAGGAGGCCTCAAGACGCCCTTAAGTCTTCTCAGGGGGTCTGTAGTATAGCACAGTAAGTCCAAAAATGCAGTCCCGGAGAAGACGAAAGTGGCAGTGAGTGCCAGCAGCAAGTGATGGGAGAAGGGTGAGGATTGTGGTGGAGGGATAGTCGGCTACCTGGTACTAAGTAGTACTACTACCTACGGTACCAGTATTATCACCTGACCTTAGCATCTGGTAGTAGGTAGCAGTAGTGCGGAAGGGGCAGAAGTGAGGTGAGATGCTCTTCTTTCCGCTATCGAAGGTAGAAAGGGCTCCGTAACGCCTTCCCGATGGGTTGCGTTCAGTATCAGGTAGGCACTTACCTGAGGTAAGGGGACCCTCAGGGGGTGAGGCTGCGTTCCTTTCAGGCAAGGATGAGGATTAAGGACGGCAAGAACCACCCCCCAAAAGAGAGCTGTAGAATTCGACAGTCAAGTACAAGGAACCCGCTGCGGCGAACGGATTTCACAGCCCCAAGTACTACTAGTAACTAATACTAGTACCTAGTAGTATCCGCGAAATTTCCGCTCAACATCTGCGAACGATTTACTCACTCACTCGCTCCAATCAACTGGAAAGCTACCCTACTTAGATGGAAGACAGATGCTTTGCCACAGCTCGAGTCATTAATCATTGTCTTCTGCACTACACCACCGCCCAAGACTGCGCAAGGGACGCTCTACTACCCCTGGTGCGCCTGTCCTGACATGTAGGCGGTGAAAGACCGCTGTTCTCCAGAGTCAGCAGACCACTCAGGGACACGAAACGAACTGCAGACTTGGTCTGGGGGTTGGGAGCTTACAGCATTCCTCGTCTGAATGAAGATGGTACCTGGCCCCGTGAACTTGCACACGAGGCCCTCGGCGGATGCCATGCCGGAGATGATGCCACCAGAAGCCACGCGCTCCATGACGTACTTGCAGTTCCACGCAATGAGGTGGCCGTTGTCGACAATGTACTTTTCGCCGTCGATGAGCTGCAGAGTGTCAGCGGTTACAATCCACATGGGCTATCCTCCGAGGCTCACATCTTTGCGGATGATGGCGCCGAAGCTAGTGATCCACAGAATCCCCTTCCCGCTCATCTTGTTGACCCAGAAACCCTCACCACTAAACATGGCCTTGCTCAGGCCCTGGCGCTTGTGGTCTTTTATGACGCCCCTGGTCGACGCCAGATACGCGTCGTGGCCGACGGACCATACCTCGGAGCCCGTGAGACGGATGCTGGTAATATCGCCGAGCATGAAGGGGGCCAGCAGGAGCTCGCCAGGGCCGGTGAAGGTCGAGGTGGCGATCTCGGCACCGGCAATCATCTTCTTCATGCTGAACTTGACTGCGCCCTTCAAGATGATGGTGGGGGACATGGCAATCATGGCGCCGGGCTTGGCCTCGAATGGGCAGCCCACGGCCAGCTGGACGGTCAAGATTGTGTTGCAATCGCGGTGGCTGATGCGGTAGCTGCCCCCATTGAACGTGCCGACATCGTCGCACGTAGCGGCGGCACCAACAAAATTCTCCGCCGGCGGCGCGCCGGAAATCATGTTGCCGGGGTGGCTCGCGTTGAGAGGCGACTGGCTCGGCCCGGCGGCCGCGGGAGATGGCGCCTGTTCCTGGGTCTGCTGCTTCTCGGGGGGATAAGCGGCATCCGGCTGAGGGAAGGGCGGCGGGGTGTCAAACTGCGGCGGCTGCTGTCCTTGAGGCTGTTTCTCGGGAGGGTAGGCGGCGCCTGGCGGAGGGGCATACTGCTGCTGAGAGGTGATGGATGCAGGCCGCAACGGGATGCTGGATTGTGAGTGCTGGCGTTGGTGCTGGGTTGGAGACTGCCCTGGTGGCGTTGGGTACTCCTGGTCTGGCTGTCTCAGGGACGGGGACGGCGTGTGCTGGGGGGGAGGAGCATAGTGCCCGCCCTGGGAAGCAGGCGAGGCCTGGGCGGGTGGAGGAGGGTAGTGCCCTCCCTGGGTGGAGGGTGATGCTTGGGCCGGAGGAGGAGGATAGTGTCCGCCTTGGGAGGTGGGCGATGCCTGTGCGGGAGGATGAGGAGGAGGGTAGTGTGCGGTCTGGCCCGGGGTCGGCTGCTGCTGGGGAGGCGGAGGGTAGCTGGAATTCGGTGCGGGCGCGGGCGCGGGCGAGGCCTGTGTCGGAGGCGGTGCGTAGAACTGGGTGCGGTTCGCGGGTGGTGACATTGGAGGAGGCGATGTCGGGGGCGGAGCGTATTGCGGGGGCTGCGACTGCTGTGCCGGAGGAGGAGGATAGCCTGCGGACGGTGTCAGCTTCGAGCTTCTACTAGTAAATTCAGCAATTGGGGAAGAATGGGGTGGGTGCGTACCTTGACTGCCCGCACCAGGCGGAGCTATGAGAGAGCTTGTTAGCGGCGTGAAGTGGTGGTTTGCAGTGCTGGCATGGTGCAGTGGGACTCACGGGGATACTGTTGCTGGCCCGACATTTCTGCGACAACGGGAAGCTCGAACGATGGCCGGATTATGCTCAAAGAGAGTCTGAGGGGGAGGAGGATGGAGGAGGGTTGAAATCCGAGTTGAGTTGGAGAAGCACAAGGTGGAGGAGAGGAGGAGCTCCCTGGTTATCGCAGTCAAGACCCCTGCTGGATGGTGCTTACACTGCCGTAGGTAGTCTGTACCTAGGCCCGTAACCAGCTCGGCCCTTGCTGCCCCGCACCCCGCTAAACGCGTCGTAATTGGGTGACAGGTACGGGATGACGATTACACGCGGTCAGAGATATGTATATCCACCACTGATAATCGATTTTTGTACAGTTTTACATATCAAATTGCCATAATAAATCTCCTGTCACGGCAACCACATAACAGTTTCTAACGTTAGATGTCTGTGGAGGTACGAGCACCTAAGTGTCTCCCTCCCCTCCTCCCGTTAGCCGCCGTTGTGGGGCAGCCCCCGCCTCCATCGGTTCCGGGCGCCTAAACGCTTTGACCAATCCCGTGTAAGTCGCGAGTCACGCCTCCTCATTGGCCAGCAACGAGTGCGCCATACTCGGTCAACCTACCTACTACCTACCCTACAGATGCTCACAACCGCGGAGGCTCCGAGTGGAAGAATATTACATGCAAAGGAGATGGGAGGGTGTTGAACCAGAGGGCCTAATGATGACTCGTTGTACGCAGAAAGTAGGTGGGCGAAGTAAAGACTAGGGAATACGGCCAATGCGGCCACTGCAGCAACCTACTATACTTGTACAAATATAAGTTAGGCGAACGGGGACATAACACACGGGATCGTTCCGAAGCTCTCTGGCAGATGAAAAAAGTACCAGCATTGAAATTCGGCAGTCAAGTTTTAATGTTTTTTTTTTTTTTCCCTCTTGGCTTGGTTGGTTGCTAGCTGTCGGAATTCTCAACTCGACATATCTCATGCAGTTGACCGTCAGAGACTCGCACCTCATCAGGCATGAAGGATCTCAAGAAGATAGCCAAACTCCCCGACTCGACGGGGCGTGCCCAGAAGCATCTACAAAAATGTTATATAGGACCGACCACGGTCGTGGAAATGGTAGCTTAGAGAATGAGATACGCCGCCCTTACTCCGTCACGCCTCACCCTCCTGAGTGTGAAGCAGCACCCGTGCTGCCGTCTTACATCTTGGCGGAGCTCGTCGGCTTCCAGCTCGCATTTGTCGTACGACACGTGATGAGTCTCGTCATCCATCTGCACAAAGGGATTGGGCGATATTACTACTAATAGTAAAGAATGAAACCAGGCTATCCGTACCAGGTAGGTTCGATGTATGTACACGGCACGCAGAGGGAGTCGGGGACCATGGCGCTGGCCTTGTCCATGTCACAGGGACTCACAGCGAGCAACAGCACCAAGAAAGGCCACGCCGGTCCTTTTTTTTCGATCCTGGAGGATCACTGCAAATCGAGCACCTCGTAATTCCGGCATGATGCCCGAGTTCCGATGGACATCCAGGCACCAGGCACCATTGAAAGACCTGCCTGCAAATCCGACATCTGTCGGTGCGTTGTAACTCGTAAGTCTTGCAAGTTGCAGGAGGATCCAGCCGCACCGCCCAGGGGCGTCTGGCGCCATGATGGATTTGGCAGCTGGCAGGGCCACTGGGGGTGCGCGCCCGGGTGGTGAGAAGGGATCTGCAGACCGACGGGTTAGTAAATTGACACGTCGGGGGTGTCGGAGACTCGGAGTTGGGTGACAGTGACAGTGACAAGTCTGACAGGAGAATGGAAAACGTGGTCTGCCGATGGCGTTCTGCACGGGGGTGCCTTAGCAGCACCTAGTCTGTACAGGTACCTGGGATAGGGCAAGTTCTCTGTGGTGCGGTGTTTTACTGGGAGGAAATTGGGGCAGAATTTCTCGATTCATGTTTACGGTTCACAATCTGGTAGCAAGTACAGTCCTTAACGGAGCATCACGAGATTCCATGAACCTGCAAGCATGTACTCGTATATATCGTATCGTACAGACACGGGCTGGCTACCTGACTCGACTTTATTCCACGATGCCTGATTGCAAGGCGCCGTCGACATGGACAAGGTCCTTTGCTCTCCGCTGCCTGTTTTTAGCCACGAGTATAATAATGGGCCACGGCCAAGCATTCGCCATTCCCCGAAATCTGTCGGGAGCTGCCTGCCTGCCCACCACCACGGATCAGATCCAGCAGCTGTCCGGCGTCCGCGCCGCAGATCCCGGCGATGACGGCCAAGGGAATGGATGGATGTGTATCCGTACAGTATCGTGCAGGTACTTGTAATTGTATCCCTAGTATCTTGTGGAATCAGAGCAGAAGCAGAAGGACAGCCGATGCAATCATCATGCAGCCCACTGCACGAGGCAATTACACGAGTACGTGGTACTTACATGTAGTGCCTGTTACTAGGAGTGGTACTAACGTTAGTGCCACAAGGAGCACTCCGTACACGCCGTACCCTCCGGGTACTGGCGGTGGGATGAAAGCCACCAGCGAAGCCGACCCCCGGGGTATCCTGCCTGCCAATCACAGCTGAAGGCGTCGGGGCTAAGTGAACCCCGGACACCTCTGGACAAATCACGAGTCGGAACTCGCGCCCACCTGCGGCCCAACCGCGTGGGCCGCCGTTTCTCGTCGAGACAATACGTCCGTGGTAGTCTGTACTAATTGTCCGTGCCTGTACAGACTAGACATTACAGTATGACTACTAGGGCAGGGACGGACTACTAGTACTCGTAGTATTACTGCCGCAGAGAAACAGAAATCACAGGCGCCCAAGACTCCGGGCGCCGTCAGCCGTCAGCCCAGACTCGAGGTCTGCCGGGTTTGTCGGGTCAGCATTCTTTGGCAGCTTGCCGTATTTACAGATAACTGTTGTTACTAGTAATAATTAGCTATCATTGATGCTTGTTGGACAAACTTGCCCTGTTTTGTCGCGCAACCCTTCAGACCCGGCCCTGGCCTCTTTAACACAGATGCAGTGTGTATGCGCTAATCTGTATGTACTAACTACTACCAGTAGTCCATGTCCGTGGTTCCCGAACAATCGACCCATTGAACCCACAGCACGCACTGTTGCATCCGTCACCCCCATCCCCAGTCCGGCGTATCGCCCCGAATGCTTAGTTCGCTTCATGTTCCGGTGGCCCGTACCTACTAGTACCTTACAGTAGTACGTAGTACCTGGCTAGTAGGTTCACTGCTACTGGTAGACTTATAGTGGTTCGTCCGTCGTGCCCCCACACCCACTCCACGGTACCTACCTACTATTACAGTACCTACATGTAGACATCCTTCTCTCGCCAACTCTCCTCCACGCGTCGTCGCTATTCCCATTCTCGCGTGAGCGTCTTCTCCAGCATCAGCGTCGGCAGTCATAAGGCTCGTCTACTACCCACGGACTTCAAGGCCCACGACCATGGACAAACTAGCCGCTGGGACAACGGGGGTCGTCGCTCCGACACTGACGATGTCGCGGATTCCCTCAATGACCCGCCGTGAACATCCGGCTCAACCATCACCACTACTACCGCCACCACTACTACTACCACCATCACATTGCCTTCCAGAAGCGCTTCCCTTCACCGAACATGCCTCCATATTACCACCACCACAACCACCACAACCAGAACCATCCATCAGACCACCACTTGTGCTATCCCGGCACCACCACCACCAGCAACGCCGTCATCTTTACCGTGCGCGGCGTTCAGATCGTGCAGCTCGTCATCCAGCAGGCGACACTTGCCCTCACAGGCATGGCATGAATGCCGGGGCATGTTACCGCCGCCATGACGACAGAGCCTCGGTATTATGCTCACCGCTCACCCTCACCAACGACGAGGCCCCTCTGCAAAAACACCGTGCCATCCCGGATACATCTATCACCACCACCATCATTGGTAGCGCGGCACCGGAGGTCGTCGGGTCTGCCTGCCCGGCGGAGCCGTCTCCAAATTCCTCACCTAAAGACAACTACTACTCCCGACAGCCATCACCGGCGTCATGTCCCGCCTCGGAGATCACGGCAGCGCCCAAGCGTTTGGTCGAGCCAGCGGACGATGGATATTCTTCCAAAGATGAGGACGAGACCCGACACCGAGCCGCATCGCCGCAGCCACCAGCACCAGCCACTGCAGATGCCCAGGCGGCACCTGCGCATAACGAACCTCCGACGCCTGGTCCTTACCCTGTGCAGCATGAAGCGCCCGACGTGGAGATGCTCACCCCGATGAGCGATGCGGACAACGATGACGTGGACGAAGACGAGGACGAGGGGTACTTCGAGGGACCCTCGACGCCAGAACTCATGCAGGATGCCAACGGCGGCATGGGCCTCCTCGGCGCTCGCTGGACGACGAGTACCAGGCTGCCTCCCTTCCGGAGATCCAACCAGGTTGTGGAGGGCCGCACCCGCGTCGAGTGCAGTCAGCCACGGATGCGGAGGAGGACGAGGAGGAGGAGAAATATCTCGATGCGGCCCCGTCCGGGAACCAGACCGCCTGCCGCCCAGGATCCCCCCACCCCGTGGGAAACTTGTGGGATGTTAGTGCTTGGTGCCAATGATCAGCTGCTGGAGTCCGTATGCGCTACTCCCGCGACATGTGCAGGAGAATGAAAGAAGGAGTGATTGGTGAAAGAGATGGATGGGCGATGGTCCGACGTTTTACAGGCTGCAGGCCGTACGGGGGGAGTCCACGAAGCGCAACGTGTGGAATATGTCTTGCATACTTTTGGACGGAATCTCTGGATCAGTCTAGTGTGCACTTTCTCTCCAGGGCTTTTACGATAGGGGAGAGCGGGAACCGAAAGCTGATCACTGCGTATATAACCCCTTCGGCAACAGTTGTTCTAAACGTACATGTTTGTTTCCTTGATGATGGTCTTTTGTCCTGGGCCGTGTTGTTGCGACCCAAAGATCCTAACTAGTAGTGAGCGGCCCCTTCGGACGAGAGACTGAGGCTTCCATGCCATGTGCCGTGACATTAGTATGGTAGACTCGTAGGAATGGGTCCGATTGTTGTCTCGACATGATGTTCCTACCGGCACGGAGGAGTGTCGTTGTCTTGACAATGCCCGGACATTTATTCGTCCCCTGAGACACCGGAGCGGGCATGACGGCCCCTTATACAGAC
This sequence comes from Hapsidospora chrysogenum ATCC 11550, assembly GCA_000769265.1. Taxonomy (NCBI): domain Eukaryota; kingdom Fungi; phylum Ascomycota; class Sordariomycetes; order Hypocreales; family Bionectriaceae; genus Hapsidospora; species Hapsidospora chrysogena. The sequence goes on from JPKY01000043.1 coordinate 99,397, forward strand.
AGTAGCACTCTAGACTAACCCGTCGTCCGTCGATCAGGTACCGAATATCACGGACGGCCTTTACCGATCCTATCACCCCGGCGGTGGACGGGGTGGACTGGTATGCCTAGATCAAGACATCCAAGTTCCACGCATTCCTCAACACCCAGGCACACCGCATGCATACCTCACCCGAGCATAAGTCGTCCGTTGCCCGTGGCGACGTGCCAATTCGTCTCATCGCCATGATCCACCCAATGGCTTCCTCATCGTCCTTGTTGTTTTGCTGACCCTAGCGCGCACTTACACCGCCGCCATCCCCCATCTTCCTCCGCAGCATCTCACATCGTCACCATCCTCACATCGTCACCATCCTCACATCGTCACCATCCTCACATCTTCACGGCCAACAATAATCAGTGACGTCTACCCTCGTCTCCGCCCCCCCCCCNCCCCCCTCCCCCCTCTGGCACTGGGCTCAGACTCATCGACCGACTCGTCAAAATCATCAGGGACACACCATCACCACCACCGCCGCCACCACTGACTGCGGTGGCCGTTGCCGAGGCCTCCTCAAAACATGGACTTCTGGACGACCATGCAGTACAGGGCCTCCGCATACAGGACCTCCGAGGCCGCCGACCGCGAGCACGGCTTCTTCTGGCACGACGTCGACGCCGTCGACGACGCCACCGACTTCTTCGGCCAGTTTGTCGACTTTGACGGCCACGCCGCCGGCACCTCCTCCCTGACCACCACCAGCTCCTCCTCCGCCGCCGCCGACGGGCTATCCGCCGACCAGGCCGTTCCCCGGCTCCCCGAGGCCCTCCTGCTTGACAACCCGCCCGAGAGCATCAGCTCCTCCACCGCCGACGAGTTCGACTTCCTGTCCACCAGCTCCCGCGTCGGCCGGACCTCTTCCGTTGGCCAGGATATAGACCCCAGCAATCTGGCCGTCAACATCAACAACCACAACGTCAACAATCACCACGAGCAGCTCGTCGCCGGCGTCAGCGCCGGCAACCACCAACATCAGCCGGTCTTCCTAGCCCGGGGCTCCATCTCGGACACGGAGCTTCCCCGCGTAGAGGGCATCTGTCTGAGCTCCCCGACCAAGGACAGGCACCCGTCGTCTGTCTCGCAGCCGGCATCCCCCACGCCGCCCAACACGACGACTGCTCAGAGGACGACCACAAATAGGTTCGTCGAGGCCGTGCAGTCCACCATCCGCAAGGCCACGAACCGCCGCAAGCCTAAGAAGCCCGCCCCTCAGGAGGAGGATCATCATCATCATCATCATCATCATCGTCCTGCGTCCCCCCCCGCGGGCTATGAGCCCCTCAAGGCCCCGCGCCAGCGTCCCCGCCGCGGGGCCAACAACAACAACAACAGCAACAGCAATAACGGCGTGAATCTGAGCATCGATATAAGCAAGGCGAACCCGCCGGCCACGCAGCCCGCCTTTGCGGGCAACAGCGGAAACTTCATCCACGGCGCCTGCGAGGATCCCTTCAGCGACGTGCCTCCCCTGCCACCACACGCGACACTCCGGTACTTCCACCCGGACGTTGGCATCGGCTCGCCTCTTGAGTCCCCCGCCATCAAGAGCGAGCCCGGCTCGTTCCACACCGACCACACCACGTCGCAGATGCCCCCCGATGCACCGTGGGAGCACCAGCAGCACTCGTCCCTCCCCGGATCTGCCACCGTGCACTGGGCTGCCGGCGGCAGCTCCGAGATGCTGGCCGCACCCCCACCACACACGCAGACAGCCGACGGCAACAACTGGTGGGAGCACGGCATGATGACGGCCCAGAACGGCGGAGCGGAGTTCGTCGACCACCAGGAGAACGCCGCCGACTTTAACCCAGCCTCGCACTCCCAGCAGGCCCAGCTTCCCTATGAATACCAGCGGCACCAGGCTCAACACCACGCCCAGCACCACGCTCAGCACCAGGTCCCCGACACGGCCACCTCGGGCCTCATGATCCAGATCCCACACCACCAATCCGCGGCCGTCCACGATCTCACCCTGACCGCCCAGACGCACCTCCCACCACCACCACCACCGCAGCCCGCATCCGAGAGACCGCACAGGCCGCCACGAGCCCCCTCCTCAGGCGCACGACACCTCTCCTGCTCGCCCACACGCCGAAAGACCCGCGCGCCCTCCGCCTCACCCACACGCACAACAAGCACCCCCTCCGCCGCGAAGCACAAGCGCCACAGCTCCGGCGGCTCCGCCCCGCTGGCCTCCTCCGCGACGCGCAGTGCCTCGGGCCGTCTCCCCACGAGCATGCCCGGCACGCCGTGCAGCGTGCGCAAGCGCCGCTCGCGGGAGCCCAGCGGCGGCGGTGCTGCTGCCGCGGGGGCAGAGATGGGCGGCTTCGTCAACTTCACGCCCGACGACGGGGGTATGCTGATGACGGGCGTGGCCCCGAGCGGGAGTTCCAAGACCAAGGCGCGCCGGGAGAAGGAGGCGCTCGATCGGCGGAGGAAGTTGAGCGAGGCGGCGATCAAGGCCGTGGCTGCTGCCGGGGGTGACGTTGAGACGCTCATGCAGCAGGGGTTCACATTTTGACAAAGGCGCGTGTTGTGTTCATCAACACAACCCCCTTTTTTCCTCCATTCACGTTATTTTCTTTTGTTTTCTTTCCCTCTTCCCTGGGACTCGCGGCGAGTCTCGAACTTCGTGTGCTAATCGGAGCGCTTTCTTTTTCTTTTTTTTAAAACCTTTGGTTCTTTGGACTTTGCTGGGAGGAGGCGAAAGAGTTCGATATACCTGTCCCGCTGCTGTAACACTGGCCTAGCTTTCTTGCTGGTTTTATGCGGACCCTCGGTTTCGTCCTCATCGTGTATTAGAATCTCACTGTACCACAAGCCTAGCCAAGGCATTCTTTCTTTCCTATGTACTGTACAATTAGCAGCCAGCACGCGGGACATCAGAGAGGAGGGAAGGGCGCAGAGCCAGATACCTTTAAGCTGTAATGAGTACTCGGATTGTCGTAGTAATAGATGCAGTAAGAACAGGCAGGAAATGTTGAGCTTTAACGTTGACTTTATTTGTATTCCCAGTCCTCCCTGATTGCTTTCCTCCCGCTTTTTCTCTCACAAACGCTGTCCCCCTTCTCCTCCCCACCACAGATCTCAGCAAGGCCGCCGAATTGGCTAGCACATCCAGTCCAGCTGACGACAGACGAAAAAAAAAAAAACAAAAAAAAAAACAAGAACCGACGTNAAAAAAAAAAAAACAAAAAAAAAACAAGAACCGACGTGGGATGAAAAGAAAGAGGAAAAAGGGGGTGGGGAACAGTAAAGAGAAAAACACAAGTCCACCACTTCTCCCCATGCGCCTCACTGTGCGAGATGTGTAGTTTTTATATATACAAAGCGAAGTGCATCGTCCAGAAGCTATCTTCGCCCAGCCTTGTGTGTCAAACCAACGCCAGTTCTCATCGCAGACGCCGCCGTCATGCTCGGCCAAAAGTGTAGGAAATTCGCGTGTTCAGAGTACAAAACCTCCGGGGGTAAAATAGGGAGACTCAAAATAAAAAAGAAAAAAAGAAAAGGACACAACAATTCGGCGGGGTCAGTGGGTATACTCGCGGGTATCAACCCCGGCACGGTAGGCGAAATGCGCGATCGAGTCGAACACGGCCCCTCATGGGCTGTTACCGTCGAATGTGTCGATAGAGCCGCTCCTCTGGAATCAAAACCGTAAATCAAGGTATTCGTGAATAAATGTCAAGGAGAGCCATGACCCTTTAGTGTTCATATCCAGCACCGCGCTGCCAAGGACTGCTTACATACAGTATTAGCGTCAAAAGCTTGGTGGAGGACGAACTGGGATAAAGAGTTTACCTAGCCGATTTCTGAGACTGGAATCCTGCGGGACTGGCATTGTTTTGCATCCGCTGTTGGCCGAGAGATGACCCCGAGCGGTTGTACGGGCTCGGTGACGCGGAGCGGAATGGGCTCTCGGGTCGGTTGGCCGGGAACAATGGCATCGAGGGGTTCACGGGCGACCTGGGCGCATGGGCCGGCATGTCCGAGTAGGACTGGTCGGTGCGTCGGCGCATGCTATGCGAGGAGAGTGACTCATTGTCGTCATCGAGGTCGAGGCCGGGCTTGTAGCCACTCTTGTCGCCTCGCGCGGTGGCAGCAAGAGCGTCGAGTTCCGTTGTGGTGTTGAGCTGGGTCTGCGACTTCATGAAGGACGTGCGGTCGTCGGCCATGTACTGGTATCGCGCGTCGGGGTTCTTGCGGAAGAAGATGATGGTGGTGGAGATGATGATCATCAGCAGCAAAATAAGCGAAACGACAGCGTTGAGAACGAAGAGGATCACGCCGACAACACCAACGAGTAGTGCCGGAGCACCAAAGACGTTGGTGAAGATGAGCAGGAAGATGCCGTTCAGCAGGTTGACTGCGTATATTATGATGTTGAGCGTGTTCGTGCTCTTGTCCATCCAGGGACGGAGGACAGATGCGCCGATCAAGGCGGCTGCCTCGATGATGATGAATCCGATGGCCTGAGCGACACCGCTCTTCTGCGCAAACGCCACAAAGAAAGCCTTGAGCAGGGTATAGACCAGTACCGGCACGATGCAGTAGTAGGCAGACGCGCGGAACTGGATGTAGAGGAAGCCCCATTTGTTGAGCGCGTGGGGGTCGGAGAACAGGATATACGCGGGATTGCGGTGCATGGACACGGATCGGCGGGCAATGTCAATGACCTTGTACGCACCCCAGCCCAGGGTGACGCTCATGCCCACCAGGAAAAAGACGGCAAGAACAACCTCGGCGGGAGAGTCAACCTGGGTGAACTCCCACAGGCAGAGGATAGCCATCTGCGGGAATCCAATGAGGGTGCAACGGAAAAGAATGCCCTTGAGGATGGTGATCCAGCCACTGCGGAAGTCGAGAAACTTGTCATGGCCCATCCACTTCTTCTTGACGGCCAGTTCGCAAATGCCCTTGAACGCAGCGACGGAGAGGATGGTGAAGACGACGAAGAGCATGAAGAAGGTCAGGCCGGTGGCAAACAGGTTGGTCGTCTCGATGCCCATCTTGAAAGCCACACGCTGGATGCCATAGACGAGAAAGCTACCATTGCTCAGCTCAATGTTGGAGCGCTTAGCGAGTGCCGACACGGCGCGGGGTGCCACGGCCACGCCGCGCTTGAACAGGTCGAGACCAGTGGAGATCAGGCTTCGCTTCTCGACCTGGACAGACTGGGTCTTCATGGTGTCGAAGATGGTCGCGGGAGTTCCACCAGTGGCGCGTTGGTACCATGTGAGGATGTCCTGCATGAAGCCGACCTTGATGATACCCATGGACCACTGGAAGTTCTGGGTCCATGCCTGTACAACAGGGGGGAGGGGAGCAGCGGTCAGGCCGACGATGGCCTGGGCCTGAAAGTAGCTGAAGAGGGAGAGGGAGTTGGCAGCAACGTGCGACGCGGTGTTGGCGTTGCCCAGACCAGAGATGATGGCGGAAGAAACCAGAGCGAGACCAGCGATAATGGCGGTCGCCCACTTGATTCCCAGCAGGTCCACGGTCTTGGTGTTGGAAAAGTCGGCCTCGAGGCAGGCCACACTCTCGCTCGTCTCGGTCATGTTGACATGGACCCTGACCTTGGCATCCAAGTCGGGTACGCTGTAGGCGATACCGGGAATCTGGTCGTCGGCGCCCTCGGGAATAGGAATAGGGAACTCAAATGGGGTGTTGCCTGTGTTCATCGGGCAGAGACCTTGGAGTTCGGTGTCGCACGGGTCGACGGTTGTGTGGACGACCTGGTAGCCGTAGGCGGTGATGGTAATGTCGAACACAACAAAGCCCTGCACCGAGGACGTGGCGGACATTCGAATGTCGGCGCTGTTGTTGCCGGGGGTGTAGACTACGTTGAAGACGCTGGCCGAGAAACTCGAGTCCTCCTGGCACGAGCTGAGCGACTTGGAGATGAGCATTCGCTCTCCGGAGACGAGCGATGACATCGCCGCCATCGCGGAGAGGAAGAGCGGTGACCTGAACGGCGACCGCATCTTGAATGCAATTGAGCTGGGCGACGCGAGTAGTCGGAAAAGGTCGTCGGCGGGTGAATCGACGGGATATCAGATGCTCGTCGTCCAGCGAAGGGCAGGCGTAAATCCGAGGAAAGTAGATACGGACGAGCGAGCGTGGGAGGCGGTCGATGACCCAACGTGCGCCGGAGAACGAGAGCGCCGTCGAAGGTCGTCGTCGAAGGTCTTCGGGGCTTGCTGCGGTCCAAGACGTCAATGGATTTAAGAACGCAACCGTCTGGTCAATCGGAGAAATCGGTCCCTTGGTCGCAGCAAGGTTTTGGCACGAGGGAAGCGGTTCCCAGTCGGCGGCCGTCGAGGAGGGTCAACAAAAGCGAGAGGAATGTGGCCAAGGACCTGGGGTGTCAATGAAGAGGCTGGGGGGAGACCTGCGTGACGAAAGGAAAGCCGATATGAGGAAGCGAGAGAGAGAATAACGAGTCTGCTAACGAAGGGAATGTGACAACGACAGAAGGCCCCGTGACGTGGAGAGGTAACTTTGCGTGGTGGATGGGGGGAGGGGGCACCGCTGGGGTTGATGAGTTGGGTTTGTGCCGTGTCGAGGCCAGTGGTCGTAGCGGGTGGGAGGGTGGGTGGTAGGAGGGAGCTGGGACTGGGGGGGTGAGAGCGACCGTGGCGGCTGTGCGGATGGGGATGAACCTGAAAGCGGACAGGGTGCTGACGGCATGCGTCAACCAAGTAGCCAAGGAGCGTCCAGGGACAAAGGCGCCAAACCGGCGCCAACAAGGGATGGATTGACGTCCCCGCCACCTTTGGTCACCAAACTCAGGGCAGCGAGCAAAGTGTGTAGGTACGTACTCGTAAGGTACCCCGTGGTAGCGCCTCCCGTCTTCGGCTTGGTAACGCGGGGACGAGGAGGCTGTGCAGTACTTGGCATCCCACCAATGTCTCGCCGACGACGCATGTACTTGTGTCGTACTTGTTCCTTCCAGCAGCCAATTGTCTCTCGCGCCCGCCCTAACAAATCTACGAGCAGTTGCCCCTTTAAAGCCCCTGACCAAACCCACCTCAGAAAATATCCACGCAACCACACGGTCCACACCAGCAGAACAGGATGGTTGAAAGGATGTGTCGCACGGGTTCATGCGCTACCTTACTACTCGAATGTGCGAGGACGAGTAGGGTACGGACGTACAATACTTAAAACTAGCAGTATCGCATTATCCATTTGCTTGTGTTCACGTTCACAGAGACGACGTAGTGCTTTGCAAGAGTTTCTCGTATCCGCTGATCCCCCTCCGGCAACCACGTTAAACATGCCGCCTCCGGTAAGATTTACGCCTTGACCCATCATCAGTCAATTGTGCCCCAGCCGCCAACAAAGTCTGAAGCGACGTTGACGCGTCGCCCGTCTCACGGTCTCACCACCCTCTGTGCCTGTCTTGGCGCCTCATCATGCGACCGAGCTGCCAGATTGGCAAACGACGAAAAAAAAAAAAAANAAAAAAAAAAAAAACATCCACGGATACTCAAAAGAAGACACCCAGAAAGCCACTTGTCGGTATTTATACTTGTCACCGTATTCCATAGATGCGTCGTCACCTAATGCATATTTTAGTACGTCCTAGCACGTAGGCAGTCACCCCCATCCGGCCTGATTCCAGAACTCTTTTGGCGACTTTTGGTCTCTCCCCTCTCGGCCCGCCGCTGCACCAAGGGTCCGTTCCCACGTTGCTGCCGTTGCCCCCGTCGTCTCGAGATTATTATTGAGCGCGCGCCGCCCCGTGAAATTACACACGGCACAATCGATCCGAGCGGAGGACTGCACAGCCTCCTCGTCTTGTGTGCTTCAGGTGTCACCGCGCCCGTCGTACCCGCGCAGCGTCGTCCAGGTTTGGCCCAAACAGTCCCAGCCGAAACTTCTGCGGGGACCTCCTATTAATTACGCACCGAATACATTGCGATTGTCGCCTAGCCTCTTGGGCCGAGTCATTTGTTTTCTGCCTCTAAACTCATAGTACTCGCCGCGCTGGAATCCGATGACCGTTGCCGCGGTGAGCGGTGGCAGTTACATGCCTCGCGGTGTCTCTAGTCAGCTCCTGGCCCCATAATCACCAGCAGGGGAACAGTTTTGCTTAGTACCAATGATGACAGCTGGTCGTGGGCCCCATGATGCATCAAGCCGCCCTGTCGGCGCCCAGTCCGTTGGCGATCATGACATCTTCCGAGCAGCCCAGGTCCCCAGACCCAGGGTCTGTTTGGCGCAGCGAAATTAGCCTCGACGGGGAGTTTTCAACCACCAGCCTAGTCGACCCGTAAGTGCGTCAATGATATCATCGTCTATGTTAGCAGGTAGTACATGTATTATTTACAGATCCGAGTCCAGAAAGGACCTCGAAATAATAAGCTCGCCTAGGCCGCTGTGCGACCAGCCTATATAGGTTCCAAGGCGCTTGATGATATCTAAATGTCCCGAGCAATATAGACACGCTCCCGGGAAAAGAGTACGCGACATAAATACCTTCATAACACGTCCCACTGCATATTCCAAGGCTGAGTTCCCAGCGACGCATCGACCCCGTGCCTATAATTGCTCATCAGCTCCTCCTTGTCCACGCCACAGTGCACCTGACCGTCCCGTCCCACGAACCAGCCCAGCCCGTACGTCGTCCCGTCGTCGAGGCGCTTCGCCATCTCCGCGCTGCTGAGCTTGGTCGTACCGACAAATGTGTACAGCATGTTGCTCTGGTGGATGAAGGCCAGGACCGAGGCGATGGTGTTCGGCTGCCGGGGCAGGAACGGGTGCCGTCGGCGGAAAAAGACCGTCGCTGCCACGGTGAACATGTAGAGCAGGATGAACATGACCAGCCCCAAGGACAGGTAGAACGACATGACCGTCTCCTGCCCGGAGTTGATCGCGTACATCGCTTCATTGTCGCCGTCGCCACGGTCGTCCCACGCGCTGGTCCGGGAGAGCAGAAACTCTCGACCGTCCACAGTGGCCAGCCCTGTAACCAGGATTGTGAGGAACTCGGCCATGATGGTGCCGAACCCCGCCAGAAACATGATGGCGTGTCCGTTGAAGAGGGCCCGCAGTGGCATGTAGCCGAACGGGAGGGCCGTGTAGTCGAGTGTCAGCGTCTTCGAATGCGCATGGCGCCGCGAGAGGATATAGTAGGGCTCCATCATGCGCACCGCGGTCTCGAGGCTGTTCCAGGACAGCTTGAGGCCGACGGCAAGAGCCGTGACAAGCCACGGGACCTTGTCCGTGACGACGTCCGCGGGGGTAAACAAGAACGACGGGACGAAGCCCGTGAAGAGGAGGAGGGAAATCATAAATGGAATACTTCCCGCCGGTCGGAGCATGAGAGGATGCGGGTTCTCGGGTAGGTGGTCCCCCTCGTGCTTCTCCCTGTCCCTGCTCGACGCAGGGTTCTCCTTGTCAGGGGTGAGCGATGAATTACGTAGCAAGTAGCGATAATATTTAAGCTTGTGGTGGATGTCCTTGGGCTTCGCGGTGTCAAGGTCCTTGAAATCCATCAAGATGTGACTGACGACCGCCATGGACGCAAGCCCAGCGATGCCACGGACATCGGCTAGGAGCCCCGACCGCCTGGTCTGCAGGATGTAGAAGAGGCCACATCCCGCGACAGCGCAGAGGACCAGGGTGGAAGTCAGTAAACGCGACCACACCGGCGAGAACTGGATCATCTTTTCCCCGTCCGGGTTCTTTGCCCGCTCGTGGCGGCCGGGAACAAGAACGAGGGACGCCGCCGCAAAGGTAGGGATCAACGAAACCGCCAGTGTCGACGCCATTGACGAAAGTGCCACGGCGTAGTGTCCGACCTTGAGGGCGCGGAATGGTCGGTAGAAGCTGAAGCTAGTCACGTAGTCCACGTTGATTGACTCTGCCGCCAATGCGCCTTCGGGTTTGGACATTTGGTGGTACGCCTCTAGGCGACGCACCTCAAAGTCGGTAAACTGCCACAGGACACCGTATACGACGGCACATATGGTCGGCGCAAACTTTATGGTGAAGTAGACGCCCGCGTCCACATCCTCTGGTGAATTGAACCGGAGCAAAGGGTTGTCCTTGTTGTACTTTTGGCACAGGACCTCCTCCATCCCGGCTAGGCCGATGGAGAGGAGGATGAGCAACGTGAGGTACGGCCATCGCATGGAAAATGGTTTCCAGTTGGGCTGCGGATAGAATATTTCCGTCATTTCACTCTTTCCGCCGGCATTAAATGTAGACCGACGGGACTCGTCCGATGCGATGCCGGCTGGGCCCTCGATTGTGCTCAGGTCCGCTTCAGCCGGGTGCTCGACAACGACCTCGATCACTTCCCCACGTCTATTCGCCTCATCCTGGCCGGCGTAGCGGATCGTCTGGGTTCGGCCTAGGCGTCTGGACATGTGCCGGGAGAATTTCCTCGACAGGCTGCGCTGCGTGGTAGGCGAGGACAACAGGTCGGCGTCCCGCACCCTCGAATCGGGACGGAAGCCCTGACCGATGCCACCGGTGAGGTAGCCCTGCGCTTCCTGCTCCTGAAGTTTCCGCCTGAAAGCCTCGTCCTGGGCACCCTGCGGGCCAGAAAAGGAGGTAAGGTCGAAGCCAGGTGCCACGTGCATGTTCTCCTCGGAGGGCATGATGTCGCCATAGTCGTCCCTGCCGTCGATCGGAGCAGCAGCGCTCATGAGGGACAGGTCATATTCGTCCTCTCTTATTGTTTCTGGGGCCGGTCGTCGAACAGAAGAACCCAGCACAGGTTTGCGACTGAGCTTGGGGAGCGTGCTGGCCGGCAGGTTCGCCCCCGGCGACACAGGGGTATAGCCCCCGCCGGGCTTGTAGGGAAAGGGCCCCGGCCATGAGGAGGGCGACTGTAGCGGCCCGTGGTCGTCAATATCTCTCGGATCGGGGCTACGATAGCTCAGGCGAGAGTCGATGGAGACGAGGGATTCGCGGGCTCGCAGGGAGGGTTGGGTGGGCGGCGCATCGTAGGGGCTGGTGTGGTAGCGGGTGCTGGTGTCGGACAAGTTGGAGACTCGGTGGCTCAAATGCTGACGCTGGACGTCGGGGTGCCTGAGTGGCTCCTTTCCGGCGTCGCTATGATGCGCCATGGCCACTCTGGGCGTTCATTTCATGTCGCACTTGACTGAACTGAGGGTTGGGATCTAAGCTAGCGATCGTCGGCTTCGGCAGCGAATGTCGAGGGAGTGGACTGTGGAGGTGGGCGCGAGAGATGGATACACGAAAAAGGGTAGGATGTACAACAGGAACGAAAGGTGAGGTGCAGGAAGTGCAGTGTCAAAGATAAGAAGAAGAAAAAAAGAGGAAGAACAAGAGACTGGAGAGGAGGGATTCTTTGATTGTCCCAGCTGGCACTGGTGCCGACGGTGAGGCCTCACAAGGATGAAGGTCCTGCAGCCCACCATCGATCCGTCTCCCCGCCGTAGGGCTGGAAGCCTGCCAGGGGGTCCGCTGCGCTAGCAGCAGCAGCTTGTGGAAGCCACTCCGAGATGCTAAAGACATGGGAGTGCGGCGCGGTCCAATGATTGGCGATGATACGGCATGCTGCTGCGGCGCAGATACGAAGACGGCTGGGCTGAGTACGTACTGCCAGTGGTATTGTAAAGTACATGCACATGCTGGGCAGTGGGCACGATCCTGGCAGCCTGGTCTGTTTGCCGACGGCGGAGAAAGAAAAGGAAAGAAACGTGTGCTGCTAAGCATACCAAGATACTACTAGTACTCGTACAGTAGCAATTCAACAGCATCAGCTCCATTGTCTCACACTAACACGGTATACGGACGCTATACATAAGTAAGTAGTGGGGGGTTCAATGGTTGTGCCCGGCCCGAGTGATGGATATCATGATTGTGCGACCCCACCCACTGCCCAGAGCTAAGATAGACTGCCGGTCGTAGCTTCCAGCTTCTCACACCCACGGCCCACGGCCCACCAGCACCAGGCAGCAGCACTTCCCGATCCCACACACCGCCCCCGTCAACGTGCAGGTGGTATTAGAGGTACTCTGGAGACCATAGCTGTTCGGTTGGGACGACTAATTAGTAGGTATTTTCCATTCGGCATCGACGCATCAGGACGAGGACCGATTTGATCTCGCAGGCGAAGTGAGTGACGCTTCTCGATGTACCCTGTAGGGCATTTGCGGAGTGGAACACCGGCTCCTACTTGCCAATTTAGTTCCTCAGGAGTCAACTCTGAGCCCTCCACCGCTTCCTTTTACTCGAGGAAGTACCGCGGAGAAGGCACGTACGGAGATCCAGTCGTCGGAGGCACCATTAAGTACCAACGGTGATGAGAAGACGCCGCTTCTACCAGGCGTGGCACCCAGGTCTAGGGTGCCTTCTTGTAGGGGTCGAGGGTCGCTCAACAACCTTGGTACAAATTCTACCTGCCATAGGTACTAGTAAGTACTAGTAGTACCTTGAAAAATAGTACGTTACTGAGATTGAGTGGTCTTACTTGCTGATGGATATGACATCCAGAGAAATGATATTTGAAAATCTTGAAGCAGGTACGGATCCTCTGGGAGACAGATTAACTCCCACCCTCTCTACCTTCCCAGTGCTGTCCGCAGGAAGCCGCATCTACAGTACTAGTAGGTAAGGTAGACGCAAGAGGATGTTATCTTGAGCAGGCGTACTAGTAGTCAACTGCGGTACCCAGAGGTATACCTATAGGATGGAATGAGGGACATGGGATAAGCAGGAAGAGTCCCGGTCTCGTCTCTTCAACGCTACTAGGTAATATCACTTACATCCAACGCAACGCCCGAGCCCGCCAAGAGTGCAGAGACCGCCTACCGCTACGGCAAACATGGCGAAATCCTCCCATTGCAACGTATCTTCCCCGTTTCATTTGCCTGTATTCACTACCATTCTATTCTTCCTCGTGTCTGGTGGCCTTGCAGATCCCCTGAGCCCCAGTTCCCCCACCGACGACAATGAGGCCGGCCACCAGCATTTGTGTGTCGTCAACGTGGTAAAGAATCTTCAGTTCCCCGTCGCCCGAGCCAGGGTGAGGACAGAAGGCACGGCTCCCACGTTAGAGGCTACTATTAAGCGGCCGGAGCAATGGGTTGAGGAAATGATCGAGGCTGGCCCAGAGGCTCCAGAGACGGTCAAAGTCTTCGTATCGCCAAACAGGTAGTTCCCCCCGATGTGTCCACATATATTCTAAACATGTACCAGAGATTGACTGACTCACGAAATCGCAGGCCTCAAGAGACCCGTCCAGCCGAAGAGACCGTGGACCGCAGTGAGCTCTGAGCATCCGAGACCTAGACGCCAAACATTCAACGAAAGACTCTATAGACAGGTTGAGAGAAAGCGCCCATCGATACTTCGAAGATGCGGTTCAAGCATCTTGAAGTTCCTTATATATATGCGTGCGCTTTTCATACTCGAGCGATGGTGGAAGGCACTGGCCGCGGACCAGCGCCGCTTGTCAACACCGCGGCGGCGCGCATGTACGATACACTATGCCAGGCTGCCATAAGCGAGACTGTCGGCGAATTGAATTGATATTTTCTCTTCTAGACCTGTGTCTAGTTCAAGTTCGCATGTCCATGTCTAAAGGGCCGGGCGATGATACACCAAGGAGGGCAGTCCACGCCCTGGACTCTTCCAATTTGTAGTATAACAGAGAGGTCTAGATTAAATGTGCCAGGTAGGATATCAGGAAAACAAAAATGGGAAATAAAAAACGCGAGGCGTGGTCAAAATTTCAAAAGTCAGCCCGTTCGCTATGCTCTAATCTATACGCTCCAAACCCCGGAACCCCGATCTGAGTATCCGTACACCGGACGAACAGATTAAAGGAAAGTACAAGCCAAATCCCTATCGCTTAGAGTAGCTGCGCGAGCGCTGCCAGCCCGCCAGACACTAGTACCGTCCGCAGGAGGGCCGCAGGCGACGACAGCTCAGGGGCGCCGTTGACCTTGCCGCAGCAGTTCCAGTCGTAAGTGACATTATTCATCCGCGCGGCAACCTCGAAGACGGAACCCGGGGGGTCGCCGTAGTTGTAATAGTCAACGTTGAGGAAGTTTGGCGCGCGGCCCCAGTCCTCGCGGCAGCCTTCCGCCGCGGCGCCCAGGCTGCCGTACCCAGTGGCGCTGTTCGTCTCGTTGAGTAGCGCCACGGCGGGGAGGAGAAGGGAGGCGCCGAAGCGGTTGTACTCGACGTTGAGGTTGTGGTTGGCAAGGTAGAGCCGCTTGCGTGCGGCGTCGGGGTCCAGGTCCGGCGGTCGCTGGACGGTGCAGGGGAAGTCGCGGTCGGTCGGGTTGAAAGGCGTCTCCCACATGTGGGCGAACTGGTCGTGCAGCCCCGAGGTCTCCTGCTGGTCGACCTTGTAGTCCATGAAGAGGACGACGCGCTTGCCGCGCAGGATCATGTGCTCGAGAGTGGGCCAGTCGTCGAGGGCCATGGGGAGATAGGGCGCCTCGTAGGCGTACTTGAGGATGCCAGACTCCTCGATAAAGGGCATGTAGAGGGCCGGATTGGAGAAGTTGCCGTTGCCGAGGAGGATGGTAACGACGTCGTACGGGTGCTTGGAGACCCAGTCGGTGACCTCGCCGAGCCAGTCGGTGATGGGACCCGCGTCAAGGAGGTCGCACGAGGTGTGGCAGAAGTGAGGCACGCTGCTGCTGTCGTCCTCGCCGTCCCCCGATGGCCACTGGATCTGGGCCTGGAGAAAGCGCACGCCGTCGTTGAGCTGGGTCTTGACGGGGAGCTCCTGGTTGGAGCCGGCGTTGCCGGGGCGCACGAAGGGCGAGTTGTGGCAGCCGACGTGGGTGATGTTGCTGTACTTGCGAGTGCAGAGCTCGACGTGGTTGTTGCACGGTTGGGTGTTGGTGGGCTCGGGCTTGTCCGTGGTCTCGGTGGTGGCGTTGCTGGCGGTCGTCTGGGTTGATGGGAGGCTCTCGGTGAAGGAGAGGTCCTCGGTGACCGAAGTCGTGTCTTCAGCCGGTCTGCTGAGAGTGATCTTGGATGAGTATTTCGAGTAGGGACCAGTGGGGGGCCCAGTCTCCTGGACGATCTCTTCCGTCCTGGTGCCGGTGTAGAAGTCTAGGTCTTCGGTGTTGGTGAAGGTGGCGATGGGAACAGTAGGTCCGGTAGTCTCGTCGTCGCCCTGGGCGACGACACTGTGTGGTAACAAGGCGCCTGCGTAGAGCAGGACCGCACCGAGGGATCTCATGATGGTGCTGGTGAGATGGTCCTCGAGATACAGTAGCCACCTGTGGGATGTAAGCGGGACGCCCGATTGCTTGAGGGTTTATCGAGTAGGATGGGGTTTACCACGCGACGACGCGGGGACGTCAAACCAATCGAGGTGATAGTGGAACAACCTCGGCCAGCGGGGCGATTCGAAGAGGCGATGGAGGAGTGAGGAGATCGTTTGGTGGATGCATGTACTGTAAGGTAGTGTCGCTGAGCTGGTGGTGGACTGGTGGTGACGGCACTGTGGATGCAGTACTGTACTCTGTAGTACATGCATGAAGTGGAGTGGTGGCTGTGAAAGATCTGTACTCTGATGTCACTTCCAAATTGGCACCTGGCAGCGAGGTTGCGGTGGAGTCCCCCTACGGTGGAGCGAAACGCGCGACGGGTTATTCACCTTGGAGTTGCCAACGTGGGTATCGGTGCACCACGAGATTGCCCATACATACGCTGTACTAATAGTTGTATTAAAGGCGAAAATGATGGATCGAATTTTGAAACAGCACAGAGCCATGATTTGCGACCTAGTAACAGACATAGCATACATAGCCCTTTCACCGACAAGCCCGTCGCTGGTGAAATATCAAGCAAGGGGCCCACGGTGATCGCTCACCCCCGTTACCGGTATTACATTGTCTTGGACTTTTTCTTATCTTTCCTGCCCGTTTTTTATACGATGGGGTGGACAAGCTAGTGGGGATCACAAGTGTCATCCAAGCTGAATAACATACTACTACTAAGTACTAGTAGTAGTAGTACTAAATTTGAAGGCCTTGACGACGGCTCTTGCGTTTCCTGTTGAGCAGTGTATGCAAAACCAAGGCACATCGACGAGCGCGCCGGGCTTTCAGTTGTGCAAGTCACGGCCACGCGGCCCTCTCGTGCAATCCCTGTGTCCCGTTGTCAAATCTCAATACGACGATCCCAGGCGGGCTGTCTCAGGCGGCGGACGAGCGGAGGGAGTTTGGGATACACCAGATATAGGTACTAGCAGTAGTGATAATACTGTAAATTACCTCCCCCTGTCCTCTCCTGACTTTGGGATTGCTGAGCTGTGCATGGCAGGCTTCCAAAGCGGCCGTTTGGCCACCAAAAGTACGGATACGCAGCACCAATGACAATACTGTACGGTCTGTACAGTAGGTACTTATTTAAACCAGGCCGATCCGTTGCAGATACTTCAGTGCCTACGTACAGTATCCCTACTCCGCACAGACTTACACAGTTGCCAAGGTTCGGCAGTCGTCAACCACCCCGCCAGGGAATTCCCTGGATTCAGCCAGTCACCCTGCGCTGTTTCGCCCAATTCTGGGCCAAGGTGTGCTGCAGGGGTTGACCCCTGGGCTTGGCACGCAGCTTAACCCGAGAGATGCTTGTCGTGCAGCTGCAGGCAGGCCACATCAGTGACGACATCATTTGACATACGGTACAGACCGTATTCGTACTGTAGGTACGAGTAAGGTACTACCATGAGTATTGCCTTTTAGTTCATTGGAAAATTTGGAATGTGACATCCAGCTCACCGATTATCAGTTGGGTCTCTGGCCTGATCTCGGGCCCGAACCAGAGTAAACATCAACCTACCTCCTCCTCCGCCTTTTGGCAGATTCACCACCGCACACCGACGTTCCTCGAGTAGGTACTATCCCAATCGCGGCTCTCCTGGCCAAAGGCGACCACTCAACTCATCTCTGGCGGCCGTGAAGCGGAAGCTGTCGTCTAGCTTCGCCGCCTCATCATGGTCGCCTCAGCAGTCCACCGGCGCAACACCGCCATCGTCGCCGCCGCCTTGTACCTCCTCACCCTGCCCTTCCTCATCCTCGTCGCCGTCGGCAACACCCACATCAACACCACCCTCAACGACATATACTTCTTCAAGATCGACGTCTCGCAGATCATCCCCATCTCCGTTGCGAACTCGAGGCTGCTCAACTCCGTCGCCCGCAGCCTCGGCCTCCACGACTTCTACTCCGTCGGCCTGTGGAACTTTTGCGAGGGTTACCATGGCGAGGGCGTCAAGTTCTGCTCGGAACCCAGGCAGTTTTACTGGTTTAATCCGATTGATATTCTCGTTAGCGAGCTGCTTGCCGGTGCCACCATCGCCCTGCCTGCCGAGGTGGTCACCGTTCTGGACCTCCTGCGCCTGGGATCCCGCGTCATGTACGCCTTCTTCATGTCCGGGACAGTTGTCAACCTTGTCCTCATGCTCCTCAGCCCCCTCGCCATGCGCTCGCGCTGGTTCAGCCTCGGCATCTCCATCCTCGCCGCCATATCCACTGTCCTCGTCGCCGTCGCCAGCATAATCGCCACCGCCATCAGCGTCGCCATCAAGATCGCCCTCTCCGCCCAGGACGAGGTCGACGTCCGAGCCGAGATTGGCGTCAAGATGTTTGTCTTCATGTGGCTCGCTACCATCTTTACCACCCTCGCCTTCATGCTCCATGCTGCCATGGGCTGCTGCTGCAAGCCTGAGCGGAAGGCCGCGTCCTCGGGCCACGGGGAGTCGACGGTCGAGGTGAGCGAGACGAACAAGACGAGGAGTCACGGTCTCTCCTTGCCTAGCTTTGTGCGCCGTAGGAAAGGCGCGCCAGGCGGTGAGGGCAGTCGGGGGACTATTTCGGCCGAGTAGCGGGCGCGCCGTTGAGATATCTGCCTTGGCGGGGTCCTAGTTTGAAGCTTGCTTCCTGCCTATACATCTGTTCCTAGCCACTTCTATTAACATTCGAATTCGAAAAGAGCGAGCGCGTATACACGGTATTATTAGCGGGTATGATACATCCAGGTTGTTTTTCTAATAGAGACACGGGCGACCAATCGCGCTGGACAGTTTGTCTTGAAGCTCATATTACGCCCGGAGAAGCATCTTTGCCTGGGATGAATAGTACAGGCCAATTGAGTGGCAATATCCAACTTCAAGTTGTGCTAACTTTCTTTCTCCAACACGACCTTTGACCGAGACCGGCAAAGCTCATCATCACATCCTAGGTATCCAAGCAAACATAACAGCGTCATCTTAAAAAGTAGGAACCATCAAACCACATGGCGCCCACGCGCTAAACCATCCAAACCAGGGCCACAAAAGCCCCCACGGCAATCGCAGTACCAATCACCGCCTTCACCTGCAGCCCCACGGCACCGTCGTCCTTGGGGAACTCCTTCTGCACTTTGCCAGTCTGACTAGCCTCGACAGTAAAACAACTCGCCGTCCCGCACTCATACCCGCTCGGGCAGCAACCGGCCGTGGGACCTCCGGACTTGCCGCACAGGAACCACCCGTCGGCGCACGTCTCCGTCGCAGACGCGGGGACATCGTCGGCAGGCACGACGACAGTGGCGGCGCCAGAGACGATGCTGGTCGATGAGCGGGGAGGGCAGGAGTGCGTCTCGCAGTTGCGGTCGGTGCGGCAGCAGCCTCCGCCGTGGGTTGCGAGGCAGCCATAGAAGCCGGTTGGGCCTGTGAATAGTTAGGACCACTCTATGTTTTGAGGTCGAGAGTTACGGTTTTGGAAGGGGGGGGGAGGGGGGGAAAGCGGGGTGCGTACAGCCTGTCTGGGTGCCCTCTGTCTCTGTCTCCTCTGGGCCAGATGTCATGGTCGGCCGCCAGGGAGCACCGCCCGTTCCTGTGGCAGTGGCCGTCTCGGTAGTGGTAGCAGTAGCGGTAGCGGTCGCTGTCTCAGTTTCCTCCGCCGTCTCTTCGACACTGCTCTCGGTGCTAGTGGGCTCTTCGGACGTCTCCTGCTCCTCGGTTGTCGTCGTTACCTCCGTCTCCGTCGGCCTCGTGACTGCCGTCGTAGTCGAAGACCCAGGTCGCACGCCTACCAGCCATGTTAGCCTCGCCACTCCATCCACTCCCGTGGTGGGGATTCCCTCCACTCACAACCAACACCCTGACATATATACCCCGAGATACAGCACCCGCCCCCGAGCTCAGCCGGGCAGCTCACGGCATCACTCGGGCACTCCCCCACCGGCGCATCACACGTGGACCCCCGCGGGCAGCAGGCCACGTGCCCGACGTCCGTGTCCGGCACGTCCGTGCAGTACGTCCCCTCCTGGCAGCACTTATTCGGGGAGCCAATGTCGGCGCAACTGCTCATGCCGGCGGGGCAGGAGGATCTCCTCTCCAGGATGGCCAGCGCCTCGGCCGCGCGCCGCAGGACGTTGTCGTGTGTGTCGTCGCTGTAGTGTGGGGCGAAAGGGCGTCTGTAGAAGCGTGTCGAGGAGGCATCGTAGCCACCATCTGCGTCGTCGTGGAGGATGGGGATGGGAATGGGAAGGTCAGGTGAGAGGTTGGGGAGGGGCGCGAAGGCGAGGTGCTCGGGGAAGAGCTTCTCGCTAGAGTCGGGCGGAAGCTTCCTCAGGGCGGTAGGGTTTGGCTCGGCGGTCGCCAAGGGGAGGAGGGCTAGCAGCGCTGGCGGGAGGAGGAAGATGGAGTGTAGAGATGGCATCTTCAGCTTGCTCGGCGGCGGGGGCGGCAGCGGCAGGGTCCGGATGGGGCTACAGGTTTTCGAAGCTGGGGAAAATATCCTCAAGTCGGCTGCAGAGAGAGGCGCACTCTACGTAATATTCCACGTCGACGGAGGGATTTAATGGTGTAATTTAGAAACGTAAAAGTCGGCATACGCAATGATGAAATGCGAAATGTTTGACGAGGTCATGTTGGATGGCAGACCTCTGGCGTGGGAATCTTGGCAGATCGATCGGGTGGCCGGGCAACAGCATCGTCATCACCCTGCCCGATTCGGACCGCAGGCAGCCTTGCATTGGGGGGGTGGGAGGGGGCTGGGGCTGCTTGGCACTGTCGCATCATCAGCTGTAAGCCGACAGATACTGGGTGCGCCGAAAACATTGGATGGGATTGATATTCGGCGATGAGGATATTGGTAATTACAATGTGAAAGATCATTAGATCGCATTGTAAGGTACCTACTAGTACTGACATCTGGAATGTGAAATGCGCGATTGACCCAAACGGGCAATCAGCCGTTGGAACGCGGGAGCTCCCGATTCGCCTGCACATTGCACACCCGCACTCCTCGCCAACGTCCAAACTAGAGCACATTCGCGAGGCCTCGAGCTCCATATAAATAAGAAGACTGTCTTGTGCAATGGAAATCTTTTTGTGCGCCGCCTTCCATCCCAGATCCACCATGCTTCGATACATAATATACAGTCGTATGGCCGTGTCTATATACTAGTAATTAGTATATAATCCCCATCATTCTCCCGTCGCTATATCGTACACTCTCTATAGATAACAGCGGATAGATGCTCTCACAAGCTCAGAACATGTATCCGTCAACCTTGTCTTCCGTCTTCCCCACCTTCTCCTGCGGTTCATTGCTCTCCTCAGCCGTTGCGACGTCGGCCAGCTTTTTCGGCTGAGACTCACGCCGAGTCGTGGGCTCCTTGATAAACGCATGGCAGAGCAATCCCGCGGCAACACTGACATTCAGGCTGTCCACGCAGCTGCCCTGAATGAACCGAGGCACCGACAGCTCATAGTCTGCCGCCATCTTCACCTGTTTCGACAGTCCATGGCCCTCGTTGCCCAGGATCAGGATGCATGGATTCTCCGACAGCGGGCTCGCTCGCTCGATGTCCTCGGTCGAGACAAACTTTCCACTGTGCATCGCGGTGAGCTTCTTGCTCGGCGGCGCGACGGCGGCATATGATTTCCAGCCGGCCCTCTTGGACTCCTCTATGAACTTCACGGGGGAGTCGACGGTGAAAATGGTGACCTCCTCCACGGCGCCGGCGGCTGACTTGAGAACCACCGGGCTGAGGTTCGAGGAGCCGCGGTTCGTGATGCCGACGGCGTCGACGCCAAGGTAGCTTGCCGTTCGCAACATGGCCCCGAGGTTGCCCGGGTCCATGATTTCGTTCAGAAGCAGGACCAAGGGCCTCGCTGCGACGTTGCTCGACCGTGGAATAAAAGTATCGGTCCCGTTGACGGCCTCCTCCTCTCTTGTCTGATAATCCAGCTCCACGTTGAAACCCAGCCTTGATGCGGATTCCTCGAGTTTGCCCAGGGATGCAACTGGTAGCTGTGGCAGAGGTGACGTCTCGAGGACAAAGCCATTGTGGGGTCGGCCCATGCTCATCTTGTCCATCAGCCGCTGGTCCTCGCTGGGCACTACCGTGATGGGGACGCCTCGCTTCTTAGCAAGCTGTTGGATGGCAAGGACATCCTTCGTTTCTTGTCTATTCTCTCCGCCGTAGGTGTAAAGGTTATACAGTTTCCGCCTCCCCTGCTCTAGGGCAGCCTTGACGACTGATCTTCCGTAGAGGAACTGCGATGCGGCGGTCGTGTATTTTATCGTGATGGGCATCATATTTCCCATTCGCGGACGTGGCGCAGGGGTGGACACGCCGTCGACTTCGTCGACACGGCCTTGCCTCCTGTCTGTACGCTCAGCATCGCGGTCGTCTCGGCCTCTCGCGCCACGATTTATGTCATCGGACCGCGGGGTGCGTCCGGTAGAACTGTCGCGGTCTCCACGGTCTCTAGGCCTGCTTGATCGCCTGCCCCCTAAGCCTTCTTTGCCTCCCCTAGCACGATCCCCCGAGTCGGAAGCCGAGTGGCGGCTGGCGAAAGCCTCGCGGAATTTGTCTTCACGATCTTGTGCTTCGTCTGAGCTCCTAGGCCGCGGCCGTTGTCGATGTCCCTCAGCACGATCCCCGGGGCCGGAGGGCGAAGCGCGTCCCGCAGTGGCGTCACGGGGAGGGCGGTCTTCCCACCGTTTCTCGCGAAACGACCGCGGCCTGACCGGCTCATCAATAATCTTGGTCAGGTCCTTGAGCGAGCCGTGCTTCAGCTGGTACACCAAACTATCCTTCCCGAAATTTGATGACGGATCGACGAAGCGCTTCCTCCTCGTCTGTTTGCCTGTGCCATCTCTCTCCTCTTCCTTGCGCTTGAGCTTGCTCAGCAGCTTCGCTCGCTGTCGCTTGCTGGCAGCACCTTCGAGGGCCTTCTCGGTACGCGCAACGTAATCGTCATCGCCACGCCTTCGTCGCGGGGCTAGCTCGGAGGGCTTCGCCGCCGAGTGCCTAGATTCGCCATATTGCGCTTTCTCGGACCGTCGAAGACCGCGATGGATCGCCGACAAGCTTGCGGGTCGAGTTGCGGCGGGGATGGTAAAAGATGGTTGCGCCAGTATCCTTGAAGATGGCCGACGAAGACCAAAGGCCTGGAGTTGTAATGAACGTATCATCGCATTGTTGTGGAAGGGCATATGAGAGAGCGATGGAGCAGGTGGATCGTGGATCGTGGTGGAAGTATCCCGACCGTCAACTTTTTTCTGCCGGCACAACCCTTGCCCCTGGGATGGTCCCAGGGCGGTGTAAGACTTCGGGCGCTCTAATTGGCCAGAAATGCAGACCTGCATGCCGAATCGCAGACGCGTCGCCCACCCGCGTTCTGGCGCAGAGTATAGCACCCGCTTTAGGTGGTTCTAGTCTGTACTTGTACAGGATGACCACCTATACTCATACTCGTAGCGTTGACGACTGCTACACACGTCGCTCCCAAGGTGATGGAGAAGTGACTGGAACCAGTCCCTCCACTACATTCGTTCACCCGACCCGACTCTCAACATGTAGCGTACTACATTATGACCTTTCCCACCCCGGATCTCCAAGTTCGTCTTCAATTTCCTCATCGCCTCCATCTTGCCCCTCCGCACTGGCCCGCCATCTCGAGTCCCCCCACGCTGTCGCAACATGTCGCTCAGCTGCCATCGCGATCCAACCGCTAACAAGAACGATCAGATGGATGGCGAACATGGCCTCGAGCAAACTGTGGCGAGCCGCGAGGCCGAAACCCCCCCTCCCAGACCTCCCGAGCCTGCGGAGCTCGACATGAGCTTCGACTTCGTCACCCGCGATGCTGGCTTCAAAGGGGCAGCGGATATGACCCAGACTGCCGACTCGGACAACGGCGACCTTGTCAATGGAGATGTTCCCGAAAAAGCTATACATCAAGCACACATGGAGCCGCAGGATGTTGTCGATGGTGTTGCACCAACACCGCCAAAGCCCACCGATGCCACACCACCCCCGAGTCCGCTCACCGGCAATGTCGCACCCGCATCTGATAATGGTAAAGACCACGGCGATGTCGATAAATTACAGCAACCCGAAGCGAAGGAATCTGCCGAAGCGAAGGAATCTGTCGAAGCAGAAGTGTCTGCTCTGCCACCAAGGGCGAATCATAGAGTCGAGGTCATAATATCAGGAATCCCCTTGGATCAGCAGGAACAGTACGAGGAGGTCAGGAGCAACACAATAGAGAAGGTCAACCGCCTGGATACCACGGAACAGGGCCAAGCTTGCTTTCATGTCGACTTTGCTGATGGGCGAGAAGAGCTGGTGAGTTTTCCTGTTCGCGTCTGCATTATATTTTCCCTTGGCAGCACCATCGCAACCCTCTTTGCTTCCTACGATTTCTGTCCTGGTTTCCAGTTTCGTCTCAAGAATGCACAACTCTTGCCTTTCACCATCTGCACACACCGCCGCTGCCCTTGTGCAGTGTTGCGCATATTGCTTCCCTGCATCTGAGGCTATATCACATAGCTCTCACTTCCCCACGAGCTTTCTCACCTTGACCTCTACCCTCCCCATCCACACATCATCTTTCCTCACTCTCCCTACTCTCTCTCAGTTATTCTCCATACAGCGCATTCATATTTAACCTGCGTAAAGGTCACCTACGACAACCTCATGAGCTACCGGAACGGTCAAGCTGCCCTCTATCACTACTACAACCCTGCGATGGAGGCATTCGGAAAGCGCAAGCGCAATGCTGATGACGCCGACGAATGGCATTCGGATGCGGCCGACTCTACCTCCGACGATATGAATGTTGATGAAGATGATGAGCCGTTGCCGAAACGACGCCGGGGAACCAAGAGCCACTCCGCACTGCAGCGGCCTTCCCGAGCTGCCAGTACACGGCAAAACTCTCGTCGCCGCTCCCTTCCCTCCGACGACGAGGAAGACGATCTCTCCAAGGACGAGCCTCAGCCTCGTCGAAGTAATCGAGCCCCGAAGCCCCGATTCAAGACACAAGACCAAGATGAACTCCAAGGAGACGAACCCTCCTCGAATGAAAATGACCCGGATGCCGCGCCATTCATTACCTCGGATATCATTGGGCCTCAGAAGACTCGTCCCAGACCGCTTCGGGCCAATGTGCGCCGCCTGGCCCGGCCGACCCGTCAGATGTCGCCTGACTCTGATATCGAGTTTGAGGCGCCTCGTCGTTCGAACAGGGCGACGAGGAATCAGCTTGACATGCGCGACGATGTGTTGATGGAGGACGATGTCCTCTACTTGGACGAAGGGAAATCGCCGAACTTTCCCAAGGTCATCTCGGTCAGAGAGGTGTTCCAGCCCACGGACCCCAACTCAGCATTTGGCTCGGCCCACATTGATTCCTGCCACACTTGCGGAGGCTCCAAGCAGAAGGGACAGCTCGTCTGCTGCCAGGGTTGCAGCCTGTCTTTTCACAAGAATTGCATCGGGTATCGGAGTGCGCGGGAACACATAGTGACAAAGGTCGGAGACGCGGACTTCGTCTTCCAGTGCAAGTACTGCATCGGTCTTTACCGGAAGAAGGATGCCAATGCTCCGAAATACGACATGTGCCAGGTTTGCAAGGAGCCAGGCAAGGCCTGCGCCGCATGGTCAGAGAAGAAAACCTCGAGGCAAGAGGCGAAGCTCCGAGAGGAGAACGGAGGTGTTGACCCCATCACACCTGTGTCGCCAGACCTGGTCAACAACCCGGAGCTGCTTCTGTTCAGGTGTATGCAGTGCCACAGAGGGTGGCATATTGAGCACCTGCCGCCCACCGGGAAGGGATCCACCGGCACCGACATTCGGTCGGAACGTCTGAAGGACTACTCCATTGACTGGGCATGCAATGACTGCTCCTCCGCGAGGCTCAAGGTGCAGCGCTTAGTTGCATGGAGACCAGCTCATGGGCAATCCCCGTCTGATTCTTCCCAGGCTGGCAGGCCGTCCCTGGCCGATCTTGACGAAGACAACAAGGAGTACCTTGTCAAGTGGGAGAGCTCGTCCTACGCTCACTGTACCTGGAAGCCGAGCGCTTGGGTCTTCGGCATCACAACAGCCGCCATGCGCAAGGCCTTTGCGAAGCGGGATGCCGAGAAGAGCATGCTGCACTACACTACACAGGATGCCGTCCCAGAAGAGTACCTCGTGCCTGACGTCATTCTGAACGTCAAGATGGACGGCTCGACTTTCGTTCGATCGCAGCTCAAGAAGGACGAGCTCAACCAAATATCCAAGATCAAGAAGATCTATGTCAAATTCCAGGGTCTAGGATACGACGAAGTCGTGTGGGATACACCCCCCAAGCCAGAGGGCAGCCAAGCAATCTACGATGCGTTCGTGCGGGCTTACTCTGACTACCTTGACGGGAAGTTCTTCGAATACGTGCCCTACCCCAGACTCCGCGAGCGACTCCGGGAATATAGGACTACCAAATTCGAGGAAGTCGACAAGCAGCCCAGTGGCCTGCAGCGCGGCAAGCTCATGCAGTACCAGATTGAGGGTCTCAACTGGCTCCTGGAGAACTTCCACAAAGGCACCAGCGTCGTGCTGGCCGACGAGATGGGTCTGGGCAAGACGGTGCAAGTGATCAGTCTAGTTGCTTCTCTCGTCCAAGACAAGCCTAATGTTAGTCACTCTTGCAACTAACCTGCACTGCTCACTAACGCGTCTACCAGATTTGGCCGTTCCTCATCGTCGTCCCTAACGCAACGTGTCCCAACTGGCGTCGCGAGTTCAAGCAGTGGACACCCGACCTGCGTATTGTCACCTACCACGGCGGGAGGCAATCGCAGGAAATGGCATACAAATACGAGCTCTTCCCGCGAGGATCCAATGACATGAAAGCACATGTAGTCATAATGTCTTATGACTCGGCGGCCGATCCCCAGACCAAGGTGCTATTCAAGAACGTCCACTGGGCAGGACTGGTTGTGGACGAGGGTCAACGCTTGAAGAACGACCAGAACTTGCTCTATTCCGCGCTCCGATCCATGAGGATCCCTTTTCGACTCCTGCTCACCGGCACGCCTTTGCAAAATAACAAACGCGAGCTCTTCAACCTCCTCCAGTTCATCGACGACGGCCAGGATGCAGCAAAGCTCGATCAGGAGTTCGCCGTCCTCGATAAGGAGACCCTGCCCAAGCTTCACGAGAAGATCCGTCCATTCTTCCTCCGGAGGACGAAAGCTGGTGTCCTCAAATTCCTGCCACCGATGGCGCAGATCATTGTTCCCGTGACCATGACGGTCCTCCAGGAGAAGCTCTCGAAGAGCATCATGGCCAAGAACCCGCAGCTGATCAAGTCGATGTTTGCGAACGGCAGGTTGAACAAACAAGAGCGAGGAAGCTTGAACAATATCCTCATGCAGCTACGGAAATGCCTCTGCCACCCGTTCATCTATTCTGATGCCATCGAGGAGCGCCATCATGACCAGGCCGTGCTCCACCAAAACTTGGTCGAGGCGTCGGCAAAGTTGATTCTCCTTCAACTCATGTTGCCCAAGTTGAAAGAGGCAGGCCACCGCGTCCTCATTTTCAGCCAGTTCCTCCAGCAGCTTGACATCATGGAGGACTTCCTAGGTGGATTGGGTTACGAGTTTAGGAGACTGGATGGCCAGATTTCAAGTATGGAGAAGCAAAAGCGCATCGACGCCTTCAACGCCCCGGATTCGGATGTCTTCGTTTTTCTTTTATCTACCAGGGCTGGTGGTGTTGGCATCAACCTGGCGAAAGCTGACACCGTCATCATCATGGACCCAGACTTCAACCCACACCAAGACATGCAGGCGCTCTCCCGTGCTCACCGTATTGGGCAGAGCAAAAGCGTGCTCTGCTTCCAGCTCGTGACGAAAGACTCGGTCGAAGAACGAATCATGCAGATTGGGCGCAAGAAAATGGCACTAGATCACGCCCTCATCGAGTCAATGGACGACGATGAGATCGGAGGGGACGACCTGGAATCCATCCTGAAACATGGAGCTCAGGCTCTGTTCAGCGATGACTACCAGAAGCAAGCTATTCACTATGACTCTGCGTCTGTTGACAAGCTCCTAGATCGCTCCCACATGAAGAAGCCGGAACCGAGCGCCGAAGGCTCCGCCGAAACCCAGTTCAACTATGCCCAGGTCTGGTCAAATGAGAAATCTGGCTTCGAAGATGGCCTGGGAACTGGGGAGGATGATGCTCCCGTGCCCATCAACTCGAGCGTCTGGGACCGCATTATTGCGCAGAGGGAGGAAGAGGCGCGCAAGGAGGCCGAGGCGAACCGAGAGGTGCTGGGGCGCGGTGGTAGACGACGAACGGTAAGCAGGACATATTATACACATTCTTCCTGGGGCGCGTCAATACTAACTAGGACTAGACGGTCGGTAATTACAAAACGGCGACATCAGATGCCATGGGCCTCACCGGCGAGCAGGAGCCCGACTCGGACATCTCCGACGCATACTCTGGGGCTGAATCCGCAGATGAGTCCGACGACGCTGCAGTCTCAGACAACAAAGGTAAACGACGAAAGACTGCCCCTGCACCACCGCCAGCCCAGAACAAGATTCTGGCGGGGACTCCGACCAAGAATACAAGGTCCAAGAAGAACGCCATTAACAGCAAGACTAAACAGACGCCCAAGACCAAGCCGACGCCTCCGCCGAGGCGCAACAACTCACAGCCAAGCCCAGCAGGCGCCCGCGGGGCACAACCCTCAACACCCATCCGCAAGAAGGCGTCTGGCGTTCGGGGAGCACAGAGTCTTCCCACCCCCGCCAAAACCCCTCCAAGAGACCAAGAGAAGAGGCGGCCGGGTCCAGCCGCAGAAAGAAAGGCCAGCAAGGGACCCGGCGGTCAGGAAACTGGTCTGGCAGCTTCGCGCCGCCAGGCCCAGGAATCGACGTTGCCCGCACCCAGCAGCCCCGTTTCGGTGGCAACGTCGGACAGCGTCCTAAACTTATAGATCCTACCACAGGCGGCGGCTGGATGGCGAAGACACCGTTGTCGCTGTCGCAGCAGCAACCCCTTCGCCCTCCTCCTCCCCCTCATCCAGCATACGGAAACGGCATCGCCAGCCATATCGACCATTACACGACAGAAGCGAAGCTGCGGGTCGCTGCGGACAGAATACACCGCTCCGTGACGACAAACAGCACAGATATCCAGGCTAAACAACAGGCAAT
This sequence comes from Hapsidospora chrysogenum ATCC 11550, assembly GCA_000769265.1. Classification (NCBI taxonomy): domain Eukaryota; kingdom Fungi; phylum Ascomycota; class Sordariomycetes; order Hypocreales; family Bionectriaceae; genus Hapsidospora; species Hapsidospora chrysogena. The sequence goes on from JPKY01000043.1 coordinate 127,893, forward strand.
ATACGCTATCCATGAGAGACTACGAGCTTTGAGCACGCAGAACGGGGGTCGCGGGAAACGGAATAGCTGACCCATATTTGTTGTTGTTGATGTTTTCTAATCCACGAAACCCGTTATGATATGACACGAAGGGAGGGAAATGTTTTGCATAGCTATGGATTTGGGGGGCTGCGGACGCTTGACCCAACGGAAACAAGCACCGCATGTACATATAGGCAAGAGAGCTACGGATATACTGGAGAGGAATATTCCCACACCGCCGGCAAAAGGGTGAAGGCAGCTAGGCTAGGGTACCAACACTTGACGACACATCTTTGCTGCAGCATCTGAATGACACGCAGGTGACTTGTTTCATGCGAGATCGAAACATTCCGCTGCGAGTACCCGTTGGGGATGCAAGGTGATCCCTGCCCCTAGTAGACTTGCGAAGCAAACGAGGCTCCCGTGAGTTGACGGTCTAAAGCTCACTGTTCCAAGCTGAGTGTTTACCCCGAGGACTTATAATACGTATCAAGAGAAAGCAAGATCGAGTCTTGTTCCCCTTGGCTCCCTTTGTCCTCGCAATTTTGACTTTTGTGACCTATGGGCTTTTTTTGTTGGGCCTAACTGAGCAGAAGCGGAACTCCCATGGTTAGTATACGGCCACGACATCCCGGGACGGCCGCTTGCTCGTTTCCCGCCGGAAGTAAACACGAAGAGAGTCGTCCCTTTTCCCCTTGTCCCCCATTCTCTCCCGGACAGTCCTCGAGAAACAGGCATTCCCACAAACCCATTGTCCACCTCGACGTCAGGACAAGCCCCCGGGAGTCGAGGGCTGGCCAGAAACAACGACGATGGAGCACACCCCGTACAGGGGCCGCCAGAGCCTCGACTACAGCCGCGGCTGCTGGCCGCAATACTCGGCGGAGCCTGAGATGGAGCAGGGTGGCGCTCAGGTGGTGGTTCCCTTCCGAGGCCATGGGTCGTCGTCGTGGCCGAGTCACCGCGGCGGTGGTGGCGGGGACCCGAGGCCATCGCAGCAGTGGCGGCCGGGCAAAGGTGGGATCATGAGCTTCACGACGGCACCCACGCTGTCGCAGGTGGACATTCTCGACTCCTACGGAGGCGGTGTTGGCCCGCCTGCTACCACGGTTGCTACTGCTGCTCCTGCTGCTGGAAAGTATGCCTACTTCCTGGACAGGGGACGAGGTAGGGTTACGAGGCTGATCCCCGCGGACATGCTGCCGCCTCTGAGCGAGATTCCGGCACAGCAGGCCAGAGGTCCGGGAATGGAGGTGCTGCCGCCTCTGGGAGGGCATCCTCCCAATGGGTTTCCGGACATGAACCAGCGGGTGACGATCTTGGTATGTACAGTTGACAGAACAACCACCCCCGGGTGGGAAGAGACGATGTGAGCTGACAGTCTAGGAATCCCCTGTTCGCTCCGGACCGTTGTCGCCGCCAAGCCAGGTAAGAGACACTGCTCTTTTTCGCCTTTGACTTCTCAGGAAAACGAGGTGTTAACAGGGGCACAGATCCAGGCCGAACGTCCGGTGCCACCTCCAGTACGGCTCTCGCCAAAGAAGAACAAGGTGTACTGCGACAAATGGGTTCATGAAGGCATCTGTGCCTTCACGCAGCAAGGCTGCCGCTACAAGCACGAGATGCCACACGACAAGGCGACGCAGCGCTCGCTGGGCCTCTTCCACGGCCTCCCGCCGTGGTGGAAGAAGCTCCAAGCCGAGCAGCAACGGCAGCAACAGCGCGACTCTGGCGAGACGACGGGCACCACCGATCCAGCACAGGGCGGCGGCCAGAGGCGGGGATCCGCGCTCCTCGGCTCGAAGACTGGGCTTTCGGGCTCTGTGCCGGACACGCCGGTCCATCAGCAGGACTGGCGGAAGGGTGAGTAGGCTGATCTCTGTCTGGCTGCTTGGGGGCAGCCAGCGGCGGCGGTGGCGGCGACGGGATCATCGGATGGGTTGGAGAGTCGGCTGACAACCATTGACCAGGAGCCCGACCGACATCGATGCAGGCACCGGCTCAGCCGTGCGCGTACCCGTTCGGACCTATTGAGCCGCCTCGAAAGCTGACGCAGTGACGAAGCTACCTAGCTGGGGCAGTTCGGGAGGGGAGGGTGCTTTGGTGGGAGGCTTTTTGGGAGCTGGGCCTGGGTTACTACTCGTAGTATAGACGAAAACTGGGTTAGGTTGAGTATATCGCCTATGAAAGAAAAAGTTGCTGTTTACTTGCTGAGATGCTGGTCACAAACCATGCTACCGTGTCGCATGAATATAAAAGTTGATGACAGCAGCCCTGGTGACGATGGATTGATATGAGAATGAAGACTAGTACCTTGAGGTATAGCCGGGAGACATTAATTTCGTGTAATGTTCCCACACAAGATGGCGGGGCAATCACACGAAATTAATGTCGAATCACAGTGTGATAGTCTCCCAAGCGGACAGCCGGGAGATCCCACTAGGTACCTTGTATTGCGAACATATGCGTAATTGCGTACACGTATTTTCATCGAGAAAGAGCTTTCCCCAGAAAAGGATGTGCCTTCTCGCCATGCCCGAGTGTGCTGTCCCAAAGCGGTTAAACGCCTGCGTCGGCTCTGTGCATGACGGTCGCACTCGCACCTCACCCTCAATAACCCCGCCAAACCTCAACTGCACGGTGGTGTGCGACTCCCCCGGCGCCACTCTGGAGCTTCCATGATACTCGTAGCTCCCGGCCATCTTCTATCATTACTGGTTCTATTCTACCTTGCTCGCCACTTTATCGGCGCACCGTTGACCCCGCGATTTCGAACTTGCCTCAATAACGGACATATCAAGATCGACTCCTCTCCCTGCACCGCACCGTTCTCCAAGCCGCGTCAAAGCTGAGTCCGCCGCACCGTCACTGCGTAACCGACATTGCCTCTCTCGACCGCCCTCCTCGACCCGTATCCAAGCCAGGGCCCTTCCCCAACCGCGTCAGCTGCCCAGCTGATGGGGCCTCGCGACAATGCAAGATCACCCGTTGGCCGCCCTGGCAAGCTTCCCTCCAGCCAACATCTCCAGCCTCAGCGACAAGGAGGTTGAGTCCGCCATCCAAGCGTACACGACCTGGCTGCAGGGTCAAGGCAGCGTGCTCAAGAAAACTGTTCTGAAGCAACCTGAACAAGCTCTTCAGGTAGCCATCAACACCCAGCACCAGCCCCCTCCCTTCCTCGGCGGGTTATGGCAGAGAATATCCCTGCTAACCAAAGCCTCGCAGCTGCTAGACCCCTCGACAAACTCGATAGGCTACCTGGCTGTGCTCGACATACTCTCCAACGCCAACACGGTAGACTACTCTTCTTCCTCGCCAACTTCCGCTGCGAGCCAGGTGCGAAATGCCATCGTGAGCTTCCTCCTGAAGTTCGATCCGCGCCAGGTGCGATATGTGGGCTCCACGCTTCTGAAACTGCTGGAACTAGTCGGGAGCGGCAAGCTCTTCTCGGTATGCAAGCACCAAGGCCGCCGCAACAGGGAAGACGATGTGCTAACACCCACACAGCCCACCGTTACGATCGAGCTTCTGGCGGGTACAATACTCCGAATCGATCCCACCGGCTCCATGTACACCTCGACCCATCTACTGCTGGCAAAACTAGCGTACGAATCTGCCTGCACAGAGCCCGCGCTCCGTGTCATAGATCGGGACATCTTGTACTACCCGGGGATTCCAAACACAAGGGCCGCGGGCCCATTGTTCGACGCAACTCTCCCTCCAACCGCGTACATCTCGACCGAGACAGGCTTGACCCGTGACGTCACCAGCACTTCGGTGCTCGAGTACAACCTCGTCAGTGGCCTGATTTACATGTCGAGGCGGAACTGGCCCAAGGCTCGCAAGGCTCTGGAGCGAGCCGTCACTCACCCAGCCAAGTACAAAGGGGTCAGCAAGATCATGGTAGAGGCCTACAAAAAGTGGCTACTGGTGGGCCTCCTCGAGAACGGACAGGAGCCGACGTTGCCGCATTACACTGCCCACTCGGCCAAGGCCACCTATGCCAACCTCGCCGGATCCTACGCCAACATTGCGAGTCTTTTTAGTTCGGAGGAAGCAGCCAGCCTTCTGGCGGAGACCCAATCGAACACTGCTGTCTGGACGGAGGATGGCAATGGGGCGCTGGTCTCGGAGGTGCTCGCCGTGTACCAGAGGTGGAAGATGATCAATCTGCGGCGTGTGTACTCCAAGATACCCGTGTCGCAGGTACAAGCATCCACGTCCAGTGCCGAGACGGGCCAGCGCCTGAACAGCGAGGAGGAGGTCACTGCCCTGATTCGGGCCATGATCGCTGACAACATGCTCCGGGGCGAACTCCACATGGGCGAAGACGGCGTCCAATACCTCGCCTTCCACTCGGATCAGACGTTGTCGACCGAGCAAGACTTTGCACAAGAAATAGCGCAGGCCCAACGAACCATGTCGTCCCTCACCAGAGACTACAAATTGGCCAACAACCGCCTGAGTGGAAACAAGGAGTACATCAAGCACGTGGCCCGGGAGCAGAAGAGGCTGGACAAGGAGTCCGAGCACCCCTCGGGTAACTTCGAGATGCAAATTGAAGATGAGGACCTCATGACGGGAATTATCGCTAACGGCTGATGGGTTCGGCAAGACAACCCCATGCATCAACGGCTGATCGGGAAACATAACGGGACCCCAAAACAATACTTAGAAGAAGCCTCAGGTTTTATTGCTTCTGCGTCTGGTCTTTGCCCTGGCATGTTGGCCTGACAAAAAAAAAAAAAAAGGCAATGAGCTGAGGCTAGGGCGTGGGCGGATAATGAGATACGAGTACGAGAATAACAATTATGAGCCAGCAATGGTAGGCACCGGACCTGCTCCCCTATGATGATGGCAGTACTCTCGTGATCCATCTGCATGAATTGGTCGGACTTCAAGTTCCTTCCATCCTCGTGTGCGCTTACACCTCCTTTCCCAAGGCAACAGCTCCCGAGTCAGGTACATAGTGGCTATTTCTGGTCTCGTCTGGAAACTCGTGGGATAATCGGATACCTTCCTTGTTTGCTAGGACGCCAGGTGGTAAGTGATAGGTAGCACATCGTTTAACAACGAGGCAGGCCGTGAAGCCTGTTCGGGAGCATCGGAAGGGGCAACAGGAGTGATTGCTCCGGACAAGGCGCTTCATCGAGTGTCCCCAAGTATACGTACAGAAACGAACATGAGGGGAAGCTTCCCTGCCGTCTCCATGACTTCCAGGTTGTCACCTCGCAACATGCTCCCGTCGTTCAAACGCCCGGCCCAGTCTTTAGCATCACTAGCCATCGTTCTCCGCCGCGAGGAATGTCATTGTTCCTATAACAAAACTGACCTCTTTACATATTGTCGCCAAGATGGCCAGGTCTTTCGCTTGTGCTCTCTTTCTCGCCTTCGGTCACGATGCTTCAGCTGCGCCCACCATCCTACGAGATAACTACCGCGCCATGGACACAACGCCTTCAGAGGCTCACATAGGAAACAGTCTCCTCCCCACATTTGATAGATGCCGTGTCCTTGACGATCCTAGTGGCATCTCGGAAGAAAACCCTGTCCCTGTTGTTACGATGCACCCCGTCGATGGCACCAACCGCGAGGACGCTCACCACCTCGACAAACGACAGTGGACCAGCTAGGGCCTGGACGGCGATACAAATGTTGCACTCATCAATGGCACCCCATACAGGTGGCGCCGTGAATATATCCACCAGTATCAGATGAATTTCTGGCACCAATGGCCCGAGTACATCGAACCCGGGCAAGCCGTCAACCACCAGGTGTGGACCTACCGTGGCTTTGGCAACATCGGAGACACGGCGGGCGAGGTGACGTACCACATGGAGGGAACATCGGAACGGATGGCCTTTGAGGTGCGGTACAAGGCAAGGGGGCACTGGGGAGGTAGTCTCCACGTTCAGTTCAAGGACAACCTCGAGGCCGATACGACGGGGAAGCGGGGGAGGCTAGACATCGGATTCAACCAAATGCCTGGAGGCTCATCCTTCTTTTTGGCCGGCAAGGAGGGGAATCTGACCTCGACGGCCAACTGGAACAACGACGATGCAGACAAGGCTAGCTGGATGCAGTCACTCCTTCCCGAGCTTGGGCGCTTCCCCCTGCGCGAGATCATCTTGCCCCGGTCTCACCATGCTGCCCTGGAGGATGACAATTTCTCTGCGAAGAACTTTGGGTCCGTGAAGGCGAATACAGTGACGCAGGTTCAACCCATCAGCCGTCAGCTTCGAAGGGAGGGTGCCCGCGTTCTGGACACGAGGGTCATGAAATATGACGGGAAGTTCTACGAGGCCCATGGCACCTACCGACACCTACAATGGTACGGGGGCCTGGGAGAGAGGCTGGAGACCGTCATTGACGAGATCAACGCCTTCAACGCGAAGCACCCTGGCGAGCTGATCATCTGGGACTTCTCCCACGAGACGTGGAGCAAGGACCGGAGGTTCGGGAAGCTCAGCCGAGATGAACGCAATGAGCTGTACAAGCTACTTCTCAATAAGCTCAAGAATCGTGCCGTATTGCCTGAGGACAAGGACATCACTCTTCTTCCCATTGACGGCTTTATCGGGAACAGGACTTCCTCTGTCATCCTGCGCTTCCACGAGGACTGGCGGCGAGCCACCCCTGACACCTTCCCGGGACCCAAGGAGGGCTTCATCAGCCGCAAACACTTCCCTGTGCTTGGACGTTAGAGTGACACGTACAATGTGAAGGAGATGGCCGGCGACCAGCTGCGCAAGCTGGGAAAGTACCGCCGTAGCCGCGAGGCGCTGCTGTTTGACCTGCAGTGGGTCCGCTCTATGACGGGCCTGACGTCGCTCACCATCCCCAACAACCTCGGTCTGGTCGATATGGGCAGGGCATCTACGGCGATGCTCCGGGAGCGCCTGTGGAACCGGATGACGGACAAGACATACCCCAACTGGATCACCGTGGATGCCCTCGAGGGAAGCGAGATGAGGGAGCTTGTCAAGGTCATGAATCGCTGCTTCGTGCTCAAGCAGTGTGGTGATTGGGTTGAGAACCCGCGCGGCTGACTAGATGTGTGAGCCAGCGGTGTGAGGTGAAGAGGAGTCCCCTTTATGTTGCCGAGGTTGTCTTTCAGCGGGAACGAGGAGGAGCGCCTCTTCTCGGTAGATGACATCTCGTCGTGCAACTTCAACTCATCATATCCCCCACGACCAAGTACTAGTAGCTGGAGTGAAGACCGCTCACAGAACGGAAATCAAAACTGGGAAAGTACGTCGGACGAGACGACACAAGAAGAGAGGGAGAAAGCCTTGTGGCTGGACAAAGGGCCACCTGCTTCCCAAGAGCAGGTCTCATTGGAGAGGAAGGAGTAGGTGGCAACGAAGACAGCCATGGCCGTTCCTCACTCGAACGCCGTCTGCGGCTCGATCATGCCGATGCTCTCACTCGGTGCGATTAGAGGGGGGACGAACATGAAGGTTGGGCTACCATTGGCGTAATGCGGGGTGCACTGGCCTGCGTGATTGATTTGCAAGGACAATTGATTATTACTACCTAGTATCAGTAGATTTCTGCTCACCAATTGAACCCCCTACACTTGACCGGAGCCCCCACAGCCCAGGCAACCGTAACCCGACGCTGGGCTTCATCATTTACTCGGGCATGTGCTTGAAAGGCTTGGCGAGGTTCTCCTGGCAGAAGGGAAGCTTGCCGACAGTCCAGATCTCGGTGTCCTTGGCAGTATCCATCGTCAGCATGAGTGAGGAACGGAGGGAGGAGAGGATGAGAAAAGGGCTTTCCAGCAGCCGAACGTACAGGCTTCAGGTTCTTCTTAATCTCGGAGTCCAAGGTACCAGCCTTGAGGGCGATGATCTCGGGGGCGGCATCCGGATCGTGGGCGATGGGGGAGCCGCACTCGGAGCAGAAGAGGCGCCAGACGGACTTTCCCGAGGAGCCCTTGCCCTCCCACTTCTTGACGGGGCCGTTGATGGTGAGCTTGTCCTTGGGGACGACGGCGACGAGGGAGTAGGTGGAGCCGCTCTGGCGCTGGCAGTCGTCGCAGTGGTCGTAGCCGGTGAGGGCGGGCTCGTCGACGTCGGCCTTGTAGGTGACGGCCTTGCAGAGGCAGTGTCCGGTGAGAGGCATTGTGGCGCGGTTGAGTTGAGCTGAGAGAGAACTGCTGTGGTACTTGCTTGTCGTTTGGAGGTCGTTGTTTGGGAAAAGTGTGTATACTGGGGGAGCTTTGGAAGGCGAGGAGGGGTGATGGTGCAAGTGATATATACCTACTAACCTACTACCAGGTAGCACTCGTAGCTAGCAGCCTGGCAACCCCGCCAGGGAAGCTGTGGTGGGGTCGCCAGGAAAGCTACGTATGTACTTACCTGAGGTGCACGTACTCGTACATGACGTGAGACCTGGGAGGTCGAACGATCTGAGGGGTCGGGACGGGCGGACCGATGGATGGGTGGGTGTGGTGATTGGTTGCGAGATGCTTTTCTTTTGGGGCATGCATCTCCCCTTTGCATGTCTGTTCCATCCTGCCATCGTGGTCGGCCGGTCATGGTGTCTTGTGTGATGGAGCTCCCGAAGCCACCAGCTAGCCAACCCCTCCCTCCTTTTTTTTTTTTTTTTTTTTTTTTTTTTTGCCTCAGTCTGCGTTCATCCTGTCCTCATCAAGAAGCGGTGCAATATACATGCGATGCAGCGTCAGGACATGCCGAAATTTGTCACTTTCGCAGCTTGTCGTTTCCCTCCATCCCGTCTTTTGTTCCAAATCCCTCTGCTGGTGAGCACCGAGGAGCCGTGCCGCCCCTCATTGATCGGCCAATAGCAGGTGGGGGTTGTCCGCATAGTATTTGGAATTGGGGGAGGAGCTGGGACGTAAGATCCCGTCTCGAAACCCGTTGAGGGGTGGGGTGGGTGGTGCTGTTTATCCCCGCGGAGGGGTCAGAGTCCGAGATCGCGGGGCCTGTGTCGCCAACGGATGCGCGACGACGCAGGATAGACGGTCGAGAGGCGTAAATCCTACTAGAAGCTCCTCCAATATGAGATAATATCTCTTGGAGTGGATTTTAAGATGTCATCCCCGATGGGAGAGTTCCCCTATAGACAATGGATGAACACGACAAGGCGGGGCGTAGGGTAGGTAGATACCTAGCCGGACGACCTCAAAACTGCCTTTGGAGAATGTCAGTTATGCCTCATGGCAATGGTAAATTTGGCAACGGTAAATTTAGCAGACCTGTGATCTGAGCTGGTGGCCGACTCGTGATGTATTTCAGACCATAATATCCAGTATCACTGGTCGGAAACCCGTCGTACCAAGCTTTGGCGAAGTGAGTCCCGATGTGGAACCAACACTCGAGCTCTAGTTCAGGGTACGGTATCGTCCATTGGAGGCCCCAAGTGAAAGAGAGCGAGCCGAAACACGCACGGCTGGTAATCTACGTGTAAAGGTAGGTATGAGAAAACGAAACAGATCCACGGCTGCTTATGATTCGGGGGTCGAGTCCTTTTTAACACGACCATTTAGGAGGGGAAACTTCCCACTTGCTCATTCCGTCATTGCCCTGCTTGCTCATCTGGGCCATCAAGGTTCCCAGTGGATGGCCAGTGAAATGCCCGTGCTTAGCGGTTGCGTTCGCCGTTGTTGCAATTCGGCGCGTCACGTGCAATGGAAAACGAGGGCAACACGTTGATTGAAAAGACCGCCAGGTGTCCAGGATGCTAATAAAAAGGAATCTTGCAGATATTGTATCGTTAGTAGAGAACGAGTGCCAGACCATCTTGCTGCGATTTGGCGGACTGGTTGGTGGTCACGTGCAAAGGATTTGGCAGAGACGAGGGCGAGAAGGTTGATAGAAGATCAAGAGAGATTAGAATAACTAACAGTAGCAGAGGATTCCTCCCCCATTTGCAGTAGAGAGATACCCCTCATCCCGTTGATTGCAACTTCTCTGTTTCTTTCTTCAAACGATGCCCTCGCGTCTCATCTTTGTCTGTCGCGGTAAGGGGTACAAAAAAAGACCACCAATGAGAGTATAACGCAGCCAGCTTTCCCGTACAGCACCTATTTCAAAGTAATGCTAAACCGCCTGAAATCCATTATGGATGTATTTAGAAAAAGGGAAATGAGTTATTAAGTTGATGAACACTTCTTCAACTTAGCTAGAAAATGTAATAGATTGAGGTTGTTGTGGTGGTTCGAAAATAGTAGTATGCTGCTAAGTGTGCAGTCTCACTGTCCGGCTTTGATTTTATTCCTCCCCTTGACATTGTAGCTCGTACAGTACTAGCACCGACTATGGTAGGCCGGAAAGTGGGCCAGGCAACGCCTTAGTCATCGTTGTTTGCGCCTGCCAACGCCTGTCATCGAAGCCATCTAGCACATTCCATTGCCACAAGGCCAGAGCGGGCGCGCGCACGGCCCCAGCACGGCCCCGCCGATTGAGTCAGTGGCCGGTCGACTCGAACAGGCCAGCCCATCGATTTCACATTCTACCTTACCAACTCTGAACTCTCCGACGTCGCCTTCCGAGTATATCTACGATCGCCACTTGCATACCCAGATTCTCCGACCCTAAACCACCGCACCGAAAATCCAAAATACTACACAAACAAGATGTCTGACGATTGGGATTCCGTCACGAAGATTGGCAAGTCGGTCCGCGGGCCTGGTGCGGCTGAGCGCGAGACCGTCATCCGAGGGAAGAGCGCTCTCAACGCAGCCCAGCGAAGCGGCGGCGTCATCGCCACCGAGAAGAAGTATGGCGGTGCCAACGCTGCTGTGAGTTTTCTTCACCCTCCTCTTCTCGTCCATCATCCGTCGGCGGCAGCGGCACGGCCGCACTATTGTGTCGGACATGCCACCGCCCTCCGCTCGCCGCTGATTTCCCAGTCAGCAACAAGTAGCAACGCTAACGATCATGCAACAGTCCGGCAGCGGCGAGGGTCAGCGCCTGACCAAGGTCGATCGCTCCGACGACATCGTCAAGCCCAACACAGTCGGAAAGCTCGTCGGGAACACCATCTCGGGGACGCGGCAGAAGATGGAGCCCAAGATGACGCAGAAGGACCTTGCCACCAAGTGCAACACCACCGCGAGCGTCGTCGCCGACTTCGAGCGGGGCACCGCCGCACCCGACCAAAAGATCCTCTCTAACATGGAGCGTGTTCTGAACGTCAAGCTGCGCGGCAGCGCCATCGGCGAGCCCAAGTTCCCCAATAAGGGCAAGAAATGAGCGACGAGCTCTCCCCTTCGGCTGGGAATGATGGAACGACGAGAACGAAAGATCACGCCGTTATACGGCGCCGAGCCTATATGTATTTAAAGTTGGCTCGAGGATGATTATGACTTCAAAAGGCTCCTGCAGGGTGGAACGGCATGACTTATGATGGGAGGGTTACCTGATGGATAGACAGCCTTCTCAATAGAGCGTTTGCAGATGGCACATAGAGAGCTCCCCCGGCAACGATTCTTCCTACTGGGGAACACAACAGCAATAGGCGACTCCGGCTACGGATACCGTTTATTGCATCCGTCTCACTCTGCGAAAAGAATGTGAGCTGGGTGTTTGCGGATCATGGTGGGACTCAGCTTCGGTGGAGAGTTATTTTCCGCCGCACTCGTCGTCAACTACAGGTACAGGTCAGCTTCGACTCACCTTGCCTGCTCGACTTCAGTTTTCGCTACCCAAGGCTACCGCGGAACTCACTTTCCTCCACTCATCTTGTGAACTTGCAATGCCTTTCCATCACCACAAGCCTTGCCCTTCAGTCTTGCAGCACAGCTTCGCCGGCAAAAAGGCCACCGTGGCCCATGAGACGCACTTACGCCAGCCATTGACCCCCTAACGGCGAGCATCCACGGCATGGACGGAAGTATAATCAATCGCAAACGGGAGTATAAGGGACCATCGAGCAACTTCTCCTCCAATCTGGGTCGCGCACGAGTCTCCCCTCCCCGACATCATCGCGACCGAAATGCTGGGACACCAGGATCGTGCAATGGCAGATCGGTAAAGACCATAGTCGCCTGGCTGGAGTCATCGTCGGCGGACAACCCGACACCACTCACGCCGAGAGTGCCATTAAGGAGCAAGGTGTCGCCGGGAGTGCCGCCCCTGCCAGCAAGCTCGGCCGTGCAGGTTTTGACGCCCGATGTCGAGGAGTACTCCCTGACGCTTCTCAGGTACCGCCAATATTTCACAGAGAAGCCGCTGGGACGATGCCTTGATGGCACCTCGGAGAGCGACAAATCATCAGAGAAATCGTCCAGGGGTGAGCGGCACCCTCGAGTTGACCACAACTTTGCCGAAGAACAAACAGATTTCCTCGAAGAACACTACCACAGGAGCCCACAGCCTCCGGACGGAAATGGGGCTGAGGGATATCCTGAGGAGACTTCCAAGGCTGTGCACAGCTCTGAGACCTCGCGCACAGGTACCGTGACTCCAGTTCAGCGAGATGCAGCCAAGGCCGAGGCGTTCTAGAAGCACGTCCGAGACTATCTATGGATTGCCGACGAGGAACTGGAGGACGGTGGTGCGATTCGGCCTGATTCAAGCGAACCCCAGCCATCGCTCGGTCGTCAGTCAAACCGTACGACAGTCAGCTCAAGGGGCAGACAGGCGGGGCGAGGCCCGGGCTTAGAGTAGAAACTGTCGGGGATAAGATGCGTTCCTCGATGACAGCGCTCCTGACGCCGCGGGCGAAGGCAGCATCCCAACAACAGCGTGATGCCAGAATGCACATGGGTAGCAGCCCCGTACCCCAAGATGCCATGGGCCTCGGCATGGGAAAGCCAGCTCAATGTAAAGTAAAGTTATCATCATCCCTCTAATGAACATGCGCCAATCGTGATACTCGTGCAACGCACTGCTTCCAACTCGCTTCATGCCGCCACTTTCGCCTTGTACTTGGTCGCCGCCTTGTCGAACAGCTCGCTCTTCTCCTCCAGATCCACCAGGAAGCGGTGATTCGGGTCCACCTTCTTGAGCGACCTGGCGCAGGGGGTGGTTAGCAGTAGTACTATTAGGTCGCCGGTCCAGAGTTCGGGATACACGTACTCGGTCAGTCCCTTGGGGTCCTTTCCGGAAATGACAGTCAGGACAAGTAGGTTAGCAATAGCCTCGGCGTACTCGGGCTCCTTCTTGAGCGCCTGCTCCAGAGCGGCCTGGGCCTCCTCTGTCCGTCCGAGGTGCAGCTCGCAGACGGCCTGCGAGACGAGACTCCATATCGATGATGTAGCGGGGGCCTGTGCCAACTCCTCAAAGACGTAGAATGCTTGCTGATACTTTTCACCGCCCTGTCACAAGCAGTCAGCAAACGTGGGCGGGGGTCCACGGTTGCAGGAAGGGGAGAAGAGAAGCAACTCACCACTCTCAGGCCAACCCACGACTCCGCCAGGTTAACAAGAAGACTGTCCTGGGCCCACCTCCTGGCAGCCGTAACTTCCTTCAGGGCGAGATCCGTCCGGTTCTGCGAAAGGTGAACTTGCACAATCAGGGCCACCGCATCCACTGCCCAGCTCAGTCAGCACGCCCTGCCGTATCCCATTGTAAATGTGTTTCCCAACTCACAGCTTCCCTGGTGCTGCGACAGCAGGGCCAGAGCCTCCTCCGACTTCCCAGCAGCTTGTAGGACGATGCCACCAACAACCTGCACCGTGACATTGTCGGCCGAAGTCTCGGACAGCTTCTCGATCGTAGCGACAGCGGAATCGGTCTTGCCCAGCGCCTGCTCAGCCAGGGCACCCACAGCCACGAGCTCGGGCTCCTGCGCGCCCTTCACCTCGCCGAGGACATCCTCAGCCTGGCCGAGGGCGACGCGGGCTCTCAGGACGAGGACCTTAGCGGGCAGTGCATTCTCCGGCGAAAATGACGATGTGTCGAAGTCGACCACCTCCTGGTACTGACCCTGATGGAAGTGGTTGTGGATGTTGATCAATTCGCCTTCTGCTGAGTAGGGATCCATGGTTGTGGTGTCTGGGGAAGTTTATGGGCTTGTCGATAATCGTGTCGTTCTCAGAGAACACCTTGCGATGCTGGCTGCCGCCAGTTTAATGGTGGGGTCTGGTGTCCCCTGGCCCGTGGTCCGTCGTCGTCCCCTTACTACCTACGTGTGGCCCCAGCGTCACCGACCACCGGGTGGGTGCGAGAGGGAAGATGTGGCGGTGCAACTTGGTGAGGCAAGGATCATGTGGCTGATGCCCTTCCTTGCCCGAAGTGAGCCACATTCAGGTGGGCCCACCCTAACTGCCCACAAAGACGAGAAATCATCAAAACCCCCAAATTTCGCTCTGACTCCGGAACTTCGCATCACCAAACCACCCCAAAGCCGGCACCCGCACACAGTCGCCAAGATGGTAAGCCCAATCGCGCCCGAGCCCTCATGATCTATCACGCAGATGTTTCCGACGAAAGCGATGTCTTCAGCGATAGATGGTTTTTTTTTCCGTTCTGCCCCCGCGCCCGCATGACGAATCTTCGGCCACTTCGAATGACCCATCTCAACTTGCCGGGTGGCGGGCAGGGGATTCAGGGCACGCAAGACATCCCGAGGAGGGTCAAACACACAAGATACGGAATGATTCGGATTATGGGGAGAGGAAGATTGAAAGCGCGCAAACTCCATCCCGTGCAGCCGGACAAAACCATCGATGCTGAAGCCCGCGAATCCGGAACGAGACACCACCACCACCACCTACACATGGTCACTATTGGACGAGAGTGAGGGGAGGCTGACTTCGGAATCGTGTCTAGGTCAACATTCCCAAGACCCGCAACACCTACTGCAAGGGCAAGGAGTGCCGCAAGCACACCCAGCACAAGGTCACCCAGTACAAGGCTGGCAAGGCCTCGCTGTTCGCCCAGGGAAAGCGCCGATACGACCGCAAGCAGTCCGGTTACGGTGGTCAGACCAAGCCCGTCTTCCACAAGAAGGCCAAGACCACCAAGAAGGTTGTGCTGCGACTGGAGTGTGTTAAATGCAAGACCAAGTGCCAGCTGGCCCTGAAGCGTTGCAAGCATTTCGAGCTGGGGTACGTCACCTTTGGACCTGAACATGACACGCCAACCGTCGGCATCGGTGGCCGTTTACCGGAACTCTCTGCTAACCGGGTTATTGCAGTGGTGACAAGAAGACGAAGGGTGCGGCTCTGGTGTTCTAAATGTGTTGTTGAGTTCGGGTCACCTGCACGCAAACGTGCTTCTCCTTGCGGGATACGGGCATCATGGACAGGCGAAGAGGGGTACACATCCTCGGCTGAGGAACGGTTCATAGGGAAAGAATAAAGATTCACTATCCCTCTACACAGATTGGACCGTCGTCGTGTTTGGTCCCATGGGGGGTTCAAACAAGGACGGACGCTACCTGCCCTTCCTATCGACCCGGCCTGACCTCGTGTGTTTAGCCGGTCAATCCGCTTTTCTTGCCTTGACGAACGAATGGGTCATGAATACACTATTGCACAAGTATATCCACTGCACAGGAGAAGTGATTTTGGGACCAGAGCAGCCGGCGTCGAGGATTCCTTTTTGACTACCTATTCGATGCCCGTTTATGTTGTCTATTCGCATCTAGTATCCCTCCCCGCCCATGATTACCCTCCCACCGCCATACCACAGCGCCCCACATCTAGCTTCAAGCCCCTTCTCCTGACCCACCATCCACTCCCCGACAAAGTCACCTCCAGACTTATCCCATACCTCTCTCTCCAACCACTCATTGACATCATCTATAGCCTGGATCCATGCCCGCCTCTTCTCCGGGGTGTCGTGGTCACCCTGGCCGAGATACCGTCCAAGGGTGATGTGCGCGCTAGGGACCTGGTACCGCGAACCGACCTCCAGCCCCGCACCCTGGACTTTGTCAAAGACATCCCGCCGGAGGTGGTGGTACGTGTACTCATCCTTCTGCACGACTTCCTCGGCGGTATCTGGTGCGGTGGGTTGTGGCGAGAGAAAAGGCTCCCCCGCGGCTGGGAGGAAGGATACTGCGAATGCGGAGAGGTCGTAGGCGATCATGGGCTTGACAAGCCTCGAGCGGTGTGTGTGCGTGTAGTTTACGATGGAAGGGATGGCTGGTCGCAGGATCGACATGAGAGAGCGGATCTCGTCTGGCGTCTTGGAATGGGCCACTTCGAGTGTCGTGAGATGCATCTTGTGCGCCGGCATCAACCACAAGCCTTTTGTTTTGTCATTTTCCCTCCGTGTTAACCTGACTGTGAGCCCCCGATATCGCTCAATCGAATTCCATCTCTTTGTCACTCACCTGGAGTTTTTGCCTTGAGCAGACCCTGCAGATGTGTCGCCAGGCGGATGATGTGCTCGGGAGGCCTCGCCCAGAAGACCAGGCAGTGTCTGTCATCCTGGAATCCGGGCTCGATCTCCGGCTTCTCGAGCCTCAAAAGGTACTGATCGATGGAGAGACCCCCAAAGTCTGGCGACAGGAACTTCTCCTTTTGCTGGGCGTTGCGGTTGAGGCGGTGGGCGGTGTAGACGGCTTGTATCTCTGTCTGGCAGCACTAGTTAGCGGCCTAAGTCAGCTCCTCCTGCCGCAAAGACAGCTTCGATCAAGCTTGAAGGCACTGAGGAGTCCCTGTCCAGGAAAGGGAAATAGCTACGTTATCACCTTTACAGGCGCCGATTGAGGCATCGTAGGGGTTCTGTCCCGGCTGCAAGACGATGCCCGACAGATCCTCCAGCTTATTCTCCGCGTCACTGGGTGTTGTAGTTTCACCCATGGCAGTCGACCCTTTATGTTTCTTCCCTTGAACAATCAAAGGGTGCAAGAAGTTGGCAGAGCGGGTTTGTTCAGGTACCGGTATGTGACCCGACCCTTAATTTTGAGGTCCTCGTGGGGCTGTGTACTCGTATAGTTGGCGGGATTGATGGCCGGAAACTCGGGTGCTTATTAAGCACTCAACTCCTCGAGGACGAAGACAATAATAGTTTTCATTCAGGGATGGAGAGAACATATAATCACCCGGGTTGATATGTTACGTAGGGACATGGGAAGTTGCTGCTGCTGGTGAAGACCTTAACATAGCATGTGTGTCCTCCAAGATTACAGCTAGTGAAGGAAGACACTTTGTGGACATCGCAGGCCTATCATGGGAACTCCATGGAAATCAGTAAAGCTAGTAAGGTAGGAATCTGGTCATTGAACACGGACGTACCTTGGACGCTATAACTTTGGCGACAGCATTTGCCCCGGGATTACAACATCTATCCGTGGTTCTCTGCTTCCCGCAGACCTGAATTCGACCAGCTGACAGTCCTCGATCCCCTCACCACTCGCAAACTGGAAGACAACAAAATCCAGCGCCGTCCCCTGCTCCCCCAGCGTGACCATTGGCGAATGCCACGTGCCGGCGCCGTACGTAACCGCCTGATTGCTCTCCGCCACATACGCCCTCAGTCCGCGCGCATCGGGCAGCCCCCTCCCGGGTAGGCCATGGCCCGCCGTCGGTACGGGGAGGCCCTCATCCTGGACACCGGGGGCTAGGCTGGGCGCGACGATGACGAGGTATCTCGACGCGGAGGAGGTGATGGGAGTGAATGTCTGCGTCGTAAAGGGATGGCGCTCCATGATCCCGACGCGGAACCTTCCCTCGGAGGCCTTGTCGGCAGGCAGCAGCTTCCTCGCTGCACAGACAAACATGCTCATCTTGGGAATACTCCTGCCGCTCGGGGCCTGGGAGTAGAGGTCCCGGATGCGGCTGACATCGCGGTACTGGATCGCGCTACCTTGGTTGGCCGAGATGGCATTGGGTGGGAGCGGCGAGGCGGCTGCTGCTGCGGGGTGGAGGTCTGGCCGAGGGTTGGTGATGACGTCGCCGAATGGTGCAAACGCCTCTTGGGTCAACGGCTGAGCCGTGACCCTGATGTCGAGGTCTCCAACGTCAACTGTGACCGTCATCCGGAACCCGATTCGGATTAAAGTTCTTGGAGGTTTCGGAGGTCTCGGTGTTGATGTTGAGTGATGGACCGGAGCCGATCCGGAAGCATGGACCTATCATTGACAGTGTGTGTAGAAGTTCAAGCTTGAGAATTCACACGTTGCTACGGCAGGATCTTATTTCCGTTCAACCACCGGCACTCGGACCGCCGAGACCATCTCGGTCCGTCTTTATAGGGGACTGATTAGCAAAATTATCTGGGAGAAGAGATACTAGTCCCGCGCCTTCCGGCTCCTCCCCGTGACCTTCCCTTCAACCTCGGCGGCATCCTCTCCGACAAGGCGGGCAGCTACCCATGACTCTCTGGCGGCGTCCCTTTCCTCGAGAGGTGATGGTGAATAGGCGCGACGTGGCCACGGTCCACGGGCTGGGCCAGAGCGTCGGCAGCGGCGTGAGAACCCTGGAGCCCATGATGGGCGGTCTGGTGTACGGTGTCGGGCTGAGTGCGGGCTCCGTGGGTCTGGCCTGGTGGTGCCTAAGCGGTATAGCCGTGTGCGCGTGTTCGTCGAGCCTGCTGGTCAGAGAAGGTGACGGACATGAGATCTGGCTCGAAGGAGACGAGGAGGATTTAATGTAGTGTATGATTAAAACGTAAAAAATGAGCGCAAAACAAAAACAATGACAAACAAGAATATCGTTGAGTCTGTTCATTTGTCACATTATGAGATGGGATAAAGACCTATGAAAACGCTCGCCATACACTGTCTCTCAGTGCAACGCCAGAAAATCAAAATCAAAATCAAAACCAAAACTATAACCAAAAAGAAGAAAGATACCACGCGCTCATACGAGCTCCCTAGGCGCTTGTGGGTTATCCCAACCCCGCTGCCCTGGCCGGCGCTCCTGCGATCGTGGCTCTGTTGACCTCAGGCCTGCGACCACCTGCCGGAGTCCTATGTTCTGCTGTGGCGGCTCCTCGTACCGCGGCGGAGGTTCGTAGTGTGGCGGAGGCTGACCCGGCATATCATGACCTGGCGGCATGGGGTATTGCCATGACCCTGCGCCAGCCTGTGGACCGAAATGCGGGCGGTTACCGTTGGGAGGAGGCCATTGGCCGTTCCTGGGCTGCGAGCTGTTCCGCGCGTGATGATTGAGCCAGCGGCGGCCTACTATGACGACGAAAATGGCAAAACACATGGCAATGACGAGGCCGGCAAGAATGATGCCATAGCGGCGGTTCAGGGCAAATGTGAATCCGCTACGGGAGACGTATTAGCTGCCGTCGTAGAGAAGATGTAAGCAGCGGGGTGAGGGGACGTACAAGAAGCCGTTCATAATGCCAAGCAGTAGGACCAGTCGCCCGACCCAGGGGTGGAACTTCCCATACGACGTTGGCATCTGTGTACGCCTGTACTGTCTGTGGTGGAGGAGGCCGAGCGCAAACTGGAACAGTATGAAGAAGACGATGAAGAAGCCGAGGATCTGGTGGTACGACTTGAAGTCTCGAGACTGGAGCGGTGTTAGGCTATACTCTCAACTAGTATGATGGATGTGTTGGAGACTCACTCTCTGGTATCTGTAGCTTGTCGCGATACCGATTCCAAAGCCGACCAGAACGAGCACCATGGCGAACGTCTGGTTGTAGGCGTGCCACTTGACCCAGTTCCCTAGCCTGATCATGACGGCGCCCAGCGGCATCAGCAGGACGATGGACAGGAGCATGAAGACGGCATGCATTGTGGACATGACGTCGGCCTTCTGGACGTATTTCTTGTCGAGTTGGGCGCCGTCGCTCTTGGACGAGTCGGTCAGCATGGGTGGCTCGGTGGCCCCGTGGGCCCTCGACATGTCCATGTAGAAGGACCCGTACTGGACGTGGAATTTCAGGCTCTCGTCGTGGCGGTCGCTAGCGAAACCCTCAAGCGGGCCCAGGGCGTAGATGCCCTTCTCACTCGTGGAGTTGACGTCGATCTTGCCGCCCTTGGTGCCGCGGTTGGGCCAGGTCATGCAGTTGCGCAGACAGCGGCCGACGACGACCATGTGCTCGTCATATATGCCCGTCTCCTCGAGGAGCTCGTACTCAAAGTCTGGGTGGTAGGCGGGCTCGTGGTAGCCGAAGGCGATGCGGGGGGAGAAGGTGACGTTTGTCTGGCGGCTGTTGTCGTAGACCATGAGGTAGAGGGCGCCGGGCATGTCGTCTGCGCCGAGACCGATGGCGCCCCAGGCGTGGGTACGGTGGACGCGCAGGGTGAAGTAGAACTGGTCCTCGTTGCCCTCGGGAACGGCGAAGGAGAAGCCTATGGCGCGGTCGGCGTTGACAAAGGTGGAGGACGTGGACTTGGACTCGTTGTCGTCATCTTGTGCCAGGACGGAGGGGATGAGGCCTGGAGAGGCAGCAGGCGTCAGTCTCAATGCCAGCCATGGCGAGCTCACCAACCAGGTAGCTGAAGGCGACCTCTCATGCCGGGCTACTCACCTGCAGCGACGAGCGCCGCGAGCCCCAAGCGCTTGAACAGCATCCCTCCAGCTCTCTGCTCGGGAGGGGGGGCAGGGACCTAGGCTGCCATTTGCGTCGGGGAAACGGGGCCAGCAGGAGTGAATGAACGCAGGCACTATAGAAAGCGAGTGTCGAATCTGTCTGTTGGCAAGCGAAGGGCAAGGTGACGCTGTTGACGAGCGACCTGGGGCGGATGGGAAGGAGGTCATCAGCTGGGGTCATGACTGACGGCTTGGCGCATCCTCTCCCAAGGTGTCCCGTAAAATAAGTACCTACTCTTATGTGTGGGTGTGCGTGGGTGTGGCTCGGTGGTGCGAGGAGTTTTGTTTGCAGGTGCGAGCCTGGTTCGTTCTTGTTGGGAGCAGATCCCTCTGCAGTACCTGGTACGTCAAATTACTATCAACTGTAGTCGTACTACTAGTAGTATTTACGGAGGCAGCCAACCAAGCCCATCAGAAAGACTTTTACCAAACAGCACCTAGTACTTATCGTACGGTACCTACGCTCCATATTAAACCTCACATTTTCCAGTCCTTTGTCCAGGTGCTAACCGACGCCTAAACCCATCCAGGTTGTCATCAAACCACGCCGCTAATCCACCACCTGGGAATACCTTGCACCTGTACGCGTATTCGGTGCCCGTGTTGCCCCCGACTGAGGCCTCCCATTAATATACGAGTAACTCTCGCCTCCGTGGAGTCCGCCTTGGCTGATCTCACAGGTACACCCGTACTTTTGGGTAATAAACATAATTCGTTCAAGGAAACGCTGGACTTCAAACTCCCCCCGACATCGATCCTGTCGAGCCGCATCAACACTGATATCAGCTCATCGGGCTCTTGGTGTCAATTGAGCGCCCCCCAGCATTTCATCAATATGACGTTGGGTATACCGAGCAGCTCGCTCACGCAGTGGTTTCGCCTAAGTACCTACGGAAGCCTTCGAGTTGGTGCCCTTGGCCGCGTCCGGATCGGGGCACCCACACTGTCGACCACGCCAGCTTATTTGTGTCGCCGCCTTTCGGATAAGAAAGATAAGCAACTAAAGGGTAGGAGAAATCTATTGGCAAACGGCGTCGTCAAAATCGTCAGTGAGCGCGCTTGGGCGGCAGTATACGACTACTTCCTAAGCGCGAGGCTGTGGCGGGGCATAAAGAAGGAGCCGCCGAAGATTGCTTCAAGCTCAGAGCCGTTGCAGTCCGTTGTGCGCTCAAGAACTAACTCGGTTATTCTGAGAGCACCTGTGCAAGTTCTGAAAGAATCTTGATCCCAAAGAGGTTCTAGACAGGAACCGGTCAACTCGGAAAATAATGGGTGGAGGGAAAATGACACAATCAGCTGCATGGCCTAATTATGGACTACCGTAGTGGAGCTTCGCATAGGGTGCCGCCTGGCGCCTCAACCCACCCCTCCTCCAAACGCCAAACTGTCCACATCCGTGTTTGCCTCCAGTACTAAACACCTACCCCGAAACGCCGAACCTCGCCCAACTCACGAGCAGCGTCACCCACCTCACCAAAACACTACCTATTATCCTACGCCCGCTCATTCGGGCGTCTCTGATGTCTCTTGAACCGAGCATGTTTTCCCCTTGCCCAATATGACCAACGTCGTGTCCCTCCTAGGGTGGACCTTCCTACCCAACGTACGGCCCCATGCGCCTACTCCAACTATGTACAACCCATCCGCGAGAAAACATAGCTAACGAATTAACCACCCTGATAGCTCATCACCGGCTGGATCCAAACCGTCTACTACGGGATTACCATTCGCGCCGGCGATCCCAAGCCCGCCCCCGGCTCCGCGCGCCACAACGCCCACCGCCGCGTCATCTACATCCTCGTCGTGGCCTTCTACCTCGCCTACACCATCTTTGAGGCCGACCACGACATCCGCGCGGCATCCTCCTACTATGCCGACCTAGGCGTCAGCCCCTCCGCCACCGACCGCGACATCAAATCCCGCTACCGCCGCCTGGCCGCCCTGCACCACCCCGACAAGGCCGGCACACCCCCCTCCGACGATGACTCGGCCGCCGCGTATTTCATGCGCCTCAAGACAGCGAGCGAGACACTCCTGAACCCCACGCGGCGGTTCGCCTACGAGCGTTTCGGGCCCGACGTCAACGCCTGGCAGCGCTGCAAGACCGTCGCCGACTTCGTGCACCGCGGCATCGTCCAGGGCATCCTCCCGCACTACGGCGTCGCCACCGCCGCCATGTACGTCCTCGGCCTATTCGGGTACATGGACTTCGGCAGGTTCTACCGCTGGCTGATACTCCTCGTGCTCTGCGTGTTCGAGGTGCACGCCGTCACGCGGCCCTACTTCCCCGCCTCCGTCAACGCGCTCAACGCTGTTGTCACCACCGTGTCGTCGCACCCGCCGTACATGCCCTTCCAGGTCATCACACTGGCGCGCAAGATCACTGTGACTGTGTACATTGCACTCTCGCAGATTGGGCCCGTGCTCACGCAGCACCTGCGCGGCGAGGAGAAGCCGCCGTCGGCCGATGGTGGCGATGACGACGGCAAGGCGCTGAGGCAGGGCCTCGACCGTCTTGAGGGCATTAGCAGGCAGTTGGGTGCCGATGTGGCTCGGTTGATGGAGATGGAGACGGCGCCGTATAAGGGCGATGGCGAGGCCACGTCGAATCTCCAGGGCAAGATAAGGGAGTGGCTAGTGCAGAATACCATTCGCGCTGATCCCATGGTGAGGGATGCGCTGGGCACGTCCATCGGGAAGAGGAGACTAAACGCTCCTCGGGGAGCCAGGGGCAATAATACTGGTAGATGACTCATTTTGAGTTCTTTTAGAAGGTTATCAGCCGGGCATCGGCTGGCCATCAATGAGTTATTATAGATTTGTTGAATTGACTACTGTACATGATAAATATCAGGGCTAACAAACAACATCGCGGAAAGTGACAGGTAGCTAGCTAGGCATGTCTCGTTGCAACTCTATGTGTACCAAACCCCCACAATGTTAAAAAATTCTCAAGATATACCAGATCCCATGGCCCGGATGAAATACCAAAAAACGCCGATCATTGAGAATGGGAGAGTATACAAAAGTCTAGAGTCTCTGCGTGCCGCGCGTCTCTATAGGGATATAGCAAATACCGACAAACGCGAGGAAGATTAGAACCGCGGACATGTAGATGGGCGTGGCGGCGGCGTCGCCGGGGACGTTGGCCGCCAGGATCGGGGCGATCAGGCCCGTGATCCTATTCAGGAAGCTCGCCACGCCCGTGCCGGCGCCGCGGACGGGCGTGGGGAAGATCTCCGGAGTGTAGGCGTAGAGGACGCCGTACATGATGTTTTGCGAGAAGGCGCCGGCGCACGAGAAGATGAGCTGCAGCGTGGAGGAAGTGCCGAAGACAACAAACGCGAAAAGAAAGATGGCCGAGACGAAGGTGGACGAGGCGAGCGTACCTTTACGTCCGAGGAATCGAGAGTTCTGCTCCACGAGCCAGGCGGCGAGGATGCTGCCGGGCACGCCACAGATGGAGGTGATGGCGTAGTTGCGGTAGGTCTCTGCAGAGATGTTGGACGTCTCGGACTCAATACTGGCGTTGGTGTACCTGGCAAAATATTGAGGAAGGAAGGCGTTGAACAAGGGGTAGCCCATGCCGATGGTGGCCCAGGCCCACCAGATGAGGATGGTCGAGAGGCCCAGCTGCCTGGTTTTGAAGAGCTCTCTGATCTTGCTGCTAGACGAGAACTTTCCAAGTTTCGCGCTGAGCTGCTTGGACGATTTGCTCGAGTACCCGGGAGTACTGGGCATGTCGGTGTCCTCGCCTGCGACCTCGTCGAGTATCTTGGAGGTCAACCACGTCCTGGTATTATTTCTGTAGGCGATCCCGTGGATGACGGCGACAGCTTCATCCTGGCGACCCTGATTCAAGAGGAATTTGGGCGACTCGAACATTCGGAAGATGACGAAGCGGATGACGAACAAAGTAAATGTGACAATGCCTATAGTCACCATCAGGTAGCGCCACCCTTGATTCGCCGGCCACTGGGCAACGAAGAACCAGGCGGTCAGCGAGGAGATGAGCTGACCGATGGGCCACCAGATGGAGAGCATCGTCAGCAGGGAGCTGGATGCTCCCGGCAGAAACTCTAGGAACAGAGCGCCGTCGACCGGCAGACTGCCTCCGACGCCGAAGCCCATGGCGGCGTAGAAGAAGCAGACCCCGCCCCAGGTCTGTGCGTAGGCGGACATGATGCCGAAGAGGCTGGCGACAAAGAGCGTCGAGTTGAACGGAAGGCGGCGGCCGAGAAAATCGGAACCGATTCCCCAGATGAAGCTTCCCAACGAGAGGCCAAGGAACAGCGCGCTGGTCGTGTACCGGACGTCCTTTTCAGAAATGTCAAACTCAGCGGAGAGCGACGGTAGAGTCAAGGATGCGCCCTGCGCATATTCTGTTAGCAACATGAACACAACATCCGGCTGAGATCGGCCTGCTCACTTGTAACAATAAGCTGGATGGATATATGTTAGTGAAAGCTCGCATACGACAGACCAGGGGTACTCACTTGTCTGCGAACCACCCAAAGCCACAGAGGATGAACAGCTGCCAGTTGTAGATGCCCATGCCGATGTCCTGGATGGCCTTGTTGATGAGTTTGGATTTTACTGTGCGTGTTAGTACACAGTCATTCGTCGTGGATAAATGCACGGGGACACCCACTCTCAAAACTTGTCCAGGTTCCGTGAGGACCTCCGCCCTGCCCTTTCCTCATCTCAGCCCGCAGACCCTCAATGGTGTACTCGGCGGCATTCATCTGCAGCATGCCCTGGGCCTCGTTTTCATCGTTTCCCTTGCCGTCGTCCAGACCATCAATCTCGTCGGTGCTGGCCCTGCCGTACCTGTCGGCGGCGCTGAGTCGTGCCTCTATGTCCTCACCGACCACATAGTCGCTGTCCTCGAACTCGGCCATCCCCGCCTTGGCTGAATGACTGTACTTGTGTGCCTTCTCAAGAGGGACCAGAACACCAAGGTAACTGTCGACCGTCTCCAAGCGGCGAAAGCCTAGACCCCAAGCAGGCATGATGAACTAAGTTCCAGGTGTAACCTCGGGTAGGATCAGTCGCCGGATGACGCTTCTCTAACGTGGGTATGTGCGGATCCTGAGGATACAATCGCGCTTCTTTGTCTTAATGGTACTGATTCTGAATAGCGAAGCGCTGGGTTGTCCGGCGGACGGAGATTGAACA
Source organism: Hapsidospora chrysogenum ATCC 11550 (assembly GCA_000769265.1). Classification (NCBI taxonomy): domain Eukaryota; kingdom Fungi; phylum Ascomycota; class Sordariomycetes; order Hypocreales; family Bionectriaceae; genus Hapsidospora; species Hapsidospora chrysogena. The sequence goes on from JPKY01000043.1 coordinate 153,514, forward strand.
GTGATCTGCAGCCGCTCCCGCTTGCAGAACACACCGCCATGAGCTGGCACGCGGCACCTGGCAAAGTTCAAAGCAAGGTTTCCAAAAGAGCAGACGTCGCTACGAAACGACCGGCGGGACGCTGAGAAAAGAGAGATCAAGGCGAGCGTTGAAGATAGAGTTGAAGGACCGCAAAGCGATGGAGTCTTGAAGTGTGGACGACGTTGAGAATGAGATCTAGACAGGAGTGGACAGGTCATACGTAGGTAGGGGGAGAGACGGGGGACCGATAAATGGGGAAAAAAACTGGGAAAATTGGCGAATGAGGATCTCCGGTCCGCTGCGCCACCCCAGGGGCAAAGAAGACGCAGATCTGACACTACAGGCGCCTATTGTCCTTCCAGTGGTCCAGTGGGCTCGGTGGGGCTCCTTTAGGGGCTGTGAAGCAGTTTTAGGGGCTCACGAGTCACCCAGATCGCTTAGGAATTGCCGGTAATAGCCCAATACTGCACCGGCAGACACTGTGGAACACTTTCATTGCCATTTCCACTTTGTCAAAGTGGCTTGCACCCACCCTTAATACGGCCGCGTGGCTTGTGCATCTGGCCTCTGGACTCTAAAATACCTGAATAGGTAAATCCAACCTATGGTATTAATGCTCGTAGAGGCCCCATTAACCGCCGGGACGAGCACGAGGAAGTTCGGGCAACACAGGCCGCCCCTGTATGACTCAATTCCTCCGCCATCAACTTGCGGCACGCCTACCTCCTCCTTACGCTTGTGAGCAGGCAAGTTCGCCAATTTTGCCCGCCACGGAATTCTCTGAAACTCTCTTAGCGTGGGCAGGCGAGACGTGCAATCAACTTCAAAGGTCACATTCCACGGACTCCATATGTCCGCAGTCCAATTTGCAATCATGTCTCATTATAGCCAGTGTGTTGTACAGTCTGCAGGCCATAATTCAGGCCGCAAATGCGGCCAAACCGCAAGCACCTGCAACAAAATCTCCTTGCTGCCATATTAATACACTGTGATTCATCATCCAATCCTTATCGCCCCGCAGCAGGTCAAGAACATTGCTAATGGCGAGACTTCTTCGTCTTCCTCGTCTTCTCCGGGCGAGCCGTCGGTGCATTCTAGGCACTGTCCTCGTCGCTCGTTGCCTCGATGTTCGCCTTGGAAGATTTCGACTTCTCCTTCTTGGGGGCTTTCACCACCGGTGGTTCGTCGACGGCGTCGGCATCCTCGTCGTCGCCGAGATGGCCAAGATCGCGGAGGGCGGCGTTGATACCGGGGGCGGCCTTCAACAGCGTCGTCCATTGTTCGACGGAGAGGGAGATACCCTTTACAATGTCAGCATTATCAGGAATGAGTAGAAACGAGCTTTTGTGGGAGGGGTTCACCTTCTTCCCAGGAAGGGTCTTGCCGTCCTTCTCGTAGTACTCGCGGACGTTGACGAGCGCCTTGCCCTTGAACTCGGATACTCCCACCCGACGCTTGTTCGACAGCTGCGACCAATCGTCAGAATTAAAGTGCGCGCTGGCAGGGTGAGTCAGTTCCATCATACCTCCCAGTACGAGTTCCCCTCGTCATCCTTCCCCGCTGGCGGCGCTGCCGAAGCGGCGCTCTTGGTCTTCTTAACGGAGGGGGCAGAGGTCAGCGCGTCGAGGTCATCCGAGTCCTCGGCCATGCTGGCCGAGCGCTTCTTGCTGGACCCGCCCATTGTGGTTATGCAGACGAAGCCCTCGGAAACAATATCGTCAATCCGGCGTCGGGAGCCGTGCCGGTGGGATGGGTCTATGGATGTGATGCCGCACCACTGATGCGCCCAGAGATGGAGGGGCACGGTCTCTTGCCGACCTGCAGGTGAGCCTAGCTCAAGCTGGGGAGACGCGTCGGTGTGGGTGGAGCTCATCTCTCGAATGCTGCAGGAAACGCCAACTCACGTGACTGATCCGAGAGAGAGTCCGAAATGAATCTGACGTGCCCAGACGGCCGAGGCTTGCCCGCCGCATTAGCTTGAGCAAAGTACCGTGCAATTATCATGAGAAAATCCCCAGGTAGAAGATACTTGTAGTACGGCGTTGCTGTGAAATAATTAACCATATCGGCGCTTAGTGTTAACTACAGAAAGAAATCCAAATTACACATTATCTAGTAATTACCTTTTCTTTTTGTAATTTACATGGGGTAACCACAAGGACACAACTACAAGTATTACAAGCTCGCGTGCCACGGGGCTTACGCCATCCCTACCTGGTAGGGCCAAATTTAGCCCCCTACATGCACGAGTATACTCGTACCGTGCTGATGGGTGGGGACTTGTCTTGCAGTGCTCATCACACAGCCCCTGAACGATCTGGAACGTCGATGAGGCGAGGCAGGGCAGGAGCTGTCGACAAGGCCCAGTTCCCCAAATTCCCAATTTTCGCCCACGCAAGCCCATCTTAACGACCAGACGATAACGAAATCTTATACGAGTCCGAGAAACCCTTCAGATACCTCGATCCGCGATCCTGGTGCCCATCTCGTTTTGTTATGGTTTCCGCCATATGTCCGCCCGCACCGATCCGTCCTAGAAAGTTGGTCCGGGGCTGGAACGAGCTGCCCCAATGAGTCCGACCGGCGCCGCCGCCGCCGACGATGCGCTCGCACCCAGCGCCCTTCCGGAATCGCAGCGCGAAAACGATGGTCTGGGCATCAGCGGAAATGTGCCTCCCGCGCACGATGAAGAAAAGAAATCTTTGATGGAATCCGAATCGAGGCCAGCGAGTTCGAATTCGAAGCAGGCGGGCCCCTCCAGAGACAGCTCCGAGTCTGCCTTTGCTACGAAGGCGCTCCAATTCGCCTCCACCGCGACACCGACCACTCTCGGCGGGATCGCAGTGGGTGTATCTGCTATTTTATATGTAATACTTGGCCGATTAGCGTTGCTGCTTATTGGGGCTCTCGCTGGAGTCTTGGGATTCATCGCGTGGGAAGCTAGGAATCCCGAGGCCGCGCGCGCCGTCAGGCGCGAAAAAGGGCTGGATATCCTCGAGAGGCTGCACCTCGCGGCGCGGGATATCAAGCCGCAGGAGGAGAAGAGCGGCGATGATGACGAGCAGCTCACTCTCAAGGGACTCGATGAATTCCGCCCAGAGACCCGCGAGGCCCTGGGTGGGTTCATCGACGCCATCATAAAAGACTACATCAAATGGTGGTACAGCCCCCTGATACCGAACGACCATTCCTTCCCTCTCGCCTGTCGCAAGACCCTCACGTCCTACTTCCTCGCCATATCCAATCACCTCTATCGCAAGCGACCTGCGGACACGTTTCTGGACCTCCTGACCAACTCGTCATCGATGATCATTGTCTTCATGTCAGAGCTGGCAGCCGCGTTTGCCGATCTCCCTCCCGATTCCAACATGTCTGCCGTAGATGCCTTGTACGTCTACCGGACAGGGAATCCGGACTGCCACCTCAACAACCTCCTTAACAAGCGCCAGCAGAGCGCAAAGTTCAGGATGGTGGCCGAGGACTTGTTGCGCTTCCTGGAACGCGATGCGCGCAACTGTGATGCGGCTCGGGTGTTCCTCCGAGAGATCCTCGCCAACTCGGTTCTCGAGAATGCCCTCCAGGTCTGCAGCAAGGCGGAGTGGCTCAACGGGTGGATCGTCTACCTTCTGGAGGCCGGTGAGCCTGATCTGAATCAGGCCATTGACGTGGGAATGCAGACCGGGCGGGACTCGACGTCATCCGCCTTTGCCGACATGGATGGCAACCTGGGAAACGTTGGCATCGCGAAGCCCACCAGGGGAAGCATGGATGGTGAGCGTGGCCGCGTCAAGGCTACCCAGGGACATAAGAAGAAGCTTAGCAGGGCAGATGAGGAGATGGAAGTCGCCATGGAGGAGATGAAGAAGATTAATGCCATGATCGCGGCAGACCAGCGGCGACGAGGACGCGCAGAGACCATCCGCAAATCCACGGACCAATCTGGGCATTCTCATGCCAAAACGGGAAGCGGCGACAGCATGACGACGACTTCTAAGGAGTCATCGCCAACATGGACGGCATCGGCGGTGGCCAAGAGCTCCCCTCCCGGGACTTCAACTGATGGCGCATCGACCAAAAGCGAGGCCGTTCCCACGCCTGTTACGCCCCGTTCCAATGCGGATACGACCAGCCAAGGCTCGTCGCCACGCCGCTCAGGCGGGTCACAGTTCACCAGCTTCGACCAGATCCAGCCGCAGAGCCAGAGTCAAGCCAACGGCGAGGACGCGCGGGCGAAGAAGCCGCCCCTGACCCTCCACAACGCTTCCTTCACGCTCCACGATGACACAACGGCGGACAACGGGAAGATCCGCAGCAAACCCAACTGGGACTATCTCATTCAGGTCGAGCCGAGCTCCACCCACTACCCGGGATGGATGATTGTGAGGAGATACTCAGACTTCGAGACCCTCCACGAAATTCTGCGACGCATCGCCAACGTCTCAGGGGCGACCGCTTTCACAGAGCTCCACAAGGAGCTCCCCGGGTGGAAAATCCACACAAGGGAGTCCCTTCGCGGGGAGCTCGAGCGCTACCTCCGCGACGCATGTTGGTACCTCTCGTTGGCTGAGAGCGAAGGCATGAAGCGGTTCCTGGAGAAGTCCCAGGGCCACACGCACGGCGAGAGCAAGACATTCGACTGGGAGACAGTCGGCAAGAGCATGCTCGACGTGCTCACTGTCGCGCCCAAGGGTGCCATGGAAGGCGGCAAGACGCTCGTCGGCGGTGTCCAGGGCGTCTTTGGCAACTTCCCCGGCCTGAGCAGGAAATCCACAAGCCAGTCCATGGACCTGACGAACAACAGTTCTAACCGTCTGTCGATATCCACGCCGCCCCGGATGGAGTCAAAATCTCCCGCCCGCTCCGATCGGGCCAGCATAGACAGCCAGAGGTCATCTGTCGTATCGCAGCAGCCGGGCAAAGTGGCTCCGATGGAGAGGAGGCCGAGCTACCAATCGCAGCAAGGAGACGAGGGCGATTACTTTAGAATGGGCCGGACAGAGCGTATGGACTCGAGTGCCTCTGGCCCTGGTAGCGCCCGGGCAAGTAGAGAGCACAGCCGAGCCTCCAGCCTGGCTCCTGTGCGCTCGCCGTCAGCCATAAGCCTCGACAACATGAGGCTGCCGCCGCACCCAGACGAGATGCCGGACGACTACGAGTTCCCACCCAACAGCGCGACGAGCACGGATGGATACGTGCGGACTGGCGGCATGTCGGCCAATCCAGAGGGCCGGCAGTCGGCACCGTCGCCAAACCCGGCCGCCACGTCGCCCAGCATTCCGCTGAGCGGGAAGAAGGGGCCGGCAAAGCTCCCGCGACAGTACTCACAACTCACGGAGCCAGAGACGCGCGTGGCGGTGGAGCTCCTCTTCGCCGTCATCAACGAGATGTACACCCTGTCATCGGCATGGAACATCCGACGGACCCTGCTCACGGCCGCCAAGTCGTTCCTCCTGCGACCAGGTAACCCGTCGCTGCTGACGGTCCAGAACCTCATACAGACGTCAGTGCTGGACGCGCACACCTCGGACGCGGGGATCGCGGGACACCTCCGCAAGATCCGCGAGAGCACCATGCCGACGGAGCAGGAGCGAGCGGCCTGGCCGGCAGAGATGACGGCCGAGGAGAAGGAGAAGCTGCGCGTCAAGGCCCGGCAGCTGCTCATCCGCAGCGGCGTGCCTGCGGCGCTGATGGGTGTGATGGGACAGGCGGCCACGAGCGAGGCCCTGGGGCGTGTGTTCGACTGCCTGCAGATCGAGGAGGTGGCAAGGGGTCTGGTATTTGGAATCATACTGCAGCTAGTGAGGGTCGTCACGCACTGAGAAAGTATGTAATACGACTGGAGAGGAGGGTGTCACTTTGTGAGGCAGGGGCGTGTGAGATGAGCCGTGTCATGGGGTAGTGAGATTTGCCGAAGGGTATCCTTTGGGCTACATCGGAGCTTGGGATGCGGCGCAAGTCAATTAGGGGTGGCGGCTCGGGTATAGAGTTGGAGCAAAAGAGAGAGGGCAGACAGACACGCACACACACGCACGCACGCACATGTTATCCTGGGAACGGTTCTTGTCTCGACTAGCAGTTTACGAAATGTAGGTAGTAATCAAAAAGACGGGGACATCTAAGATGGGCCTCGCTTCTCTTTCTTCTCAACCAAGCGCCTCAGTCTACGGTCCTGCCATGGGGCTTCCTCTTTTTCCTTTTTCCCCCAACCCATACCTAACATTGGGTGAAGCAAGGGCCGCTCGGTGGACAAGGAGGCTAGTGTCGACGACGCGCCATGGTCATGCTACGCCCCGTGTGCATCGCGTCGACGGTTATCAGGTTGTCGATAGCACGCTGCTATCATGACCGTACTTGCGGGACATTCATACACAGGGCATCCCTTATCGAGTAAGGCTCGAGGGGGAAGACGCGTCCAGCGAGAAGGGCGTGAACTGAAAAGGGAGGTGGAAGAAGGGGGGGGTGGTGGTGTTTTGGTGGCGTCTGGGGTCGACGTGGGTGATCTGAGGCCGATGAATGGCTCGACTCAGGGGAAGCAGCCCTGTTGGAAGGCTGAAGCACGGCAGAGCGACAGCGCATGCATGTCTTCCCTTGTCTCGGGATAAGACCAGTGATGCACGGGGCAGAGCGAAGGGGGTGTTGGAAGCTGATCCTACTAGGTCGTTGGGGGACGGCAGTTCTCACTGGGTAGTGCGTACCAAAGAGAGACGCTCAACCTCAACTAGGTAGCCGGAGGAAGGGCTCCGTTATTCTACGGACATCCCATGATCATTCCTACTCGTACTAATTTCAATCTTTCAACGAGGTCTGTGGAACCAAGGACTGCGACAGTGTCAATTTCAAGAACATCGTCATCAGCCTCATCAGCAAGAAACCAACCCCTCCCCCCGCGAAAGCCCAAGGCAGACTCTGAGCCCGTAGCGCCGGGAACTGCAAATCCGCGTGCAAGTTCTCGTGAAATATTTTGAAGAACTCCCAGCGTAGTACTACACGTAGTGGGTACGTACGAGTAGATAGAGCGCGGTGGATTGGCTGCCTAGTAGGTAGCGGAATGGGGTGACTGTGTATTTATCTACCATAGAAGGGAGGGGAGATTCTGGGGCATGGACTGGGACACCTGTTCCAGGGAACAAACAGCATGTTACAAGCATGTCCAACACCCCAACCAGAAATCTACACCTATTAAGAGCCCTATTACCTAGCTATCCGTGCCCTATAACAGACCTTCTAAGTGCGCTAATAGATGTCCCCTAAAAGATGGGGCGTCATCAGCACTCGTCAGGCTGTTGTACCAGAATAGCTGTCCCAGTCCATGTCCTAGAACAGGCCACTCCTCGTAGGTACTAACATAGGTAGTACAGGTACCTACATGTTAGGTATGTACGAGTACTTTCGTACCTACCTACGGTACTAGTATTCAGCCTCTTACCTACCTACCTTATGCAGAAACGCGCCATATGAAAAGATGTCGACTCGTGTATGCGGCGCAACGACGTCGAGTAACAAATCTCCCTCCCCATCATCCCCATCATCTGCATCGCATCATCTGCATGCACGCCACTCCACGCCGCAAGGATCGTCCCTGTTGAAGCGCCTCCCGTCCTCGCTCACCACCATCTACGACATGCCGACATGCATACATGCATTCACCACGCGACATCTGAGCCCCCCCGGGCCAGGTCGCTCTGGGCCCAGATTTGCGACGGCAGCGGCGGCGGCGGCGGCGGCGCTGAAGGATTCCATTGCCAATCATCACTAGCGGCGGCGTGATTCAGGTTCTCTACTGTGGTTGCCCGCTTTGGCAGTCCCGACGACTGGGGGGGCGGGGGTTTTCCACGCTTGGTACAGAATACTAACCTAACGTTGGCAGTGGATATAGACCTAGTCTCTAACTTCTTAAGTACGAACTACAGGCACTCAGGGTACGCTTCCTTCGATCCACGTATTTGGAAGGGACTTGCAGACTACACGCACCATGCAATGATGTAACCATACGACTGGTATCGGGGTTGTCTCTGATAGTCCCAGCCTGAGGGCCATCATCGTTCGGTCGTGAACAAATCAACAGATGTTAATTACCTACCGAGAGCAGCACAGAAAGACCCCGGGCAGATCCACCGGGCCAACCTCAAATCCTCACTGCAGTTCCTACTCGTATTCCTTCCTACTACTACACCACGTCGTACCGCAGCAAGAACGTTGACAAAGCTGGGGCCACGTTTATTATGCTGCACGTAGATACATACAGTAGGTATGTGCGTACCATGATGCTCATCCCGCACACGCACACACACACGCACACACACACGCACACACACAGACACACAGGCAGCAAGCGATGTGCATACATAGTAGGAAGCCCTACGTCGTCTGCACCACTTCACCACTCCATCCCCAAGTACCAGTGCCAGGTAGTATCCGCAGACGGCGAACCCCCTACCTACCCCGTCGGCGATGAGGCACTTGGCGTTTGTCTGGGCTTTCAGCCTTCCTTTTGTGGGGTTAGGTACTCGTAAAAGCCTGCAGGGGCCTCATCATGGCGTGTGCCCCATTTCTCTACCGTCGCCGACGTGCTGTACGACTCGTACGGACGTAGATTCGGGAAATGACCATTGACTGACCGCCACGCCCGCCACATGCACTCGGGGAGTCAGGCCAAGTTGCTATTCGCCGAGGTGGGTTCGAGAAGGATATCAACATGGCTTCGATTGCGGGGCGGGGGAAATCACTCTCTTCAGTAAACATGCTTCTCTTGCATCATCCTTCCGAGAATCCCAAAGGAGCTCGGTGGTAATATTATCGAGGCCAAGCAAGTAAGTAGTACGTAGTAGTAGTCTTTGTCATTTTCGGATCCTATGTCTATTGTCCCAACCCACCCGTCCGTGACATGACAGACATGTATACACATAGAATAATACTAATAAAGTAGGGCCGTCAATAAGGAGAGAAAGCTTGCGTTCCCGAAGAGATAATAGAAAGGAAAAAAAGACAGGGTATTAACAGCATCGTCACCCCACTCTCGTAAAACACCGGCTGGAGTAAAGCAGACGGATATACTGGCATCCTCGTAAATATCGTCATCGCATAAGAAACTCTTTCCTCATAAGGCGCAAAATAGACATGCCCGTGGCCGGCAGACACCGACGTGGTGACATCGACTTGCCAAGGGATGGTGGTAGGAGTGTAGGTATTGTTGAAGGGAGGTCGGGCTCAAAAAATAAAAAGAGAGAAATTAATTATAAATAACGGGAGTACAGGGATGTATGATGTTGTAGGATCTGTGAAGCCTTCAGGATCATGCCTTTAGGGCTGAACGGGGCTGAGTGTGGCCCAGGACCGGCGTGTTGCTCCGGGGGTAATAGTCCTTCAGCGGCGGGGGAGGCGGCGGTGGGGAGTTCGTCCTCCCAGTCTTCTTGGGGCAGTTGTCCGATGTGGCTGCCTGGGTGTCGGCCAATCCGCTCAGTGCCTCTTGGGATTGTTGCCGATGGAACTCCTTCCGCCGCGGATGGGACGACTCCTGGGTCGCCCAGGGCTCTGTGACCTCTCGGCTTATGCGCGTGATTTCCTTCTCGACGTCCACCAGAAGGGTAGCAATATCGTTGCCTGCATAGATCCGAATGCTCTCAACCTCGGCGCGTTTTAGGGAAGCTGGTCCAGTCTGCTCCTGAGCTTCGGCCTCTTCCACTATGGGGTTCTCCAGGATCGTGCTCGGCACCTGCGCCACCACCCTCTGAGGCGAAGGGGAGGAGCTGCTCGTGCGCGAGGACATGAGTGGCCCCTGCTTGGTCGGCGATCGTGGCGGCGTGGACATGTCGCGGATCGTCTGGGGGCCAGAGATGCCCATGATCTGCTGCAGTGATTCGCTTGTGGACGTGGCGCCACCCGGCACCGTCATGATGGCTGCTGCTGCCACGTGCTCAAGCAGCTTCTGCCGCACCCTGGTACGGCGGTTCTCGGCCATCTCGAGCTTGTGGACCCAGTCGTCGATGGAAGCGTCAAGCTCGCCCAGCGCCTCTTCCTGCTTGGATATCGACTCGCAGCTGAATTTGGCCACGCGAGGAGATCGGAGAAATTGACAGATGCGGGCGTGGAGGTTGCGCCGCCCGGCACGGAGTGAGGTATACGTCCTGCGGAGGTATTCTGTACGCTCATCAAGGCGGCGGAGCTCCTGGGCGTCTGTCAGCGGGGGTCTGCCCAACGTCGGTGCTGGTGGTCCTCGGTTACTCACCTTGGAGAGGGCATCTACGTCCTCCTTCCTGAGAACCTCAAAGTGCTCGGCTTGGTTGTATGCTTGGCTGTGTAAAGCTAAGAGTTCGTCGTGAGGCACTCCCTGTGCCACATCCTTTACCCTAAATCCGCTGGGCAGCTCCTCGAAAGCTCGGCGCTCGGCGCTCTTCTCTGCACTCGTTTCACGTCTCCGGTTCTGAGATGCGTTATTGCGACGGGTGTTGGTCCGCTTCGACGGTCGACCCCTGTCCATGATGCTGGACGATTCTGAAGCGCCTCTCCGGTGGCCTTGGGGGGTTGCGGCACGCTGACTTCCAACGGACTGAGGTGTCATCGACCGGGATATTGTGGTTGGGGTCGTCGATCGCCCTTCTGTCCAAGGCTTGGGTGAGGAGCGGTGGAAATCCATACCGGGTGCAGATATGGGTGTAGCCAGCGCCGCAGCTGGCGTGGTAGCCGTGCTCGCCGACGCTGTATAGGGGGTCCTGAGATCCGTCACTGAAATCGACCCTTTGAACCGCGTACGCATGTATGGCGATTCGCCGATGTTGATAGCCGTAGACACCTCGTTTGGCACGCTTCCGGAGCGTGTGTGTGCGGTAGCACGTCCCATCTGGAGTTGCGGAGGTTTCGCTTTGCCATTACTGGGGATGACCAAGGGGGCGAGTTCCTTGGGCAACGTGGTAGGGGGGAGCCTTGGCCCAGCTGGACAAGAATCAGTGGCCTCTCTTGCAGAAGCCGGTAGTCTCTCTTGGTCTTGGTCCTCGGTGTCCATGTGCAAGAATGACGAAAGTGGTAAGTTGTCGTGCTGCCTCCCGTCGTTGGCAGGTGCGCTGTTGGACCGCTCATGAATAGGCGGACGGCCCGGAATAGTAGCTGTGGACATCGTTAGCCAAGGAAAGGGAAAAAAAAAAAGAATTCAAATTTGCGTCTTGTGTGCCGAGGACATACGGGAATCCATTGGGACTTCTTGGACAGTGGTCATAGGACCGAGCTCCGGTACACTGATTTTTCGCCGCCGAACGATGCTGTGCTGTGTAATTCTGGTTTTTAGAGTGGCTGCCACGTCTGGGTGCTCGGCCACGTCGTCGTCCTTGTGGCAAAGAGTTTGAGGCGACACGCTGGGTTCAGTAGGCGTGGTGCTGTTGAGCAATTGGGCCTGCCTCTCGAGGGGAGAGGGCGCCTGTTGTCTCCCTTGCTGCTTCTGCTGGCTGGTGGCCGCTCGCGGCTGCTGCATCCTCCAGGCGAAGGGTTTCTCGATGGCGGAGTCGGTGGTGGGTGATGGCGTGCGCTTGATTTGGAGGTGAGTCCGCTGAAGAGATAGGAATATGTAGATGCGCGCTTACCAGGTCGGTGGGCAGTCCGAGAGATAGGGAGGCACGCTTGTTTAAGGCGCCAGGCTCCGCGCTGGCGATGCAGTGGACAATGTGAGCCATTGGGTCCAGAACCAGCTCGTGAGAAGCCCAAAGTTACATATAAATAAGTCAGACGGGAACCGGATAATATTGCACAAGAGTTATTGGCCAAGGGACCCAGCTCCAAAACCCGACGACGACACGGGGTGAAACGAGCGGATGTCCGGACGATACAAGTATTATGCGGCAGGCGACTGGGGGATAGTTGCGGATCGGGCAAGGTCATATACAAACTCGTCGTGGGATGGAGTAGCGCAAAGATCCAGGAAGACGAGGGTGGGTTCCGCGTGTTACTCGTACTTGCACCGTCGCTCGCCCCCAAGACAAGGTCTTCCCTGGGTGTGGGAAGAAGCTGGGTGTAGGCCTATAAGGTTAGCACTCGTAGTAGCAGGAGGGATACGATGCAAGGTACGCACGCAGCTCGTGGCAAGGCGAGAGCTCGAGGTCCCACCGTCAAGCAGGGCGAACCGGCTGGAGAGGCGCAAAACGAGGGACCATCACCCGAGTCAGAGATTCAGAGGAACCAAAAACCCCACCCCCGTCATCCTCTAACCCTTGCAAGTTGCCGGCCCGAAGATCTGAGACCGCGCGGTGAGGGACAAGGGTGTGGGAGCATTGGGATAGGTGAATCGGAGGAGAGGGTAGTCTGGATCCAGTCAAGAGTCAATTACGGTTAGCAACTGCAGGTCCATGACAACTCCCCACTGCTGGCAAGGGCGAGATGAGAGTGAAGGATGCCGCTATTCTCTGTCGGGTGGTGATGACCGACAGGCCACAAGGGCTCGAGGGAGGAGGCCGGGGGGGTGGACGTTTGTGAAAGACGTCGTCCGCAGCCGCATCCTCACCCCCATTGCGCCAGAGGGCTTCGAACGATAGTCCCAACTGTCCATGCAGACACCCCTACATAGTAGCCATGCGTGGGTCGGACGATGGCAGGGGATGTGGCAAGGCCAAGCAGTTTAAGGCCTGTCTGGGATGGAAGTGAAACCGCTCGGACCCCTGGCCAAGCCCCCTTCCCCCGGGGGTACCCCTCTGTTCCGTACCTGGACGCCACCTCAATTGGAGGTAGGCCCTACCTACCTATAGAGGTGGGGGCGCAAGAGAACTGCGGCGGAAATCACGTCGGTCACACGCGATCTACTGTACCTTATTCTCAGCGGCGGGTGGGTGGCTTCGTGACAAATCTGAGGAGCCAGATAAATAACTAGGTAGGTAGTTGTATGTCGGCACCTATCTTTGGAGCAGCGAGCGTACTGGTCCACCTGCCATCTGATCAACCCGGTGGATGATCAAACATTAATAGAATCACCACGTTGTACGGCGCGCTGGGCCAAACATCGGACGGCACTGTGAGTCTGTAACTGGCTGATGCTGCCACGCGGGAATGATCGCCGCAGAAGATCATCAGAGACAGTCGCAGATGCAGGACGTCTAACATTTAACCATACCGCAGTCCGCAGCGTCTGGCGGGCCACGCGCATGCCGTAGGATTAGACTTATTCGTGGTGGCCAGGTGCGCGTCATGGCCATGACGACGATCGCGTGCGTGCGTGCGTTCCTTTGGAAGTGAGAACTGCAAAGCGATCAGTGGCGACGACCAAAGATCGGGGCCCGCCAGGGGTTGAGGACTGTACGTCCGTACTGTGTGTGTATTCGACACACCAAACAACCCATGCGTGCCGGGTAAATCAAACCCGACGAGATGCAGCAGCGCTCCGTGTCTGCAGGAACCCTGGAAAGATTGTGTGACAGGTGCTGTGGAAACCGTGTACATGTAGGTGCGACAGGCGGACATCAGCTCGAGTGATGGCACTGGTGCGCTGGTGGCAGACGCAAAATAGAGTTGGGAGTCCCATCGAGTACGAGTAGGGAGTAAATTCTACCTACTTAGGTAAGTAGGTAATTACTAATAGTACCAAGGCAAGGTACTGCTTATCACCACCGCCACCTGCACCTGAGGAAAATCAAGTCTTGGGCAAGTGCGGCCCTTGGTCCCGTCGCCGCTGCCCTTGAAATTTCCAGGTACCTGAGTGATCAGTCTCAATACATGTCCTGGTACCGGTATGATCTCATCACTGGGGGCCAGTGCGTCCAGTGCACGTTCAGCAGGCCGAGCAGGAAGGAACGTTTGGCGTTCCACCTGCCTTCCGATTGCTACCGCACCAACATCGGCTAACTAGTAGAAGCTCTGGTCATGCAGACATAGTTCCCATTCCCCAAACAGGGCTGCTAAAGGCATCCTCAGCACTAAATACGTACTTGCTAGTAGGTATTGCCACAACAGCGACCGCCGGTTCTGAAATCGTTTATCGCCTTCCTTGGAATACTCGAACGATTTTCCATGGTTGCCGTATGTGTGTGGCTGCAGCACTAGACCGAGGCTTGCAGGTCCCGTTTCCTGTGACCTGTTTCATCATCGCCGAGATCCCTGAGTGCTGAGTACAACATTATTCATCTTTCTTCTCTGCCGATTCTTGAGGCTCTCACCAGCGCCGGTTCCCAGGCTCCTGGTCGGTACCTGGCCACAATGACCGGTGCTGACTTGCACTGGCTGCATCTTGTCATTTTGTAGGCCTATGTACGCACCTGAGGGTCCTCGTGGGGTGGGACGATGTGGGATTGGGGAAGATGGGGGAGGGGTGTAGCGCTGCGCTCTTGCAACTTGCGGAGGGGGGTGTGTGGCCAATTTTCATCTGAAGTTTCAACTGGTCCTCGTCTACAACTGCCGGCAGATGTTCTCGTTGCACCATTCGTCTCTTACAAGCTGGCCCTCAACCCTCGTGGCAACCGCCCAATGTCAGCGAGATCTCCCCTGCCACCCGTCATTGTGGCTGCCACCCCAAACGTACGGATACAGAACCAGACAGGACAATCAATCTCTGTGACGCACTCACCTGCTCGCCTAGGCATACCCGTGAGCCCTGGGCACCTTCATTGATGGGACTCGCAGACCACCGTTGCCGCCGCGGGCCCGGAAGTGTGCATACAGTACTCAATCACTCAATCCAATAGTCAACTCGTCGACCGCACCTCGTCTCTCACACCTGACAACTCGTATCATCACAGAGTACGAGTTGAGTTCCCATAGCCGAGTTCCGGAGCACCGCCAGAGGGGAAGTGTTGGACACAAACACCTGGCACTCTTCAAGCACAAGGCACCTTTGTTGCCTCAGTCTGATACCTCGAAACCCGGAGGCTCAGACATCATGGCCTGTGGTCGTCAGTCCGTCCATCGCCCACCCGTCCTGGAATAAATGGCGCTCGCCCAGAATACCACAGCTGACGATCGACATAATGGAACGGTCCCCCAACCCGCGACTAGGATTCTTCCCCCTCTCCCAGTACACTGATTGAAGTTAGTTGCCAGGCTCTGCAATCTCGACCTCTGGGCGATCAGGCCCCCGGATGTTGCGGACTTGAACGAATGCCTGGTACCGGCGGAAGCCCCTCCTTGGGCCCGCCAAGATCTACCTCCTGTCGTCCACCGCCCGCACCTTGTCTATAATACACCTGCTGTTAATGCCATGGTGGTCCCTGACAAAAAGTAACTGCCGACTGATATGTCACCAGCGCTGGCCATCAACCCCCAGGACTTCCTCCTACGCATACGGAGTACAGCGTCCGGCGTTAACAGCAGACCACACCGGCTTCTCCCTTCGCAGCCCCTGGGATTATCTTATACTACGCAGTTACGATCAGCTCTCGCATTCTTCATCCGACGGAGCGGGTCCCAGGCTCTGACAGAGCTGGAGAACTGTTGGCTTTGCGGTTGCTTTATTGCGAATTCTTTGTTGTCGGCCTCGAACCAGTAACTAACCGGGAGTTCTCTGTTAAGACCCTGTCAGCATGTTATTACGTCTTCAGCCACTTCATGCGTACCGAGTCCTCGGAGCATCGGGTCTGGAACTCACCAAGCTGTTCGTTCCCCTCTTACCCCTCCCTGATGACCCCGGCCTTCGGAGGGGTCAAGGCATATGCGAATGCGAACCTGTTACCCAAGTTCTCGACTAGCCACGTGCAATGTCCTGTCGACCCATCCGACAGAGGTGTGCCGGTCTTGGCTATGTGTTTGAATCAACATTGCCCTCGTGGTGTCCATCCCGTTTCAGGGCAAGATTTGGTCCTCGCCGCAACGTCTAACCCAGGCGATTGGGACACTGGCGCCTTCTTACCTTGCTTCTAACCTTCCGTCCTATGAACGAAAAATCGAGCTGCCATCCGGCCATGTGAGTTGCAAAAAACTGAACAGCAGATCAACTTCCAGCTTAACCCACAGCCACTCTTAGGTTTTACCAGTGACCTAACGTTAGTTAAGGACTGGACGCTGCGGCATAGTGTGCCCATATCCAGGATTGGTTGCTGAGCGAAGTTTATCGTACCATTTTGAAGCAGTCAATTCCTGTATTCTTTCTTTTTGCTAATAGTCGTCCTCCCCAGTTTATCTTTCTTCTTCGCCGCCTCGTCCTTTCTTTGCTCCGCGCCGAATGCGGGCCTACGAGTATCCCGGACCCTGCACAACTGTTGGACAACCCCGGCCCGCGGATGTCATCCGCCCAAGTCCAGCCCAGAACGTTGTCACACCCGCAGACTAGGAATCCGGGACGGCCAGATACCATCCATGACCCCCCTCAACGACCCCGGAGGAGCTCCTGGATTGGGCAATATCTTCGCTCCGTTGAGGAGGCGTCGTTTTACCTCTCATTATCGACGCCATCTCAATTCCAAGACTTCATGCATGGGCTCTGGGAGGCTTGAAAACTGACACCACGGGACATCTGACATGCGGAAACAGATTCAACGATGCCGCCAGCGCTAACTCACTCTTGGGCAAGTTCGCCAGTTCCTTGCGCCAAATACGGCGTACAGGGGGAGCACATGGGTAACTGTCATATGAAGCACCGGCTAAGCTTCCGGTGCAGAGGTTCGTTCCCAACTTCCCACACCCATTATCACCGCAATTAATGTGACGGGATTGGCTCCCCCAGTTCTCCGGGCGGAGATACCATGTATGCCACCCCACTGGCGCGAACCTCATGGGGTGGCCCCGTGATTCAGATCTCTGTTCATGTTTTCTCACCGAAGGGTGGCTGGTAACAGAGTCTAGACCAACGGCAGTGGCTAGTGCCAAGCTTGGTTCGTCATGAATTTCTAATAATTTGGCTCCTGACTTTCGGTCTTCTTTTGGAAACCTCCTGCAGAGGGCCGCATGAACCGCTGGGGTCGATTCATCTCGTTCCAAAGTAGTTGCACGAGCACGATCATCATTCCGCTTTTGGTGGGTTATTGGTCTTGATGAGTCGACTCCCGATGTCAGTTTCGTGAGAGGCACACTGCGACATTCCGGTCGCGAAACGTCTCAGCAAAAGTGGTACAGAGGCCCGCACTTCCAACCAGCGGGTCACTTCGGCGCAATGGGCTTCATTTGTTGTGTGTGTTTCATGACGTCCTGGGGGCGTCTCACAACCATCACTCGCATCGGCGTTACTGTCACCAGCCGCCATTAACCAGCCCACTTTGTCCGCACGTGTAGGTAGATAAAGAGGGTTGGGAATGTTGCCATCCATCACCCAGTGTGTGATGCGACAATTTATATGCCGCGTCGGTGTTGCACTCTTTCAAACAGGTCGAGAGAACTCCGCCAGGTGACGGGCGTCCACCGCAATGCAAGAGTCAAAACGCACCAAGTCTCCCATTTTACCCACCCACCACATCTCTCCTCCGACGTTGAGTAATCCACCTGGGGGCCGCAACCTCAGGTACCAATTACGTACTCGTACCTACCTTACCTAAGGTACTGTAGGTACATGAGGAGGAACACGTGATGACGCAGGCCCCAATTGGGAATGTGCAGAGAGCCCTTACAGAAGGTCCAGTGAGTTACTACTCGTAGTAATAGTACTGTAGCACTACTAGTAGTAGCGAACAAGTCAACAAACTGCTGCTGCAGCGGCGGACCCTCACAGCTGCTTGAACGGCGGCTGGACTCGGCTCAAACCAAGACGCAACTCAATGTCGTGGCTCTCCCTCTTCAGGCGAGCGAGCGTCCCTCTCAAGGCACCAAACCTCCTCAATAACGCAGCACTCCGGAGAAGCTTTGCGACAGTGAACAACATGGCACCCACCACCACCAGAGACCCCAGCACGCGCTCCAACTATGGCGCTTGGCGCACCAAGCACACGACTGTCAACTTTGATGTCGACTTTGACGCCAAGCGCCTGAGGGGCTCCGTCATCCTCCAGCTCGAGTCGCAGACCGACCGCCAGAGCAACGAGGTCATCCTGGATTCGAGATTCGTCCATGTCTCGACCGTCCTCGTCAACGAGGCCGAGTCCGAGTGGGAGCTCAAGGATCACTCCGAGCCCCTCGGCGCGCCTCTGCATGTGTCTGTGCCCAATGGCGCGGCGAAGGGCGAGGTCATCGACCTGGCCATCGACCTCGAGACTACGGACAAGTGCACCGCTCTGCAGTGGCTGACGCCTGCGCAGACATCCAACAAGAAGCACCCGTATATGTTCTCGCAGTGCCAGGCCATCAATGCCCGCTCCATCTTCCCCTGCCAGGACACGCCCGACGTCAAGTCGACCTTCACGTTCAACATGACCTCGACGCTGCCCCTCGTGGCCAGTGGTGTTCCCGTGGGCGATCATGAGGCGACTCCGGGCACCAAGAAGCTCTACAAGTTTGAGCAGAAGGTCCCCATCCCCTCGTACCTGTTCGCCGTTGCGTCCGGTGACATTGTCACTGCGTCCATTGGGCCGCGTTCCGTGGTCGCTACCGGTCCAAATGAGCTCGAAGCTTGCAAGTGGGAGCTCGAGCGGGACATGGAGAAGTTCATGGAGGTTGCTGAGAAGCTCGTCTTCCCATACAGGTGGGGCGCATACAACGTCCTGGTCCTGCCCCCCAGCTTCCCCTACGGAGGTTTGTGGCTCCCAGATCGACTCCCCATGAGGAGCGGACCGATGCTCACAAGGAATTGCAGGCATGGAGAACCCCGTCTACACATTCGCCACTCCCACCATCATCAGCGGCGATCGTCAGAACATCGATGTCATTGCTCACGAGCTTAGCCACAGCTGGAGCGGTAACCTCGTTTCCAATGCCAGCTGGGAGCATTTGTAAGTCACCCACCACCGTCGTTGGTGTTGTGCCCAAGCCTGACCCGTCTCAGCTGGTTGAATGAAGGCTGGACTATGTACCTCGAGCGTCGTATCGAGGCTCTCATCCATGGTGATGCCGAATTCGACTTCTCCGCCATCATTGGATGGAAAGCCCTGGGTAAGTTGTAGCACAACAGAGTGCACGTGCGACTCTATCGATCTCAGCTGACACTGCTATCAGAGGACTCCGTGGAACAATTCAAAGACAACCCCGAGTACACTAAGCTGATCATCAAGCACGACAATGTCGACCCTGAAGACGTCTACAGCCAGGTCGCCTATGAGAAGGGCTTCCACTTCGTGTACTATCTGGAGAGGGTGGTGGGCCGTGAGCACTTTGACAAGTTCATCCCGCACTACTTTGAGAAGTGGTCTGGCAAGTCGCTGGACTCGTGGGAGTTCCGGGACACATTCATGGACTTCTTCAACAACTACGGGGATGAGGCCATCAAGGCCAAGGTTGCCGAGATCGACTGGGAAGACAGATACTACTCGCCGGGCCTTCCCCCTAAGCCAGAGTTTGACACGACCATGGTCGACCAGTGCTTCAGCCTAGCAGAGAAGTGGGAGGATGAGGTGAGTCACCGCACCCCTGAGGGAAGGTTGCAGCAAATTCTTACTTTGAATTTAGTCGTTCGAGCCTAGTGCAAAGGACGTTGAGAACATGAATGCCAACCAGAAGATTGTCTTCCTCGGCAAGCTCCAGCAGGGCAAGCCTCTCAGCCCCGCACGAGCGAACCAGCTGGGCAAAGTCTACGAGCTCGACACCTCTAAGAACGTCGAGCTTAAGTCGGCATTTTACCAGATCGCCATCAAGGCGCAGGACACTACCTGCTACTCCGGTGCGGCCGAGCTTCTTGGGCAGGTTGGCCGCATGAAATATGTGCGACCGCTGTTCCGCGAGCTGAACAAGGTCAACCGTCCTCTCGCGCTGGAGACCTTTGAGAAGAACAAGGAGTTCTACCACCCCATCTGCAGGGGCATGGTCGAGAAGGACTTGGGCATCAAAGGTTGAGTCCTTGGTACATAATAAACTTGACGTGTCAATATAAATTGTCAAGTTGAGACCGAGACCGCCCAGAACGTTGAGTGCTGTGTCCACTATGATTCTGCCTTATTTTCAATGTCGAAGTATCTGGCCTCCATCTCTAAAGGCGCCACGGACTAGTTTTCCAGAAAAGACGAGCCCTTCATGGCCTCGCTCCATTTCTGAGTCCCCGCCCTGGAAAACTTTTGCGCCGACACGACCTCCTCCTTGCCGAAGTTCCCATACAGATGCGGGAAGCCCCCCTCCCACTTGGACGCGGCTTCGATCTTGACGAACTCGAGCTTCAGGACCCAGAGATCGGCGACGTGGTTGAAGAACAGGTCGCAAGTGCTGGGCACCTGTTTTTGTTACGTCATAAATCAGCATCAGGTGGGCGGGTGAGTCCCTCTCTCATTTGGGAGTCTTGGGAGAAAGGGGCCTCCAATAACTTACCTGCTCGGCGGTACTGAGGTGGACGAAGCCATCGTTCTGGTCAAGTTCCGAGAGGGGGTACTCGGCGGGGAGGGGCTCCGGCGGAGCCGTGGGGATGATTTTGTAGACGTACTTTGGGAGGTCGTCCAGCGCCATGGTCGCTTCTTCTCGGAGATACCTATATATGGGATTGGGAGATTATATAGGAGATGAGTGAATGTTGCAGAAGACAGTGAGAGTGGTAAGAGTAGGTACCTACCCAAGGCAGTAGTAGGCTTGTGGTGTATGATGAGGTAACGGCGTGAAGGCAGAAGGTGGCATCGTCTCCACCGTGCGTGGCCATGCTGATTTCGCACTATGGGCTGTGCCGTTGAAATCACCAACTCGCAAATACCTCGACCTAATGCGGGTTCCTGGCACTTCAACGTCCGAATCCATCTGAACCGAACAACAGCGCATTACACACAGCATGTCTGTGTGTTTCAATATCTTGTATCTGGGCACATTTAGAAGTCCCACTTGAGGTGACCGAGCACGAAAAAAGCTAATTCGACATGTCCCGCGGACCCCTCCCATCTCAACTCTGTCTTCTCTCCTCACTCCCGTATCGCGCCAACGGTGACAAGGTGCGGTTCCTAGGCTGGTATGGACGCTGAACACTCCAGTCCATTATTCCGCTATTCTGATCCGTCGCTCTTTCTACAGCGTCTTTTCATACTCAACGTCGGCTGCCTGCCTCAGGCTGGCCCACGACTACCCTCAAGGCACCGACGTCACGGCCGTCGTGGATGTGAACCTGCTGCTCAATACACTCGGACACGAGAAGACGCGGGTCGGCGAGTGGGTCAATGTCATTGGGTATGTGACTAGGAAGCAGCAGCAGCGCATGGGGAAACCCACCACCCCGGGCGGCTTGGCCGTGCATGTTCAGGCGTTGGTCGTGTGGTCGACGGGGCCGCTAGACGTGCAGCGGTATGAGAAGACATTTGATCGCGGCTCGATTTGATGATTGGCTGGCCGCTTCGATTTATATATTCTTTCGAGCTTCGCCAGCAAAGCACTACCCGGTGGTACAGTGCACACCTCTCGAACAATCTCGGCTGCCTCAAAACACAACTCGAAACGCCGTCGACACCGATATCAACTTTCCTACGACATTATCCCATCGGACCCCACCGAGCCCCGCCAATTCACCATCGGTCTTCCCTTCGGCCATGTCAACTCTTGGTCCGGCGGTTTCCCATCGATCTGCTCCTACCCACCCAGGACTCGTCAGTATAACGTCCAGAACAGAAGAGGTTGTCACTCTCAGGTCAGTCAGGCAGGACCCGGGCATTGTTATAAGAAACCCGTCTTCGCCTTGGTGGCAGTAGGGTCAGCGGCGGAAACAACAGCCGATGATGGAGGGGAGGCTTTATCTCGAACTTGTATGGGCACACTGTCGCTTGGGGGCCTAGGTAGTACTAGAGCTCCTGGGTTATCACCCTTTTGTGGATGTCCTAGTTCGGCATCCAATATCGGTTCATCGACCGGTACGGCATCCTTCGAGCCTGTGGATCGGTAACGAAGTGTCCGCAGCGATGGCCCGAACTGGATCAGGGTTCATCGGAACAGGTGGCGGGAAGCCGCATATTTATTGGACGTTGCCATTCACAATTTCTTCAGGTTCACAAGTCATCGGCAACATTCACAGTTTATTCGGGCTCACAAGCCATCAGGAGACATCGGTGGGGACGTCTATCCGGTACCCCATGGGATCAGTTCAGGGGCTGGACTGAAAGACATCTCGCCCAGAGCTCGTGAGCAACTGCGGAGGGGCTTGTCGCCTAGTCATGGATGGATGGGGGCCGATACGACTGAGACGGTCCAAGAGTGGTATGAAAGGGCATAGATCTCCCAGAAAGGATGAATCCCGTATCCCTACCGTGGTCATGCTCGGGGACTCGGTTGAGAGTGAGGCGGACGGTATGGCCGGCCCATGGCGAATGATCACGACGCGTCTCACAGGCGTGAAGAACACGGTCCATGGCTCCAGCCAAGACGAATCACTTTATTTAGAAGTTAGCATGCTATATGCACGTTCCTAGGCTCATCGTGGAACATGCAGCACATAGCCTCGTCTTCCCGGGCACTGAGGGCTACCCTAGAGGCGCTCCCCCTTACGATGTCTCGTGTAAGCGGATAATCTGAGCCCAAACAGCGGCTGCATCACAATCTGGTGGCTTGCCCTGTGTGGGGGTGAGGGAACTAGGAAAATCCTTAGTGTGCACCGGATGTTTTAGTTTACGGTTAATAATTCAAAACTCCCAACTTTGGTTTCGGAGGTTCATCTGATATATAGCAATACCCTCGAACCCCCAAAGTGGGTATCATGTCTTATACCGCATGTATCATGCACCTACCCGGCACGGCGGCACCTCCCTTTGCGGATTCTCTCGTTTCAACTATATTATGACACATGGTGACCGATGATTCCATGGTACAGAGTACTCTCAGCAGCGTCGCGATTCCTCCAGCCCAAGTACTCCCGTCATCAGCGCTCCCGTGTTGGCCAGCTCCAACCGAATTCATCGTAACTGAGTCATGTCGCATACTCCGGCTCGCCTCGACACCCGCTTGCCGGGAAGTTGCCGTCGAGTCAGTGGGCCAGTCATCTTCCAGGTTGTTGTTGTTGTTGCTGTTGTTGATGCGTGATGTAATTAGGTACAGGTACGCAAGGAGTAGATTAGTAGTACTACTTAGTAGTGGTGTTCCAAGACGAGAGATTGGGTCATGCATGACTCTAGCTAGTAGGTACTACGTACATTCGACTGCCGCAGAAATGTGTTAGGCTAATTGTTCATTATTGTATGGGACCGCTTAAACAACGGGCCTCAACAGCCAGCTGCATCTCGTACACGTGAACGTCACTGGCATGACGCTCCTCCAATCAGCCTGTTCCAGGTCCTGCCGGGCAATGCAGCGAACCATCGAACTTGCGCGCGACCGCGTTCTGGAGCCCTCGAAATTCTTCCACATTCTGGTGCTTGCGCCGAAAGGACCACAGAGACCTCGACACCGTTCCTCGACCCGACTCAGAAACGAAAAGCGACCTTGTTGTCCGCTACGAACCTTCACCCCTGCAGCTCCCCACCGCCTCTTCTCGACACGGTGTTGATCTCCCGACCATCCACACCTAGCGATTC
The DNA here is from genome assembly GCA_000769265.1 of Hapsidospora chrysogenum ATCC 11550. NCBI lineage: Eukaryota > Fungi > Ascomycota > Sordariomycetes > Hypocreales > Bionectriaceae > Hapsidospora > Hapsidospora chrysogena. The sequence continues at coordinate 176,976 of JPKY01000043.1, forward strand.
CTCGAGCCAGCCCCAACGCGCGCCCGCTCGCGTCGTGTAGAGGATGAGGTGAGGGCATAGGGATCACTGAAGTATCGGGAGCTGCAAGCGTATGCCGACCGCTGCCTCACTCCTCCTGGTTCCGACCACGAGTTCAGGATTCGGAAGCTGAGAGGCTGCCGTCTCGGGGCGCATTGGAGACCGGAAAGCCGTTGGTGTCAAGGGGGACCACGTTAGGTCCCCTCGAACGACTGAGCAATCATGGCGGGCGGTGGTAATATCAAGGTGGTGGTGAGAGTGCGGCCCTTCAACGGGAGAGGTAGGTCACCGATGCGAAGGCTTAAGAGGGGCTCGCAACAGAGACTGACGCTGGTATAGAAATCGACAGAGGGGCAAAATGTATCGTCGAAATGAAAGATAACCAGACGATTCTCACTGCGCCGGACAACCATCAGGCAAAGAATGCCAAGGATACAGCAACGAAGACCTTTGCCTTCGACAGGTCATATTGGTCATTCAACAAGGAGGACAAGAACTATGCCGGGCAAAGCAACCTTTTTACCGACCTCGGCGGGCCCTTACTTGACAATGCCTTCGAGGGCTACAATAACTGCATCTTCGCCTATGGTCAGACCGGTTCCGGAAAGTCATATTCCATGATGGGTTATGGCAAGGAGATTGGTATCATCCCCCAGATTTGCCAGGAGATGTTCCGGAGGATAGAGCAGATCCAGTCGGACGGGGTCACACAGTGCACCGTCGAAGTGTCATACCTCGAAATCTACAACGAACGAGTCCGCGATTTGCTCAATCCATCAACGAAGGGCAACCTGAGGGTCCGAGAACACCCGTCAACCGGACCTTACGTCGAAGACCTCGCGAAACTGGTAGTCGGTGGGTTTCAGGAGATCGAGAATCTGATGGACGAGGGAAACAAGGCCAGAACCGTTGCCGCCACAAACATGAACGAAACGTCTAGTCGAAGTCACGCCGTCTTCACCCTCATGCTCACGCAAAAGAAGAAGGATACAGAGACGAACATGGAAGCCGAAAAGGTCGCCAAGATTAGCCTGGTAGATCTGGCAGGATCCGAGAGAGCTACATCAACGGGAGCCACGGGAGCACGTTTAAAGGAAGGTGCGGAGATCAACCGATCGCTCTCCACACTCGGTCGTGTGATTGCTGCCCTGGCGGACATGTCGACAGGCAAGAAGAAAAAGGGCGCGAACCAGGTGCCTTACCGCGACAGCGTTCTCACCTGGCTCCTCAAGGACTCCCTAGGAGGAAACAGTATGACAGCCATGATAGCGGCCATCAGTCCGGCCGACATCAACTACGATGAAACCTTGAGTACCCTGCGATACGCCGATTCCGCGAAGCGCATCAAGAACCATGCTGTCATCAACGAAGACGCCAACGCCCGCATGATCAGAGAGTTGAAGGAGGAGCTGGCGCTCCTGAGGAGCAAACTTGGTGGCAGTGTGGCTGGCGGCACAGCCGGCGCAGCACCTCATCCCGATGAGGTCTACGACGAGAATACACCACTAGAGAAGCAGATGGTCAGCATCACAAGCGCTGATGGGACAGTCAAGAAGGTCTCCAAGGCCGACATCGCTGAGCAGCTGAGCCAGAGCGAAAAGTTGCTCACGGATCTGAACCAGACCTGGGAGCAGAAGCTGCAGAAGACGGAGGAAATCCACAAAGAGCGTGAGGCGGCCTTGGAGGAGCTCGGAATTAGCATCGAGAAGGGCTTCATTGGCTTGTCGACACCCAAAAAGATGCCTCACTTGGTCAACTTGTCGGATGACCCCTTATTGGCCGAGTGTCTCGTCTACAATCTTAAACCGGGCACAACAACAGTTGGAAACGTCGACACAAATGCCGACAACCAAGCCAACATCCGTCTCAACGGCACAAGAATCTTGCATGATCACTGCAAGTTCGAGAATGCACCTGACGGAACAGTGACGGTGGTTCCCTCGGAAGGGGCATCCGTGATGGTCAACGGGAAACGGATAGAGGAGCCCAAGCAGCTCCACTCGGGGTATCGTGTGATTCTGGGAGACTTTCACATCTTCAGGTTCAACCATCCCATGGAGGCAAGGGCAGAGAGGGCAGAAGAACGCGGGGGCAGCCTTCTCCGGCATTCAATAACGGCAAGCCAACTGCAGGCGATGGACAGGGCCTCACCGAGCCCCACACGCCCTGGTCACGAGAGGACTGCAAGTAGGGCTTCCGAGTTTCCCGATTCAAGACCCGAGTCCCCGGCGCCCTTTGGCCGCAATGGCCGCGACTCAGACTGGTCCATGGCGAGACGAGAGGCTGCTGGGGCGATCCTGGGTTCCGACCAGAACTTTGCCAAGCTGACGGATGAGGAGCTGAATGCTCTGTTTGAGGACGTCCAAAAAGCGAGAGCGGAGCGTGTCAACGTGCGCGAAGACGGAGAAGACTCTGAGTCGGTGACTTCATATCCGACTAGGGACAAATACATGTCATCTGGCACCATTGACAACTTCTCGCTGGATACGGCTCTCACGATGCCCTCGACTCCTAAGCAGAGCGAGGGCGATGATCGACTCAAGGAAGTTCGCGAGGAGATGCAGAATCAACTTGAGAAGCAGAAGGAAGAGTTCGAAGAACAGCTCAAGAGCGCTGAGGCAGCCAATGTCGAGGTCGAGGAGATCCGGAAGGAGAAGACGCGGATGGAGGCGGCACTTCAGGAACTAAAGGAAGATATGCAGAAGCAGCTCATCGTGCAGCGCAAACAGTACGAGGAGAAGCTGGAAAAGATGGACCCCCTGAAACGCCCAAAGGCGAACCCGAAGTTATCCGAGGAGGAGCTGGAGCGTGCAAAGCAAGTCTTGAAGCACTGGCGGAGTCGGCACTACGTCAAGATGGCCGAGTCGGTGTTGCAGAATGCGGCCATATTGAAGGAGGCGCAGATCATGAGCAACGAGTTGGAGGAAAATGTCGTGTTTCAGTTCACCGTCGTCGATGTTGGGCACGCAGTGTGCTCTTCGTACGACATGATGCTGAATGGGTTAACATTTGAAGGGGACGACGTCGCATTGGAGGAGGCTCAGAAGCCGTGTATCGGTATCAGGGTGGTCGACTACCGGACAAATGTCGTGCACCTCTGGAGTCTTCAGAAACTCCATGACCGTGTGCGACAGATGCGCCAGATGCACCAATATCTCGACCAGCCAGAGTATGCACAGCACCTGAGTCTCGACAACCCCTTTGTTGAAGGCGTCATGCCTTCATACACCCTGGTCGGCGAGGCAGATGTACCCTTGCGGGCTGTTTTCGAGAGTCGGGTGCAGGACTTTACCCTCGACGTCCTGTCGCCATACACGACAGGTGTTATTGGAATCATCAGACTATCCCTGGAGCCATCACAGGCACGCGCCCCGTCGAATACGCTGAAGTTCAACGTCGTCATGCACGAGATGATCGGGTTCGCGGAGCGAGAAGGCACCGAGGTCCACGCCCAACTCTTCATCCCTGGCGTGTCGGAGGAAGACGGCATCACAACAACCCAGATGATCAAAGACTTTGACGAGGGACCCATTCGCTTCGAGAGCGTTCATAGTATGAGCGTTCCGTTGTTCGCGTCGCCAGATGTGACGTTGAGGGTCGCCATCTTTGCAAACGCATCGGCGATGCACCTGGACAAACTGTTAAGTTGGGACGATATGCGTGATGGCGCACCACGAAGCAACGGTGCAGGGACGCGGATCAATGAGTCGCAATTCTTCACACAGGAAAAGCACGACCTGCTCTCTCGAATCCAGATCAAAGAGCTTGATGAGAATGGCGAGTATGTCCCCGTCGAAGTGGCCCAGACCAGCGAGCTCGACACCGGCACATTCCAGCTGCATCAGGGTATCCAGCGACGAATTAGCATCGATATATCCCACAGTTCAGGCGACGAGCTGCCGTGGGGGGACATTACGACGGTGCGGGTCGGGCGAATACGTCTCCTGGACTCGGCCGGCAGGACTCCAAACATGTCCACGCACGAGCCCGACGTGACGCTGAAGCTGGCTTCGAACCCAGTCTACCGAGAGAATGCCAACGGCACAAGGAGCATCACTGTTAACGCCCAGTGGGACTCCAGCTTGCACGGGTCACTGTTGCTGGACAGGGTGACGGCCGAGAAGTACCGGGTGCAGTTGACGATCTCGTGGGAAATCAGCTCCGAGAAGCTGGCCGAGCCGATGAAGTTCGCACAGAAGGTCTGCGTGCAGATTATGCCGCGGTCGTTTGTCCGACAGGCCTCGCTCTTCTCGTCCATGTTTCAGAATGTGCGTTTCGTCAGGACATCGACAGGCATCTTCACTCTGACCATGCGACCAGCTCCGATCAAGAGGGTCGGGGATCTTTGGAGGTTGAACAGCCAGCATGATTACGTCAAGGGTGAGGAGAACCTTCAGAGCTGGGCGCCCCGAGGCGTGTCACTCATTAGCGACTTTATCCGTGCTCGTAAGAAGAGGCGCCGCATCGCGGAGATTGGGGCTATGCAGACGATACTGGGCAAGATGGGCATGGATGGGACCAATGGGCAGAGAGCACCGCAGGAACCCGAGCCGGATCCTGAGCCAGAGGACAAACCAATCATCCCCAATGATGACGACTTACTGAACGATACTCCCGATACCTCTCAAGCTCCCTCGATTAATGAAGAAGCTGAGGGGGAAGAGCCGGAAGAGGAGACGATCAAGGTGGAAGACCCCGTCGACAAGCCAGAGTACGATGAGCAGCAGACCGAGCTGCTGGAGACGTGCCTCAAACTATGGCGGAAGTACCCAGATCCTCTGGCCAACATCCTCAGCCCTGCGAACACGGCACCGCCAACCAACGGTGTCGCTGCCGAGTCGCCTCTACCTCCGAGTCTAATCACAACCATTGTTCGGGTGCCTAAGAACCCGAAGGTCCTGAAGGGAGGCTACCTGTTGGTCCCGAACAACGAGTCAACCAGGTGGCAGAAGAGGTTTGTCGAGCTCAGGAGACCGTATCTCCACATCCACTCTGCCACGGATGGCGATGAGGTTGGGCTTGTGAGTCTGCGCAACGCGCGCGTGGACAGCCAGCCAGGCATCCTAGGCATGTTACATGGAGATGACGATTATGGCGAGCAGAATGGTGGTGGTGGCGGCGGCCCTACCTTTACCCCAGGCCACCGCCGTACCGCATCCGGCCGGGTTATCTCAACGATCTGGACGGGTGCAGGCGGTGCCTCGTCGAACGGTGGCGGCCAGGGGCTCACACGGCTCAGCGAACGAATGCAGGCGGGCGTGTTTGCCATCTACGGGACCGACAACACGTGGCTGTTCGCGGCGCGCAGCGAGCGCGACAAGATGGACTGGATCCTCCGGATCGACCAGACGTTCCTCTCCAACAACGACAGCGCGACGGGCAGCGGCGTCATGAGCCCGCAGCTGGGGAGCGAGTATTAGAAGATGGTGACAGGACGGCGAGAGACATGCATGATGAAAGATTGGTTAGAAGTGGAAGGAAGGATAGATGGGACCACCACGACGTCAACGTCTTTGTTTTCATTCCGGCATTTTTCTTTCCATCGTTTCTTGTCTGCGGGATATGATGTTGCACTACTAGACCACCCACCCATTTCTCTCTACTATTTTTCTTTTTTGTTACTTCTTTTCTTTGCAAGTATACCCCCCCCTTCTCGTCGCCCGAGTAGGAAAATAAGGCATCTAGGTAGGCGAGATGATGACTAGGAGCATTGCGACGGATATATATCTATCTATATATGCATAATCTTCATGCCGTTTGATATGAATGACAGCGAGGGTGGAAAAGGAAGAGCTGGATGCCTCGTCCTTTTTTTATATCTTTGGGTCATGGCATACTGATGTTAATGGTATAAATGATGTTGGCGATGACGTTTGAGGGAAGAACTGGATATAGCTCTGTATTTGGTAGGATACCTATAGGTTTATATACTACCTTACCTAACTAGTAGTACCAAGTTACTTACCTACAGGTACTTGTAGACTGGCACTGTTGGGTTGCTGACGGTCGTGAACTATCTTATCTTCAGCTGGATCTAATGGGGCTATACTCGTGGTAGAAGTCATGCGAGAAAGAGACGTTGAGAAGGAAGACAGGAGCTCAGTACATAAAGCGGAGGGGCTATAACCGAACGGAGGATGAAATACTACTAGTACCTAGTAGTAACTGCTAGGTATAATTGCTTGGTGAGAGCGCAGTGAACTGTACGAGTGCGACTTGGGTACTGCGAGGTTACCTGGTAAGTGCTAGTGCCCAGGAGTGGACCCGCTGGAGCCGAAGCCTTGGGGGCAATTTCAGGCGTGCGGGCAGCTACTAACGTTAGTACTGCGGCGATCGACCGTGACGCAACACATACCCTCACAACTTGACGAGTAAGCTCCGCTACCATTGATTAGCACCTTACCCGCCAAATGGAACTTGAGAACCGACACTCACCCACCAGCTGATATACCTAGACAGACTACTCCTGGACCACCGTTGACGACCGCCGGCCGCCATGCTGGCCGCTCGCGTGCTCCGGCGGCAGCGCCCTCCCCTCTGCCGGCTCGAATACCCATCTCCCGTCCTCGCAACCACAACCACCACCCTCTCGAGTCGCTGCCCTCGCGCCACCGTCCTCCTCGCGGCCCCCCCACGACATCACAAACAGCGCCGGCACTACCAGTCCGAGGACGAGATCCGCGAGCGACTCCGCCATGCCCGACCACTCCTCTCCCACACCGCGGCCGACCGCTTCACCACCGCCGGGCGCGGCCGCAGCTCGCGCGTCTTCGTCGTCGGCTGCGTCGTCGCCGCCGTCGTCTTCTACTTCTTCAACTCGCAGAAGGTGCCCGTGACGGGCCGGCGCCGGTTCAACTTTCTGAGCGACCGCTTCGTCGTCTACCTGGGCGCCGAGGGTGCCGAGGACGTGGTCCAGATGGTCAAGGCGCAGGGGGGCAGGTTCCTGCCGCCGCGCGACTGGCGGTATCGCGAGGTGCAGCGGGTGATGGCGAGGCTGGTGCCGGTCAGCGGGATGGCGGACGTGGATTGGAAGATCCAGGTCATTGACGACGAGAGTGAGACATGACACACCTACCTCCTTCACCTCTACACGTTTATTATTTTTATTTTTTTTTATTTGGGTTTCCCTCGGGAGTCGCTGTCGAGGGGGTTGGATGAAGAAGGATGTGAGGAGTGTGGTTGACTGACAAAAATAACACCCATGCAGGGACAGCCAACGCCTTCGTCACGCCAGGTGGCCATCTCTTCGTCTTCAGCGGGATCCTGCGGGTGTGCGGCAACTCGGACGCACTCGCGGCAGTGCTCGGGCACGAGATCGCGCACAATGTCGCCTCGCACGCGGCGGAGCGCATGTCGGCGGCCATCGTGGCCAACATGACGTCGGGGAGCCTCTTCTTCCTGGCGGGGGCGCTGCCGGGCCTGGCGCTCTTCGGCATCTGGACCATCACCGGCGGACGGTACCTCCAGGAGCTGCTCTTCGGCCTGCCCATGGGCCGCCGGATGGAGAGCGAGGCCGACTACATCGGGCTCATGATGATGGCGGAGGCGTGCTACGACCCGCGCGAGGCGGTAGGGTATTGGCAGCGGATGAGCCAGTTGCAGGGCGTGGGCGGGTTTGAGGTGCCGGAGATGCTGAGCACTCACCCATCGGTAGGTTATTATATTTTTTACCTTGAGTTTTATCTTTTTTTCAGTTTTTCAATTTTTGCAATTTCTTTTTGATGCCCTCTTACACATTCCCAATGCTGCGTCAACTGGACTGACGAACTGCGCCAGAACGATCGCCGCATCGAGCAGATGAGGGAGTGGCTTCCAGAGGCAATGGCCAAGCGGCGCGAGAGCGACTGCAAGGGCGGCGAGGGAGCGTGGGCGGACCAGTTCAGGCATATCCTGCAGGGGCGGCAACTCATCCGTATATAGGGTGTGGAGTGGACTGTACTTTATGTATATCATGAATCGGTAGAAGAACCAGCAAGCAGTACAGCAGATCCCAGGAGCGTGTCACATCCCCGTTACGGCGGGGCGATCTGACCTGGGCTTCTCCAGCCTACAGCGATTACAAAACCACTAATTAAATCACTAGCAGGTTGGGAAATACCCAAGGTAGCTGCTATTGCCTACTAATTAGTACCAGTAGTAGTAGTGATGTGTGGGAACCTTGACTGTCCGAGTTGGTGTTCCATTTCGGGAAACCAGCTCAGCAGTGCACACACACAAGATGGGATCCAGTGTCATTTGAGGTACCACAAATCCACCGTCGCATCTTCCGAGGCCTTCGGCATCCCGTCTGACGAACTGCACGACGCTGAATGGCCAGCCCAGGGCACGGGGGCATGACGTCGGCCGAGGGCGGGGCGCTAGACCCCTGTTCGTGACCGTTCCTCCCCCCCAAGATCTGGAGATGCCGAGGTTCATAATCTGACCAGATTAAAACACCCCTACGCCGACTTGCGCGATCGTCTATCTCCAACAATTTTTTTCCCCCCCAAACTACTAGTATTGTCCCCGCGGCCACCAACCCCCTTTCCCGTCTTCTCCGCATCAGTCTCACACGCCATCGTAATCCAGCAGACATAGCGACGAGTCTCCTACCTTGGTACCCTACCGCACGAACCAAGCGCACAAACCCACCCCCGCCGACACACGACACCATGTCCAAGTCCTTCACCACCGCCGAGGTCGCCCAGCACAAGGACGACGCGAACGGATACTGGCTCATTGTCGAGGGCGACGTCTACGATGTGTCGAGTGCGTTGTCCCCTCCCCTTTCTCAGCTTTCCCGCGAACTCTGTTGAGCTACTCGGTGGCGTGTGCGTAAACAAGGTATGCTGACAACGTCGTGGGGAAACCCACAAAAACAGAGTTCCTAGACGAGCATCCCGGCGGCGCCAAGATCCTCAAGCGCTTCTCCGGAAAGAACGCCACCAAGGCCTTCTGGAAGTATCACAACGAGAACGTCCTCAAGAAGTACGGCGGCAAGCTCAAGATTGGCTCCGTGGCCGAGAGCGCGAAGCTGTGAGCGGCGGGGAAAGGCGTGTGTCTGAGGGCGCGCGGGGAGGTGGGGGG
>JPKY01000044.1:0-181690 GCA_000769265.1 Hapsidospora chrysogenum ATCC 11550
GGGGGGGAGGGGGGAAACCGGGTTGTTTGGTTTCCTGGTTTTGCTAGCCGTCGTGGCCGCCCCGCATGGAAATAATCCCCCAACGCGTGGATCTACTAACGTTACTACCTAAGCCTGCCCTCAGCCCGCCCACCGAACACGGAACAAAGCGTCACTTGCTCGACCAACTCGCGCCTTGCAACGGGAAATTAACTAGATGCCAGCCACCTCTGGTCCCGTCATGACAAGGCTGTGACTACTCCACAGCAGCGTTCCCCTCCTCCTGCAGGTAGCGCCCGCGCTACACCCCGCGCCCGGCGCCGACCAAGCACGTCGTCGACAAAGCAGTCTGAAGCACGCCTCGTCTCTCCTGACGCGGGCACGGCTGCTCACAAAGACGAAGTTCCTCGCTGGCGCGCCGCTCCAGGCGCGTAAATATGTGCCGGCCGTCGCCGTATCCGATAACTTGACGACGCTCTTCCGCTTCCTCCTCATCGACCCCGATTGCGATACGACCCTGGACACCATGACGAATGACAGGAAACGCACGGCCTTGGCCGCCTCGGCCGGCTCCAACGCCAACACACCCTCCAAGAAGCGCAAGATGGACGGTGTGCAGAAGTTTTACGCTGTCAAGGCGGGCAAGACGCCGGGCGTATACATGACCTACGCCGAGTGCCAGCAGCACACTTCTGGCTACCGAGGTGCTGTTTGTAAGTTTCCCGGGCCTGGCTGAAGGACATTTGCTGTGGAGAGGTAGATGGGCTGACGGGTGTGGTGGTGCATAGTCAAGAGCTTCACGTCGAGAGAGGATGCCGAGGCCTTTGTGGCTGGCAAGGCCGTCCGCCCGGCGGCCGACGAGCCGGAAAAGTTCTACGCCGTGGCCGTGGGCAACCCGACGGGCATATACCGCGACTGGGCCGACGCGAGCGAGGCCATAAAAGGTGTCAAGGGCCCCAAGTACAAAAGATTCGCCACGCGCGCCGAGGCGATAGACTACATCAAGCTGTACGGTAACGCGGATGCCATCAAGGCCTTGGGCAAGGAGGCGGATGGAGGCAGCCAGAAGAAGAAGGACGGGAAGAAAAAGGCGGTAGCCGCCCCAGATGACGAGGGCGATGGCACCCTCAAGATATACACCGACGGGAGCAGCCGTGCCAACGGCCAGGCGGGCGCCCGCGCGGGCTTCGGCGTCTTCTTCGGGCTGGGAGACCCGCGCAATGTATCCGAGCCGCTGCGGGGCGAGCCGCAGACGAACCAGCGGGCGGAGCTGGCGGCGATCCAGCGGGCGCTCGAGGTGGCGCCCAAGGAGCGGGACGTGCAGATCGTGACGGACAGCCAGTACTCGATCAACTGCGTGGAGAACTGGGCGGAGGGGTGGAAGCAAAAGGGGTGGGTGACGGCGACGGGTGAGCCGGTCAAGAATCGCGACCTCGTGCAGGCGATACTGGATCTGGTGGGGGTGAGGAGGAGGGCGGGCGCGGTGACAAAGTTCTTGTGGGTTAAGGGGCATGCGAAGGATGCTGGCAATACGGCGGCGGATAGGTTGGCTGTCAAGGGTGCGATGATGGGCTAGAGAGTGGCCACCCCGTCTGTCTGGGCCGTGGATTTCCTTTTTGTCATGGGATGCCTCTTTTTTTTTGTCTGCCTTTCTTTTCCCAGTCCGCCTGTCTGCCTGTCTGTCCGTCTGTCTGTCTGCTCTATCTGCTCAGCCTCTTTTCGGTGTTTAGGTTTTTAGAGTCTCCCTTCTGTGTGCTGAGCACAATGGTGTTTAGGTCGGATAGCATGGGCCAGCGTTCTGGCATGAATGACAGTAGGGAACTACTGTCTCGCACAGGAACTCCCCGCGGGGTTATCGGTTATCCGATCCAGGAAGTGCCCTTGCGGCCTTACAAGCTATAGGCTCATGCCATCACCTTAGGTCTAGACCGAACGAGACCGAACGAGAATGGCGTAACCTGGGAACTGGAATTAGTCCAGCTGTCACCGGGGAAGCTGTGGATGGCGTCAGACCCCAAGGGCTTCGAATAGGTACATGTAATTAGGAATCCGTGCAGGACGCACCACTCTGGTATGTCCAGGGACAAAAAAAAAACAAAAAAAAAGAATGCACATACTCCGCTATTGTCTTATTGTTTGCGCTGAAAAATAGAATTGCCAGTCAGTAGACTAAGACGGCTTCCGAAACAACGTTTCTCGCGCTACGCCACGAAGCTAATAGTCCGAATCACCCTGATCGACGGTGCCGAGCCTATTGTCGATGACTTACCAGGCAAGATGACGAGGCTGTCGCGTTAGGAACTTGGGAGAGTGACGGCAGAGAGAGAAGGCCAAGGGAGGGGGTGCCCGCGGCCGAGGCAGAGCCTGGGGGCGCAACAGGTGACTCGTACTCGCCCGTACTGCCTCGTCGTCCCGGGTTCAAGTTTCCAGAAGTCGTACATACGGCTTGACGAAAACACGCGTATAAGATTGCCCTGTAACTCGGTCGAGAGTGAAGAGATTGGAGGGATCGGGAGAACGCTGATAGCCTGATACTTTAGTAGTAAGTACAGGTAGGTAGTACTTCGACACTCGTAGCCGAGTAAGTGCCTCGGGGACGGACAGGTCGTCGTTTCATGCCAAAGGGCCGTGGCAGGTCAGTGAGCGAGACGCGTGTCAGTGTTACGTACTGCTTGCTGGATTGGTATCGGAGTGCAGCATGGCGCTTAAACATTGCTCGACGGCAGTGATTCCAAACCGGTCTTCCTCCTTTCCTACTTATCCCGTTGCTTCTCCCGAGTGTGTCCGTCCAGACCAGGTGGGAGTGCGGGAGCTAATTTGTACTTGGAGTTAGTATCCGTAATCCCGCAGTATATGCTTCACGCGGCGTGGTGGATGTCAGATATACTGTAGAGTAGCAACACGCGCGCGGGCGTGCCGTTATCATCACCAGACGAACTGGCTGGCCACGGCAGCCAATGATTCCATCAGGCGAACGCATACTGATAGCAGCTGGAGAATGGCTTTATAGAGTTGGCGCCAGCAGCAAGGTGGTTCCTTTGTGGCTACGAACGTCAGTATTACCTACCATCATGGTGGCGGCTGTGGTACTATAGGTCAGGTAGGCACAAGCATGGCATGATGCACGTATGAGGAGGGTCAAGGTACGCCTCGGCGGCGTCAATTGGTACATTTGTTTGGTTCGTCCCGGGACTTCATGCACACCACATCAGCTTCGCGGAGTTTTTCGATTTATTCTCTCATCCCAGATCCTGGGCGGCGTGTCCCTCGGGCCCCCTGCGACTAGAGACTGGTTGGAGGGCGGCGGGAAGCCCGTCGGTGGCGCGACTTCGGGCCGCCTGTACCCTAACTTGTATTTCTAATGGTACCTATGCGAGAGATGTTTCCCGGGGAGATAGCCGGGTGATAGAGATACTGTAGATTGCATGTACCTGAGAGTGCCGTCGCCAAAGAGATACGAGTACGGGGTGATATTTGTGGAAGGGTTTCTATCGTACATATTGGCGTTTCAGGGTACCTAGTAAAGTACTACTCCCTGCCAAGCCCCTCGTCATCTCTAGTCGAAACAGTCATCAATACCGATGCTCTGCAAGCAATGCGTGCAGGACACCGCGACCATAAGATAATTGCTCCGACTGTCCGAGGTGCGAGATGCGTGGTAATATTTCCTCGTACGTGTACCTAGTAGTTAGTGGGGGGGTGCTTGCCGCGCCGATATGGCCGCGCCACGTCAGACCTCACAGGACGACGAACGGCAACCGTCATTAGCTAATGTCTCGAACATTTCCGTCACTGCCTCGGCATGCCTCTTGCTTTCCGTTTTTTTTTTTTTTGTTTTTCTTTTCCTTTCCTTTTGGTTTCCTCTCCGGCGGCATGGAGATGAGGACAAGTGGCAGCGGTGGCTGGGGTAGAGTCATACCTACAAATCTCCTCGAGCCGTTCGTCATCTCGCGCCTTGTATAGTACAGTGCATTATGGGGTGGCTTGACCTCCAAGTAGGTGCTATCTACTCCATGGCGCACTGTCGTAAACCCGCTGAACCACGATGCCAATACAGTGTGTAAAATAAAGTAAACACTGTCCACTGTCCATCCAGACTGCGGTACGTACCGTGACCTTTGTTAGCGGAAGGGCCAGATCTGAACTCTGTGTGTTCCTGGTGTCACACCCACGAATTGAAAATCTCCACCCACCTTTGGGCTCCCATCTCCCACCCGCGGCAAGCATACGAGTACGCTGTAATTAATAGTAATAAGTACCTACCTACCTACCTACTTTATGTATAGTGCTCGCACAATATCGAGATGGGAAGGACCCAAATCATTTGCCCTGCGAAATACAAAAATTAAGAACCTCCTCGGCACTGAATCTGTACTGATTCAGACGACTTTATCCCGCTGAGCAACTTTTACTGACCGAACACCAACCTGCCCGACAACTTACTACGAGGAGTAATAGGTGCAGTGATCAACTCAACAAAACTTACCTGACCCATAACCGCCTCCAGCACTCCGGCCACCTCTTCAACCCTCCATTGCCCTTGCAGTCATCTAACAGCAACGGCATTTATTGGCTGTCGTACCGTGTCGTTTCAGCGCCCGCCTAGGTACGAGTACGAGTTCGACTACTGGTACGTATCGGCACGCGCACATTCCACCGATGAATTGCTGCTAATCGCAGTGCTGTTAATTAATTTTCAGAGTGTTGGGCACGCCACTCTAACCAATCGCACTCGCACTGCGCCATCACACCAGCCACTGCCAGCCTGCGAGAGAGTCGGGGGGCCGACATCCCTGGACCCTTGCTGGTACAGTAAGGTACGCAGGATTATCAGGCAGCGCTCCCTCCCCCCCCCTCCCCCAAATCGCGTGCTCGGTTTTCCCGTCGCCGCCGTCGACTCAACGCCTACGCCACCACCATTCACACACCGACACCTCTCGCCCGCCGCACATACCATCCGCAGGAATCGCAGGTCGCCCCGTTACACTGCGGCATACCTAGCTTTCCAGTATCGGGCTCGACACAGATATTTTCAGCATTGGCCATTAAGTCCCGAGCGAGCGGCCGGCCCACCCTCATTGCACTTTCCCGCCACCCCCAGCCGCTCACCACCACCCGACACCAGAACCGAACACTACTGCAGCGACCACCACGACGTAACCCACGTCGCCTTCTACTACCCGGTCGAGGCGGCGGTTAGACCTGTGGCGGGGAACATGGTGCGGCCTGAAGAAGACGGCTCCTCAGGCCCCTTTATCGCCGGCGAGGAGAACCAGCTGACGGCCGCTGAATTCCGATCCTCGTCAGACGACCCCTTTGATCCCTCGAATCTGCTGGCCCTCTCGACCCCCAGCCCGGATACATTGCAGCGATTAGATGCCACCAACTCGTCTGGCAAGCGATCGATAGTACCTGACGCCCCGCTGGGCTTCTCAAGGTCCGCCGACGACGACTCCTACCACGAGTACTCGGACGACTCGGCAGGCTCATCCAAAATGTCCCTGGAGCCACCCCGGAAACGCGGATCCCAGAACTCGAACGACAATCCCTCTCCCGACGATGTTTCCATGGATGCCGCTTGGGATGCGATAAACTGTGACGGAGTGGAATCCGATCCGCTGTTCGGCCTCTTCAGGACAGGGGAGACTCAGCACGACGGCTTCCTCGACGAGTCTGAGCACCTTTTCGGGAGCGACCAGCCCTCAAATTTCGACCATAGCACAATAACACAGCCGTCCTACCGGCGCGATGCGAGATTCCAGAGACTTCAGTCACCTCAGATGACGACAATAGGGAACATGCCCGAGTCGCATTACCCTCAAGATCCGGTATTCCCAATTCCGCCCTTCCCTCTTCTCAATGACCTCGTGTGCCTTACTAACCTTTGAAAATAGCCAAGCTCCCTTGGCCCTTCGAACAGCTCATGGGCACCGACGTTACCTGACTTCTCGGGCATGCCCAACAACATACTCAACGGCCAGGAAACTCTAGCAACGGTATTCTCTCCGCAGGGCCCTTCACCTCCAGGCCAATCGGCCTTCATTACAAACCGCCAGACAGTACATCCGGATAATTTGAGTGCGACAAGGCAGCCTTTGGAGGCCGCGCCCGTTGCTCAGTACCGGCAGCCCGGAAATGGCTACCGCCCGCAGACTCACTTTGCACCTCCACCACCGCGGCAAGGAAGTACAGACTGGCCTTATGAGCTCACTGTACACGATTTGCCAGCAAAGTCTCGCGTCGAGACGCAGTTCTCGATGAAGCTGGTCCTCAGTCCTCCACCCCCCGGCGTAAAGAAACTTCACCTTCCCACCCATGCCCTGTCCAAGTCGAAGCTTCAACTCAAGCCCCCGCCCAATCGCTCCCCCGACATGCTGGAGCTGTCCGCGTCCCTTGTGTGCACCAGCGCGATAATGACGCCGGAATTGAGGCAGAGGGCATTGGACCGTGCAAGGAACAATCCACTGGGGCCGCTTCCACCGGACAATGACCCCGAAAACTCGGCACAGAAAGGCGGCGAGGTTCGCATCTGCGACAACTGCATGGCGCGCGAGAGGAAACGTGCTTCCAGGAAGGTGGTCAAAAACCAACAAGACGAAGATCTGTGGCTCAAAGATCTGTCCCATCGGGTAATTATCTTCAACATGGGAGAAATCCAGGACTGGTCAGAGTATGGCGAGAAAGGCGTCCATCCCTCTGCGGTCAAGGTCGATCTGTCTGTCCGACTCGCATGCTACTGCCGGCACCACGGCGAGAAGATGGGGTTCAACATCATCTTCACCCTGAGAGATCACAACCTGGTACCGGTTGCCCAGGCCATGTCCCCGGCCGTCATGATCACTGATGACCACAAGACGAACGGCACGACCGCCATGGCGACGCATACCGGGTCTCCCGTGGAATTAAATAACCATACCCCGCCGCAGCAACCACCACCACCATCACAATCAGCCGGTCCCAGCCAACTTCCACTACGGCAGGGCCCAGGACCGACCGCTGGGGCCTCATCGAGGGGTACGACGCCTGCGCGCGCGTCGCCAGCGAGATCAGCTTCTCCGTCCCTGGGTGGCTCAGCAAAGAGGAGAAAAACAAGCTCAGGCAGTCCGGGGGTTCCCCCTTCTCTGGCAATGACCAAGATGGAGACCTCGGTGTCGCCGCCCTCTTTCTCCCCTGCGCAACAATGGACGAACCCCCCTTACAATCCAAACCCGAACTTCGCGTTTGTACAGCCTACCCCTAATGGCCAGTTTGTTCCCAACCCGACGACACCTGGACATGGTGCCAACGAAGCGAGCCCGTTCTTCACTAGCAATTCTTCGACTAACATGGGCAACCTGGCCATGTGCTCGGCCCCCTCGTCCAGTCATCCCAGCCGTGCTCCTAGCCCAGGCAGCATGATGAACGGCGGGCACACGGCTTCCCAGAACAATATCTCCCAATCCATTGCGACTGGCGCCCTCGCTATGCCGATGGCGGGGAACATGGCCGTGGGCGGTCCGGCTATTAGCAAGATCATCCCGAATGAGGGGCCGGTGGTCGGCGGCGTGGAAGTCACGCTACTTGGTAGGCACTTCTGGAACGGGATGTCTGTCTACTTTGGCCAGAACAGAGCCCAGACCACCACTTTTTGGAGCGATGTCTGCGTGGTGTGTCTGCTTCCGCCGTCACCGACGACGGGCACTGTGCCTGTGACTTGCGATCGCCCGAGCAATTTCCAGAAGGTGGACTACCCGCCAGTCTTGTTCACATACATCGATGATTCCGAGAAGCAGATCCTTCGACTAGCGCTGAAGTGCATGTATACCATGCGCGATAAGGATGCCGACGCTGCGCACCTCGCCAAGCAGGTTCTTGAGTCGCACCTGAACTCATTGGGCAACGTTCAATCCGGGACTCAATCGGGAGGCCAGTCAAGAGGCCAGTCTGCAGGAGCCCCAATGGATCTCTTTGCAGACGAGAGTTTGGAGACGTGCCTGCTCAAGTGCCTCGAGTTTATCGATGTCGACGACGGTCCCTACGAGGCGGACCTCAACATCCGGAATGCTGCCGGGCACACCATGCTGCACCTGGCTTGCTCCCTCGGCTACCGCAAATTCGCGGCGGGTCTGCTTGCCCGAGGAGCGGACCCCAACGCACTCGACAACGGCCACTGTACGCCCCTTCACCTGGCTGCCGTCCATAACAAGCCCGAGATTGCCAGGCGCCTGATGCTGTTCGGGGCAGACCCCACGGTACGGAGCCGGTCGAATTTGACGCCGCTCGATGTGTCCGAGTCGGGCGAGGTGACGCGGGCGATCCGCTTCTCCGAACCACGCGGCCGGTCCCAGAGTGGCGGGTTCGCACACAGCAGAGCCAGCAGCGTCAGCTCAGTCGCATCGCCGTGGGAGCCGCTGAGTAGGGTGACCAGTACCCAGAGAGGCCCGGCTCATGTTCCGGACGATGCAGAGAGCCTCGAGTACACTACCGGGGATTTCGAGGACGAGGACCCAGATGAAAACGCGTATCCGCATACAGCCATGAGACGCCCGAGCGCATTGACCGAGGACCAAGGCCGTGGCGACTCTCAGGCACCGCTTGATCCCATCTCGTCGCACACTGCGGCGATCAAAGAGCAGTTGAACCAAGTCCATCAGACCTTGGCTCTGCAACTGCAGAATCTCCAGAATCTCCAGATGCCTCAGATGCCTCAGATGCCTACCTTGCCCGGCATGCCGTTCGCAGACTACCATAACTACCTTCAGCAGGCACCGTTCATGCGCCGCATGACGCAGTACATGCCAGGCATGCCTGGCAGCCGCCCACAGTCTCCCGACCGCCGAGACACCTCCAAGATGGACAACCGATGGTGGGATCTTATGTCCTTCATAGGCAATAGCTCGACGCCGCCTCCCTCGTACGAGGACATCTTCCCCCAGGGGCATAGGGATGCGAAGCAGGCATCCGCTCTTCGTGCTGCTGCTGAAGCCGACGCCGACCTTAAGTGCGCGACCGTCTATGACCAGGAGGAGGAAAGTACTTTGACCGAACCGGAGAGCAAGACGGAGGTCCCCAACGTGTTGAAGATTGGGCGCAAGAATGCCATCACCAGGGAGCAGCAGGAGCAGTTCCTCCGTGCGCGCGAGGAGAAGCTGAAGAGGGGGGCCAACGATCGCAACCTGTTCGTCATCTGGATCCCGCTGCTCGTCCTCATGTTCTGCGTCACGCTGTACAACTACTTTCCCTCGCTCCCTGTCATGATCTGGCATCTTGCATCGGCTATGATGCGCTCGGCGGTGAGGACCGCTGCGGATGTCTTTTGGCGGGCTGAGAACAGGCCCGCTGGGCACGTGGTGGAGTTGTAACCTGCCTTTTTCCTTCTTCTTCTGTTTGGTATTGCTTCGAGGGCAGTTGATGATGAGTCGGACTCGCCGCAAGACACTCGAAGCTGAACCCAGTGCGACACCAAGACTTCTAGCAAGGCGTCCGGAGCAACAAGAGGCTTTGTGATTCTATTACCAGACGGGGGATACGTGGCCTTTCCAAGGTCAACTCTCTGTGGGACTTTTGTCCATTTTTCTTCCATGCTTATCTATTTGTTAAGGGGTCTGAAAGAGGCGTCTTGGTTTTTTCCTTTACTTTTTTTTCCTTCTTTCCCTGTTGAGGGATCTGTCAGCGTTTCGGACTTGATGGCTTTGGGTATTTCTTAATCAGGGAAACAAGGGAGGACACGGGACTCGGGTTTATACGCTTTACTAGTATTTTGTATACGGTTTGTGTTATTCACGGGAACATGGGTTTGCGCGGATTTGGGTTCGGTACTAGGTAGCATTATTAGTAGGTAGTAACACTGTCAATGATATAAATGACCCCAGGACGTGGACCGCCCCAGGGGGGGATATGTATCGTTGATGTATCATCTGCCTAATAAAGGCATGAGAGATGCAAGAAGGGTATGATGGGCATCATTCATTTCATCGTGAACGTGCAGTAAAGAAGGCTATCGCGATATGACAAAAAAAAAAAAAAAAAAAAAAAAAAAAAACAGCTGCAGACTTTCCTGCCCGTTCCCATATCCGTGATGAGTTTGCCCGAATGGAAACTCGCGTCAAAAGACCAGGAAACGCCTACAATCAAAGGACGAGAGCAGTACCGCGGAGAGTTCCATTCTCCATAAGCAGTAACCAAAAGCAAAATCAGCGCACACGGGAACGTTGTGTGCTGCTTCCTCTGTTGGCTTTCCATCATAAAACGTCAAGTCAATAAACCGAATAAACCATTCTCGTTCCTTCGTGAAAAAAAAAAGAAAATAAAAAACGCGTGGGAGACTTTGCCGCCCATCCCATTTCCCCCGGTCATGTCATTCCTCCGAATTAGAGGTGTCAGAGAACAAGAGAAGAGAAGAAGCACACAAGTCTCAAAGGCCCCCCGTTCCATACCCAACTCCAGTGGCTGAAGAGGTCTTCAATACCCCGTCCAAAGAAAAATAAAATAAAAAACTCCTCCCTCGGCAGAACCCCGCGCCCCTGTGTGTGTGTGTGTGTGAGGGTGGCCGTGTAAGGTAGCCTCGACTCCTAATGAACTGGTTCATCTGCCGATAGCGCTGCCGCCGCTGGTGCTGTTGTAGAATGAGTTGGCGTGGTTCCGACGCAGGCCCCTCCACGGCCCAGCGTTCTCGCGGTCCTCGCCATACGTGAACTTGGCAGGAATGTCGGGCACACTAGGGATCCCCCGATTAGCATCCGGACGGACACGCAGCGGCTCGGCGGCACTCCTCCGGGGGCGAAGAACTCTATCCCCTGTCCCTGCAGACACCAAAGCAGCAGCAGCAGCAGCAGCAGCAGCAGCACCGCTCCTACTCCCGTCGCCGCCATGCAACCGCGGCCTCTCGAGACCGAACGTCCGACTACCACCATCCCGCTTAGCCGAGGATCCACGGGCTGGTGGTGGTGGTGGTGGTGCCTGCAGGCCGAGGACGCGCTTGGTGAGCTTATTAGGTTCACGCTGTGGCGCATTCGCGGCGGAGACGCTACGGCGGGCGGCGGCGAGGCGGGAGGACGAGCGGACCCTGGGTATGGCGAGGTTACGCGTTGCCGAGGCTGTCTTGCGGAGTTTCTTGTGGCTCTTGGGATGGTCCTCGTCGTCGTCGTTGTCGTCGTCGGCGTTGGGATCGACGGCGCGTTTGGTGCCGCGCGATGAGGCGCTGGTGGGCGACTGGATCGGTGAGGAGGGGTGGTTGCGGGTAGGTCTCGCGGGTGGTTGGTGGAGCGGCCATAGCGGTGGTGGTTGTGGTGGTGCGGCGCACGCGGGGGAGGACGGGTGGTGGCCTGCTGATGTTGAGGGGCGGGTTGGGCCGGGCTGGCGGGTGGATTGGATTGCGTGTGAGGCGAAGAAGCCCGAGTTGACGAGCTGCTGGTAGTTGGCGTAGACGTCGTCCCTGGAGGGTCTATCCCCAGCCGGCGGCGGTGGCGGCGGCGGCGCGGGCATGTCCTTGCGCTGTTGCTGCTTCTTCTCCGGCGCAGGGTCCCTCTTGATTCTCAACTTCTCCATCACGCCACCCCACACCTGTCCCAGGAATTGTTTACTGCCCCTCTTTCCCAACGTCCCCGTCTGCTGCTGCTGCTGCTGCTGCTGGAGCGGCGGCGGAGCAGATGTAGCAACATCCTCGCTCACAACAGGACGAATCGTGTCAATTACATCTGGCCGTTTCCTCTCCTCGAGAGACATGCGGTCGTCAGGGCCGATGAAGCGGACGGGCGGCACGGTGGAAGTGCGGTCGTTCATGGAACCCTCCTGGAAGCGGCTACGGCTCGGCGGCCGGGGGTTTCTGGAGGCCCGCGGAGGAGCCATGGGCTAATCGTCGATTATACCGCGACGTGGCTGTGGTCTTTCTCGGTATCGATGTAGAGGCGCGTGGCGGTAAGGGCGAAGAAGGAAGGATAATCGTATCTGTCGTCATCGGAGGCGGTACCCCCTCTCAAATAGTACTCGTAGTAGACCGTGTCGCTGCAGCGAGGAATGTTTTGGTTTAGGTTTTTTTTTTTTTTTTTTTTCCTCCGTTCGGTGCGCGTTCGGAATGATACTTGGGCGAGGTAGGAGCTGCAGGGAGAGATGGATGTCGTATTGTTGACTTGGGGGTGGGAGACGAGGGATCCACGTGATTTATCGCTCACCACAGCAACGGACAGGTTTACCCCACTTGTTACCCGTTGTGTGTTCATACTTAGAATTCAACGTCTCACTCGACGTCGTAGATTGATTCATCGTCCAACGGCCGTACATTCCAGTACGCAAGGGAACAATTCACCTTACCGACCGGCAAAGCCGAGGAGTTTGTCATCTTGTGAATTGCTATTTACCCATCAATCAAATGACCAAAAAGCATCCAATTACGGAACCCGTCCAGAATCCAAGGCCCTATCGTTCAGAAACCCTCTTCGTATATAAAATATAGATATCCGCGATTCTCCCCAGAGTGCCATTTCGTCAAATGAACTATCAACAGCAACAAGGAAAAAAGGAAGTTGCGCATGTCAAATCCCAGCATGAGTCGAGAAACACGACCCACGCGGAGTCGTAGACGTATCAAGTAGATACAAGGCTTCGTCGCCCCAGGAAACGCTTGCGATTCGCCAAACCTTGTCAAAAGATGTCCGCTCCAAAATATGAAATATCAGAGCTTGAACCTGTGCCCCTGCATCACTGAAGTCTCTCGCAGAATAAGCATGGAGTGTGATATGCTGTATAGACCGATGTCTGGACATGGAGAAAAAAAAAAGGTAAGGATTGTAGGTGGGCGCAGTGACGGCAAGCCCGCGTCAACAGTTGCGCTGTGTGGACAAGAAAGAAGAAAAAGTGTGTGGTGACGACATCCACCGTGGTGAGAGACACACGAGGGTATAATATGTATAGCAGCTCGACTTGAGCGTGCCTGTTGTGAGGATGGCCCATCAAGTGTACCGCTTCGTTCTCGGACGGTATGATGATGGTAAATGTGATGAATGATGAAAATCAAGATTCCGAAGATGCGCCAAAACACCCCCAACCCGTCCCAAGCAGGATATCTGCGCCCAATTGCCCCAGGTATCAAAACGCAACAGAAGAATACATTGCAGCGGAAGAGCGCGTTTTCAGCTCTTGGGCACGCAAATGTGTTGGCAGGCCGGCTACATGGTGAATACGCTGAACTTTGCATACATGTAAGTGCCGTCTGCTCTTTTGTATTGCTCTCCAACTGGCGAGCAGGGGCGCGCCACGGGATTGTAGTGAGGATCCAGTTGACGCTGGTGGTTGCGGAGGGCCCGGTCGTTCTGGACAAAGGTCTGGTCGTGTTTGCGCTTGCTGCCAATCGGAGTTTTCGGTGGAGGACATGGCGCCGATCCCACCTCGAGCTTGGGCTCGGAGGACGGGAGTGGCTGGACCAGGAGGTCTGTGATCTTGAGCGACGAGTTACTGGGCGACACCGAGTTACTGGGCGACTTTATGCGCGGGAGCACCAACGAGGGATCGCTGGGGAGATTTGCCGGGTGAGACGATACCGGTGTGGACGGGTATGACGGGTGCGACTCTGGTCGGCTGCGACCATCGTTCGAGTAGACCGACGGCGAAGGCGGAACATATGGTCCAGACTGTCGGCGGTCGTGGCCGTCCTGTCTGGGGGCGGGCGATGGGCCGGTCTGCGACATGTCTCGGCTCGGCGGGTAGCGGTAGGACTGATGCTCGGGTTTGATGTACTGGGTCGCAGGGTTGTACGGACCTCCAGGCGACGGCGGCGGAAGGCGCGACTGAAGACCATACTGGTGAGGGGAGGCGTACTGAGGGCCACCAAAAGACAAATGACCCCGGCCGGCGGGATCGACGGCGGAGGGGTGTCCTGGGGGCTCGGGAGGGCCAGGGACGCGGTGCTCACTCGAGTTGCTCATGGAGCGAGCGCGGGCGGCGGCAGAGTGCGGATCCTCGGATGCAGGCGTGACGGTTCTCCGGCGGGCCATATCGTCCTCGCGACGGTCGCGGCCATTGTTGGACTTGGCGTCGCGCTTCCTCATGCGAACATCGCGGCGGATGCGAACATGGCAGCCCTGGTCGGCCACCTCCTTGCTCAGCGGCGTGCTCTCCATCAGGCCAGGGAACTTCTTGGCGCTGAAGACGTCGAAGGGCGAAGTCTTGATCTCCATGCGCCAGTCGGCGCCGGTGTCCAATCTGTCGTCGCTGGCCCGCTCGATATCCAAGTCCTTCTCGTCCTTGGTGGTCTCGAAGAGGCTGAAGGACAGGCGGTAGTGGCCCTCGTGGCGGACGGACAGATCGGGGAAGATGAAGTAGCCGGCGGCGGCAGGGCGATCGAGGTAGGCCATGCCCGAGACTGGGGAGCCGGTCAAGATGGGAGGGTTGGGTTGGCCCTGCATGCGGCCGGGAGCGATCCTGCGGCTCTGCTCGAGACTGGCGTAGAGGAAGAAGTTGGCATTGTAGTCGAAGGTGATTTCCTTGCCCTCCTCGAACGAGTTGCCTTCCTTGATCCTCAGCTCCACTACGGGCGGCGGGTCGACCGGACGCCTGTCGCTGTTGGCTGCAGTATCTATTAGCTACTTCGCGATCTCCCCAGGGTCGTCAAAAGTGGCCGTTCATACCCTTGGTGCCTGCGCCGCACGCACGAGCGCGCTCAGGCTGCTGGAGAACGGTCAACTGGTACCAGAGGTGACGGTTCGTTCTGGTGACTCGGTGAATGCGGACGGGGTGGTCCCGATCGGCATCGGTGGGGATGAGCGAAGGGGTGGCCATGTTGACGATATGGCTTCGGATGTCGTGCCACCCGCGTGGGAGGGGTTTCGATTTCGCGGGCCGGGTGGGTGGAGTTGAAACGAGACAAATCCGGCCAGCAAGTCGAGGATGCCGGCGGACTGACGTCGAGTCCAGATATCGCCCGATGTGGATACGACCCAAAAGAAAGCGGTAAAGAAAAAGAAGTTGAGGGTCCAGACGGAACGAAAGACGGACAGGACACGGAACACGTCGTCGCGACTCGAGGAGCCAGGGGACGAGGCGACGTGATGGGGGACTCGAGGTGAGAGGGAGGTTGGTCCTGGAGAAACAACGGGCAGTGGAGGACGGACGGGAGAGACGAGAGATGGGAACAAGGGGGGTGGGTTGGGGGGGGGAAGAGGAGGAGCAGAAGGGAATTCCTCTGGGGTTGCACACTGTGGAAGGAGTGGGCCCGGTACCATGGGTTGGCAGGCTCCAGCCGGCCACCCGCTGACCCCAGCACCTTGGTCACGGCGGTTGCCATTCGTGGTTACTGGTCAGTGGTCGCGGAGTGCACTCGATGCAGAAGCTTGGGTGGGATTTTGGCTGGGATCATCAGCAGCAGGTGCGTGCATCCACCGGGGATGGGTCCGCCGCGTTGGGAGCCCGGTGCACTGCACACTGCATCGTTACAGGCGGCCCCGGCAGTCTGGGAGGCGGCCCCGGGCGCACTGTGCTATGTAGTGGAATCCCACGAATTGGGTTGGAGAGCGAGCGCCTTGCATCCACTGGTACGAGTGCGAGTAGTACCCAGCACTTTCACAAGAGCACCATACTGTGCTGCACACCTGCCAACACGTACTCGTTCAGTCGTACTCACAGCTGCACAGGTATGTGTGCCTGTGTCAGGTTGCAAAGTTTGCCCTTGTGCACGTTGCAACGCACGCGGTGCACCAGGTCCCCGGGACCCGGCTAAACTCTACTTGCTGCTCGGCGACGTGGTAGCAACGGTGCACTAGGTACGGAGAATTACGAGTGCGTATGAGTGAGAGGAATGCTGTTCGAGTCTCACCCTGGTGTCGACTGGTGGGAGTGGAAGACCCAATGGTTCACCAGCAAGGATGCCATTTAAGACACCACACGGTGCAGAACACTGTGCTTTTAAGCACCCTGAGGGAAATGCACGGCTGGCGGGGCTGAAAGGAGATATTCGGGCCAATGGAAGACCTCGCATCGCGCCATGTGCCGGGGTGCCTGTCCACCACAGGCCCCAAGACGGCCAAGACGGCCCCAAGGCTGCCCCCGGGGCAACTGGGCAAGCGCTACAGGACAAGAGCGCTATACCATTTGAGAAATTGGGCTGGCCCTAGCCGCAGTCGGTCCGGCGCTAGCAAGGATCCCTGGCTGCTGCTGCCGCTGGGTGCTCCTTCCGGCTGCTGAGTCGTTCCCAACTTCTCTCTCTCTCTCTCTCTCTCTCTCTCTCTCTCTCTCTCTCTCTCTCTCTCTTTTTTCAAATCGTGTCTTGCTCACTCGTCCAGTTAGGCTGGCTTTTGTTGGTTTGTGGAGTCGTGGACTGGTCGGTCCCAACCCAAACCCGGACGCCACGACCACTACAAGTAGTCGTAGTACGCCACAACGGGAAATAGGCGCGGGCACTGTGCGGCACGTCAATGGAGCCCCATCCACTCAATCTGGCGACAGCCGCTACAGTAAGAGTACTTGTACGGGTACTCGTGCGGATACACCAAGATCCATCATCCAACTCCCCACAGCGCTATTACTACTAGCGACTCCACCAATATATACTCCGTACATACGGACCGTACGTAGATAGGTATGTGGATTTCCCCCAGATCCAGACTATCCAAACCTTGGCCAGAAATGCATCCAACACACAAACAACCACGCGAGACGGGGAATAACCCCAACGACCCGGATAACCCAAACCGGGCAGTTCACACTAAAGTCTGCACAACTGATACACTACCCGACGCAGCGGTACAACACAGTGCCCACCAAGCACAATTCATCAACCCCCCACCCCTGGGTCGTCGGTGCAATCAACGCGTTCCAATCCACCGGCGCACAGCCGCACACCTGTACAAGTATTAATTACCAACCAAAACACACACGCACAAAGCCCATCCGTCGGAGCCAGACGCCCGGGAGAATGCCCGTTTCTCCGCAACTCCGCCGCATCAGGCTCGTGTGCGCTCACTCGCCTCGTCGCGGTCGCACCAACCCGTCCCAACAGTTGCGCCCAAGGCATCAGGGGTCGATCGCATTTCTCAGTGTTACGTCCCACGACCAACATCCAACAGAAAAGGTGCGTCAAACAGCCTGATACTAATTGGACTTTTGTGTTACATCAAACATGTGCATACATTCCAATCGTGCCCCACTGCAGCGACATTCGCTCCTCCCCGGGCCGAGATGCGTTCAACAAGGCACCTACATGTCGCATCTCCCATCTCGTGTTGGGGCACACCTCAGTATACTTAAGTGCACGACATCTGCTCCCGGGTAGGATGTAATGTTACGGCGCTGAAGGGTCGTCAACGAGCTGGACCCCTTACGAAAAAGCTCCATAGAACTTATTGACATCCATTGGATAATCACCCATCGGAACTCCATGCTGCTCGTAATACATGTAATTTTTACCGCCATTACTCCTGATTCCGGCCCCCGCCATGGCCATCTGCCTCGGTTAGTGAACTCATAAACACCAAGACATGGATGGGCGTGGCCCCATCTTAGTGCGAGAAGTTGGACGCCTCTTCCATCTGGAAGACAGCCTGCTTCGCCCGCTCGCGCACATCAAGATCCCGATCATCCAGCTTCAGCGCCTCCAACTTATTCTGGAACCCGAGCTTCCGCAGCTCCGCCGCCCGCTGCCGACACGCCTCCGCCTCGCCCTCCTCGTCCCGGACGGTCAGGTTCGTCACCAGGTGGCAGAGCGCGACGCGCACCTCCCTGTCCTTGCCCGCATGCTGCACCAGGAGCTTCAGCAGCTCCGTCTCTGCGATGACGAGCTGCCGGTGCCGCGAGTCGCTGGCCGCCATGTGCACGAGGATGTAGATGACGGGCACGATGATCTGCGCCTGTGGGTGGATGACGCGCGCCTCGCGCCCGGCCACTGGCGCCCGCCGGGAGAAGGGGTGCAGGTACTTGGGCCGCAGCTTGGACGCCAGGAGACGGAATAGGCGGCCCTGTCCCAGTTCGTTGAATAAATGATCGATCATCTCCGTCGTCTCATCTGGCGTTTCCTGCAGAAACGGGCCCGGGCGCCCGATGAAATTTCGGATGAAATCCAGGCCCTGCTCTTGTATGGCCAGATCGTCGTTCCGGGCTCTCCGTACCGGATTCAGCTCCGTCTCTCGTATTGCCGCCAGCTTATCCTCCGCCTGCCTCATTCTCGTCGAGCATGAAGCGTCCAGCTCGCGAATATCGCCATTGATCCCATACTGCCACCGGTGTTTCTCTTCTGGTGACTGCAGATCAACGTCTTCACCTATGTCCTCAACCGGCGACTTCCCTGAATGGCCGTTGGAGAATGCCGCGTCCTGGGTGTCATCTCGGATCAGTTGCACAAGCCATCCTGACCCGAGCTCCTCTAGGCACGCTTTCTTGAGATCAGGCCCGACTGCGTCGACAAAGTGCTTAAGCGCCCACAGGGCGTTGAGACGTAGCGACGGGTCGTCCGAGTGGGCGTGCTCGCATAGGATCGTCATCACTCCCTTCTCGGTTAAGAGCTAGACAAAAAGTTAATTGCCATCTAGCGTAGCGATTATTGCATGTGCTTACCTCGCGGACAGGGCTAACCTCGACGACAAGGTTAGCTATGGTTGCCGATGCAGCGTTTTGCACGTTAATGTCCGGGTGTTTCAGGAAATCGAGGATTGGAATGGCGACCCCGTGATCAACGAGCGATGTCCTGAGGACGCTTATTGAGCGGGACAGCACCCTCACAACGTGGCAGGCGGCAATGATGACCGACAGAGGGTTCCTCCCATATTCCGGGGCGACAGTTGTGGGCGCAGCTTCGTTGGTATTCTTATCCTTTGAGCGCTCCTTTGGCGCTCGAGGTTTCCTCGGGAACTCTGCGAGGGACTCGACCACGTAGGGGACAAAGTCCTCGGCCACGAGCGCCTTGCGGTAGTCCTCCTTCCCTGCGGCCAAGGCACCGATGGCTTTCAGTGCCGACTCACGGAGCCTGATATTATGCGCCAGGGCGTCATCCTGTCCGCGGTCACCTAGCTGCGAGACCGGCGAAGTGCCCTCGACCTCCATGTCGGTATCGGGGTATGGAGACCACATCGCAGGCTGGCGGGAATCGTCGAGTGGGATGTAGGCGCGTCGCAAGAGCCTGGTAAGTGCCTTTACGGCCTGGCAATCTGAGGCTGCTTTCTGAAGGTACTCGCAGTCGATTATTAAACGCGCCAATACCAAGGGTGCTTGTTCCAAGACCGTGCGCCGCATGGCTTGGCCTTTGACTTGAGACGGGGGAACATCTTTGTCATATTTGACCACCATGTCCACAAGGATGGGCACAACCAGCAGTCCGATGCTGGCTTCTCGAACGGCCTGAGCACCCAATCCCGCCTTGTAAAGACTAGTGAGAACCGAAGCGGCCATCAACCGTTCGTCATCCGCCTGAGACCGGACCAGATGGATCAGCCAGGGTATCAGTGGGCTCTCTACTTCTTGGGGGTCCGTATCTGGCGTGGTACTGTGGCGAGATGGCTCCGAATCCCACAGGGACCGGCGAAAAACCTTGGTGTGGGAGTTTCGACTTGACGCCTGGGAGTCCGATCGGTCCGGCGTCCCCATGGATGACAGCGAGGTTGGCGTGCTTCGAGAGGAATATATTGGGATGACGGGAAGCAAGTACTCCATGGCAGACAAGCCCAGATCCCCAGCATGATACCCAATGTCAATCGTCCCACCTTGAGCCGATCCCGGGGCCTCACAGGGGATGGACGGGAACACTGCAAGGATCGAAGGCGAGTAGACGAGCCTGTGCGCCCGGTACTTGGACTCCCCAAGAATCGCCGCGATTGCCCGGAGGACAGGTTCTAGCTTGGCGCTGTCCGGGGCTGGCTCCGGAAAGGCTTCGAACAGCCCGTCGTCCTGGGCCTCTGTTACGGCGCCGGGTATCACGAGTCGCTGGGCAACAGCGAAGCTAGCTAGACGAGTGGCAAGACAGTCCAGGACGCCAGCCATGGTCAACGCATGCTGCTGCTTTTCCTCGACACACAGTCTGTAGACCAAGCCGCATGCCAAGGTGACCTGGGACTGCAGCAAATGTTTCGCGGAAGAGATAGAGAGGATCGCCTGGAACGAATCCAGGTGCTGGTGAGAGAATACGTATTCGGCAAGGCTCTGGGTGGTGATTGGAGATGACGGAGCAGCCAGGGCGGCGGCATCGGCGATTTCCGTCAGGGCTCGAAGCGCGGCCACGACGATCTGCGATGGGTTGTTATACGGAGAGATATTGGCCATGATGCCCGGTAGAGCCCGAGCGGCGTTCATCGGAGCCAGAAAAGCCGGGCCCCCTACATTATCCGTCAGCATTATCCGTCAGCCGCGTATCATGGCAGGATAGAGAGAATGCAACAAACCATGGGCAAAGCTAGCCAGTAGCTGCAGGGCCTGCAGCTTTGCGTCATCTTCCTCTGACAACGTACGCGAGCAAAACTGAGCATGGGTCCCTTTCCCGTTGAGTTTCGCCTGTGTGCGCGCTGGCGCTATGGTCCTGACGATGGGCTCCAGCACGCCCAGGGCAACCCATTGCTGTTTCTTCTGCACGTGGCCGACGACGTCATTCTTGAGAGCTCGGAGAGCGGCAGCTTGCTCAGGGATCGTTCTGGCGCTGCGCAGCTGGGCCAGGATGGGAGGACTTTGAGGTCGCGCCATGGGGACTGGCTCGGGCGGAGAACGAGGCAAGGTCGCACGCGTGACTTGAATGGGGGAGCAGGTCTTTAGTCGCGAATATGGACGCAGCTCGGCGTTGGTGTTCAAATGGGCCCCATGAATCGTCGCATCCGGCAATGGGCTTGTCGAGGAACCGGTTCGAGTGAGATGGGACGGCAGTACTTTGGAGAGCGGATACAACGTAGAGATGCTGATGGTTGGGTATGTTGGAGTTGGGAGATTATCAGAAGAATGAGGTTGCCCTGGTGCATCCTCACGTCAAGACTCAAAGAGGCTCCAAGGCGATGACGGTTGGCACGTGCACAAGATTTTTATCTTATCGATTGCTACTGTCCCCACCAAAAGTCCCGACTCCGAACTGGCAAATTAATGGAAGGAGCGACCTACACGTAATCCGAGATTCGACAAGTACATACCTACCTACGGACGTACGAGAATGTGAACTCCAACGGAACTACCTACTACCTAAGTTAATTACCTACAGTACCTACTAGTATGCCAAGTGTCAATCTAGGTGCTTGCCAGAATAAATATCATAAGATCAACAAAATACTGATCAGTCTCTGTCCCAAACCGTGCTCAGTTGGATGGCCAATGAATTAGTTTCCGCCCGCCTGTCCCGTCAAATCCGGTAATCTGGGTAATCCTCTCCATCCTTTCTCCCCCCTCGCTACATGTACGTATGGATTTCCAATCTTAAAGCACCACAACCGAACCCAATCCGCAAAGTCACAACGGATTCCACCTTCATGATGATGGCCTTACCACATCCAGGATCGCTACTATGGACTGCATACCGGCGAAGCCTTGCGGGCCCCGATTCCCCCCCTGTCCCGACGCGAGGTACTCCGATTCGCCGCCCATAACCACACACAAGTTCAGATGCGGCATTGCCGCGGCATGGGTTGAAGGTGTGATGTGATGTCGGAAGAGCGGTTACCTTGATGTGCTGCTGTGCGTATATCCCGTCGAGTTTCCATTCAGTGGCATGGAAGCGGCCCGAGGGAGGAATGCTTGTGATGTACTTCCTCGCGTGGCCAACATAGCAGAGCAGCAACCACGAGCCATCTAGCCGTGCAGGGTATTGATATTATCAACCTATTGACAAGTTGTGTATTTATATCGTCAATCTATCACATGCTTTTACTAATTCGTCAAGTCTTACACAGAGACAGGGACAGCATCAATGCTCCTCCCGCTACGGACACTGCCCTTCTCAGCGGCAGCACCAGCAGCACCAGCAGCACCAGCAGCAGTCTTCTGCTTCCTCCTCACGAGAACGAAAGCAAGAGCGCCAATTATAGACACAACACCAAGGGTCGCCAAAGCACCGATTGCACCGGCAACGGTGTTCGACATGCCACCCTTGCCGCTGGTCTCGGCCTCGGCACTCGCATCATCGCCATCATCTGCGTACGCAGCGCAAAAGTCTTCCGTAGCGCCGCACTTGGTGCACCAGTCGCCAACGTCAGTGATGGCCCGCTCTCCCATCTCGCTCACGAACTTGGACCATGACATGGAGTCCTCGCTCAGGCCAAAGATGGGGAAAGTCTCGAGCTCGCCAAAGGTGCCGTTGCGGAACAGCCAACGCACCCGGAGGTCCTCGTCAAGGTTCGAAGGGAACTCGTCGGCGGCGTCGCCCTCGGTGAAGAGCTCAAACGCCATGGTGGAGGCATAGTCGGGCAGGCCGTGAAAGTTGTCGTCCAGCTCGAGCAGCCCCGCGAGACCGAAGAAGGCGAGGAAGGTATCGTAGCTGCCGGCGAAGAGGGAGAATTTGAGCTCGCCACGGGAGGCGACAGTCTCGTTGAGCTGTGCGAGAACGGCACCGGAGAGAGCCTCGGCGCCGATGGCACGTGCGGGCTGCGAGTCGTTCCAGTTCTGGCCCAGCTCGGCGGAGTCAGCGAGGGTGCGCAGCTGGAGAAGGTCCTCGTCGGAGACGCGGCGGGTCGCTGATGTGCTGTTGTGGATGCGGGCCACGTTGACGAGGTCGAAGATGCTGTAGGCGTTCTCGTACGTCATGTCCTCGGGCTTGAGGTTGTACACGCCGTCGGAGAGGACGTCGTAGAAGCTGGCGTAAAAGTCTCTGGTGGCCTCGTCGCGCTCGTGGAAGATGTCGCTGTCGAGGAAGGACTTGGATGCTGTCGCATATTCAGGGCACGAGTCATCACCCTTGATCCAGATGGTGTCGGGCGAGTTGTCGCTGACGGCGTGGAGGCGGACGTATTGGTATCCGTCGAGAGGGGCCCGGCTCTTGGAGCCGTTGTTGAGGGTCTGAGAGGCGATCTCCGGGTCGAGGTCCGCCAGGGGAGGATACAGGCCCTGGAGGAAGGCGGTGGCCGTGTTCATGAGGATGCCCTGGTCGGGGGCGCTGGCGAAGATCTGAGAGGGCTTGTACTCGTGCTCCGAGATGCCGCGGATCTGGAAGTCAGAGCCGGACTCGAGGTAGCGGCTGCGATAGTCGCTGCCGATCTGGAAGTTCTGCTCGGCACCAAGGCTGGTGAGAGTCTGCGAGCCATACCACTTGGTGGTTCCTGGGGGCTGTCAGTACGGATTGAGGCGAGGTTTTCTTGCGGAGATGTAGCGTACGGTCTCCATGACGGCTGAAGACGACGGCACCGTGAATGGTCTCGGCCGCAGCAGTAGATATGAGCAATCCCAGAGGGATGCTAGTTAAAGATTTGGGGTACATGGTGATGATCAACCGAGGCCAGCCGGTGAGGAAATGGAGTTGAATGACACTGGTTATTCAGAACGAATGATGATACTACTCGTAGGTATCGCAGGGCAGATGGCCCGAGTCGCCCAGACGAGGAGAGGTGGGAGATGGCTTCTTTTTCAATGCTCCATAGGCTTTATCACAGTATCACCGACAGCAAACCCTAGTCTACCTAGACAACGATGACCCCGCTTCTTGCGGACGACATCCGATGCAGGCAAGCTTGGAAACAAACACTCGTTGTCGAGGTTCGTTATCGGATCAGGCAAGTCAATGGACGGCCCCTCGGGCGGGGCTGCGAGATACGATGCCGATGGGCCGGCGAGCGGGGGAAGGATTCGGGGCTACAGAGTAGAGTACTCAGCCCTGGTCCCCGGAAACGGAGAAGCATTTCTCTTGGTCATTCATTCATTTCATTCATCAAACGTGACTCTAAGTGGGCCAGCCTCAAGGCACTTCTCCATATCGGCCTGCGTCTACTACGAGTACAGGTACCTGTACTTCCTGGCCTTTCTCCGAGAGTCCGAGCATGGTGAGTTGGTCTTCTGGCATTGGCGTTTGGCGCCGCTGTGCCACCCTGGTCATTTCGCCGGACATTGTGAGGCTGAGATGGGTTACCTACTTACATCAAGTCATCAACCCGCCGCCCTGAGACCCCAACAGTCAGTACCTATGTTTGTTTGTCGACGAAATGGCAGCACCGACTTCACACGGTCGCCAGAACGAGCCACTCTCTGCCATTCACTGACCGTCCAGCATGCCTATAGTAGTACTAACGTTTTAGACCCCAGAGCATCGGAGGTACAAATCTGGGAAAACGCCAATCCTCGATTCCTCTCAACATGCTGTAACGAAATCATTGTCGTCAAGGCTGGTCCCTTATCACCGCAAATACACCGATTATCGCTCGTTTCTTACCTCGGTTTATTTCTCGTTTCCCCGTTTATTACAGCAGTGTTGATTGCAGCATTTCTTGGAGAGTTTATTCACCATGCCCGACAACCTGCAAACATCGAACCCCCTCATAAAGAATCATCTCTTCATAAGAGACCCACGTTCAATCAAGCCATTTCTCCACCAGATGCTCCAGGCGCTCGACTACCAATAGAGCACGCACATCATCCATCGAGACGTCCACCCCCAGAATATTCTGGAGGCGCTCTTCCGGGGAGAGGACCGCACTACTCCTCGTAATGTCCCTACATCCGGGTCCGAACAAGCAGAGCCAGGGCCGTCTGAACAGCCCACTCCACAGGATAACGCCGCTCCGACTTCCAGGGTAGGGTGGGCGAAGCCGACCTAGAAGGACGCCTTCCTCCATGAACACATACTCTGGCTTATAACACGTATCGTGGGTGCGTCTGCGACGATTCCGAGGGGTTTCAACAGCTGAGGACCAGGTATGAATTGCGAAGACATTGCAGTAGGATTGGTAGCGGATCTCCCTAAGAGTACCATTACGGAGTTTAAGTTGTTACTTGGTCAGTTATCACATTACCACAATACCGCATCGGACCTTGCCCGCAGAGCCGCTTCCCCTGCTTTTGCGACTGCTCTTGCGACTGCTGTTGCGCGCCCTGCAACAGCATTCAATGAACGAGTCCAATAACGTCAAAAAAAAAAAAAAAAAAAAACGACCTTGCAATATGCGAAAGGCATGGGCAGAACGCGGAGATCGCCGTGCTAATTACCAGATAGAGTTAAAAGCAGGTCCGTGTACGTACGTTCCTGTATATACTCTCCTTAAGTAGACGACTTACTACTAAGGCAGTAAGTAGCCCCAGCTAATAGGGCGGTAATAACTGAAAATACACCAACTTTTCTACCCGGGCCCCTGGACTTTTCCCCGCTCAAGCAAACAACTCTTATCACTACTAATAATACTAGTACTTGCCATCGGGTTTCCAGCTGCGGGCCCTACCTATGTTCCCGCCTTTCCTCTCCCTTATCTCGACGATGCGCCGCGGACCATGTTGACGACGTCGCCCGTCCTGACCACCACGTCCGCCAGCGCCTCGCCCAGCAGTTTCCGTCGTCCCAATTCCCACCACAACAACGCCTACGAGTACTCCTCCCATCATCCCCCCACTCAACCCAGCGACGACGTCCATGGCAGCGTCCATGCCCCTGTTGGCAATCCCACGACGACGCCTGCAGCCGCCGGTGCTGCTGGTCCGATCCTGCCGCGCTGGCCGCCCTCACGGTCTGCGTCCTCTTTCAGCGCCAGCGCCAGCGCCTCGATGACCTCGCCTGCCGCCCCGCGCCCCGGGCGCAGCGACGCTGGAGAGGGCGAGGGCACCACCTGCACCGGCACCTCCGCCGTTGTCGACCAAATCTCGCTTGCCGCCGCCTCGGATAGTCGCGGCGCTGTCCAGGGCAGCGCCCTCGCCGCGCATGGCCCTCGCCCACAGGCCGTTAGCTCCGTGGCTCCGACACCCTCCACCCAAGTGCCGCCTTCGTCCGTCGCCGCGGGTGCTCCAACACATGCTACCTTGACTCCAAGCAAGCGACGAGTCCCACCTGCGCCCCCCGCCGCGCAGTATACACCCGAGACCGAGGCCGACAACGACGAGCAGCAGGCATCCAAGCGCGCCAGAGCCGACGACAGGCCGCCAAAGATTTTACCTCTGAGATACGAACTGTGTGAAGTGGTGGACATAGTGGAGTTGGTATCGCACATGCTGTCGGAGCTCATCACAACCAATGATGCGATCCGAATATCCCACGGGGGCCTGACCCGCTTCCACTCAAAGTCGGTGTCCTGAACACACAAACCCGCAAGCTAGGGTATCGTCACTGACCTCGGCAAACAGAACCGCGCCGGGCATATCGGTCCGCGATTACCTGCACCGACTCGCTAAGCACGCCACCCTGACACCGCCACTCCTCCTCGCCATGGTCTACTACATCGACCGACTCTGCCTCATGTACGACGAGTTCACGATCAATACGCTTACGGTCCACCGATTCCTCATCACCGCCGCGACCGTTGCCGCCAAGGGCCTGTCCGATTCATTCTGGAACAACACGACGTACGCGAGGGTGGGCGGCGTGCGACTCGCAGAGCTGAAGCTTCTGGAGCTGGAATTCCTCCATAGAGTGGACTGGAAGATCGTCCCCGACCCGGAAGTCCTCGTGGCATACTACCGCGGCTTGGTGGAGCGCACACCAGGCTACGTCTTGGAATCCGAAAGCTCACTCGATGAGGACTTGATAGTACAAGAATTTGAGGACAGGCAGGAAGAACAAAGGCTGGAATAGGAGGAGGAGCGCGGCAATACCCCCAGTGCGACTTTTTGCGATCGCCTGGTATAGCTTGTGGTTGTGAGGGTCTTTTGCCAGATCTAGCATGGCATTTCCCCTGACTTTTGGCTTTGGATACATGCATTTAGGAGCATGAGAGATACGGTCGGTCTTGGTTTGTCAAAAGCACGCCGACGAGAGAGGCCGAACTTCTGCATTCGAGGACATTTAACGGCGTACGGCGCAATTGATTTCTGGGCAAGGCATTTTGGGAATACATTAGGTAGAAGGGGGAAGGCAACTCGTACAGCATAATCTACTATATGAATTCGACGAATGAATATTACAGTCAACACTATAAGGTAGTAGCTTGTCGCTGCGAAAAGCTTGGCCGTCCATTGGCATCTCGTACGTACCTCAAACCTCTAGGTCGATACTACCGTAGGAGGCCCACGCACAGTGCAGATTAGCCGGCATATCTCCGCCATCTGCCATAGCTGTCGCCCGATGACGGTCATCACAAATACAACAATGCAACATTACGACCTCCCGCCAGGCCACTTTTCCCCCAACCTACAACGCCGCTGACGTTGGCCGAAACACCGAAATCAAAGCTGGCGATGCTTGTCGCAGCTCTCCTCTCAGCGCTCTGCGCGGCCACTCTGGCCGTCGCCGACCCGCGCACAGCACAAATCTACATCCAGCCTCTGGCCACGAGCACCAAGCCCGAGCCGCTCGCCGAGATATCCTACGACACGCTGTCCCTCGACGCCACCTCCGTCGTAGCCTACGAGGCTCCCGAGCTCCCCGAGACGGCCGACCTCGTCCGCATCGGCCTGTACGACCCCAAATCCTCGCGGTGGATCTCGGGCACGACGGTCGCCTCGGCCGACAACTTCAGCAAGGGGTACTCGCCGCACCTGCTGCTCACGGTGGACGCGCAGGGCGAGGTGCTCAGCGCGGCGTGCAAGGGCGTGCGTGTCGACGCGGGGCAGACGCGCGACTTTGGGCCCCAGGCTGCGGTCCTAGTGGAGGGCAAGGGGAAGCAGCCGGATCTCAACAAGCCGGTGGTGCTATCGCCAGAGGGCAGGAAGGTGGAGGAGCAGGAGAAGACGTTTCTGCAAAAGTA
This sequence comes from Hapsidospora chrysogenum ATCC 11550, assembly GCA_000769265.1. Classification (NCBI taxonomy): domain Eukaryota; kingdom Fungi; phylum Ascomycota; class Sordariomycetes; order Hypocreales; family Bionectriaceae; genus Hapsidospora; species Hapsidospora chrysogena. Next base: position 27,714 of record JPKY01000044.1, read on the forward strand.
TGTGCTGTTCCGCATCTGCCCCGGAGACGGGTGGTTGAGGATGTTGTGGCTAACCCTGAGACAGGTACTGGTGGATGATTGCTATCGCTGGCTTCCTCGCCCTGAGCGGTGGCGGCGCGGAGAAATAGAAAGGATCAGATTAATTCAGCTTCGCTTCATGTCATGCCTACGAGTCCCTCCCTCTTCTTACCCATTGACTGTTGGACTGCACCTAGGCGGCGCCGGACTGCCAGCGGAAGACACGACTGCCCGTCGACCAGATCAACGTCGCCTCCTTCCAGGTATGGATGAGCATTGGCGCGTATTCATCATTGTCCCCAGTCCCACAAGTCCGACCTATCTTGTAGATATCGGCCACGAGCAGGCGCCAAAGCCTCAAACACAGGACTCGGGTCTGGCCTGACCACAGGTGAGGTGGAGATGATGTCTCTTCGCGAGAGGGGGAGAACTCACCGCATCGAGCTCCGTCCACACTCCTCCGCTGCAATATTGTAAAACATCATTTGGTGAATTCCCCCTGCCGCAGCTCATCATCAACGCGGTTGACTTGACCAAGCAGTCTCCAGTGAGTCGACATTAATGTCTCCCCGCTGTCCCAGTTGTTGCGTGGGTCAAAGGCCCGGCACGTGATTGGGAGACCCCAGGCTGGATGGCCATGGCGCTAAGATATATCGGGACTAGCCCCGTTGCTACGCGCACTCGAGCAGAGGAGCGTGGATTCGAGTCGCATGGACCTGCTTTTTTTTCAAAAGCCGCCCCCAGCACCAGAAGCATCCGGGACGCACAACACCAACAAGCGTCCACTCACAGCTCACCCTGAAGCTCACCTCCCTTTCAACTTCCTCCCATATTTTCTCCCTCCCTCTCACCAATCCTCGCAGACTCCTCATCCCGATATACCTTTCGAAAACCCTAACTCACTACTCTTCATCACCTCCGCACTTGTCGCGCACGCAAACATGTCTGGCACGGAGGCTACTGTTCCTGGTGACAGCGGGGCTGCCTTCGAGGACAAGGGCAAGGGCAAGGCTCCTGCTGATGAGGTACCCCAGGACACTTCCATGGAGCAAGATGAGGAGGAGGACGACTCCAGCTCCGATGAGGAGGAAGAGGTATGCATCCCACTACACACCCGGCCCTCAAGTCTCTCTTCACAAGCGCAGCTAAGCTAACGTGAAAGTCAGCCCGCCCCTGCAGGTACACTCCGCCAGACCCTTCCCCCATGCATCACCAAATGAGTTTTGACACTGACACGGGCTTTCCAGAGGAGGCCGACGATGGCATGGAGGAGATTGATCTTAAAAACATTGTCGAGGGCGGCCGCCGTACCCGCGGCCAGGTCATCGACTTCGCCAAGGCCGCGCAGGAGAACCCCGTGGACGACGACGATGACGAGGAAGACGATGACGACTTCACGCCCCCCGAGGACGAGGACACCAAGATGTCCGGTTAGACGGGCTATGATTACGTGTGGTTAGCCGACGGCATATGATGAGAAAGGGGCTCTTCGTCGTAGTCGCCGCGTGTGTGGAGGCGGCCGCGGTGGTTCCCCTGGGATGTTGTTGACTGATCAGCATGAGGAGGGACGTGCGCAGAGAGGACTTGAAGGCACCGAGATGCCTACACGTACTATTCGGCACAAAAGAACTACGCCGCGCCTATGAACCACAGATCGTGGCAGATATGAAAGGCAAATGACAACTGATGACCATACCCTACGTACGAGCACCGAAGAAAAGTCTGGCGGGTGTGATGTTCCACTGCATTCCACACTGCGACCTCTAATTCCTCATCACCTACCCTATACCATTCAAGGCGTGCGACCAAGGACAGAGCGCCAACCTCCTTTTCAGTCAAGTATTCGAGGTTCGCGAAGAGGTCTTTGTATCTTGATGCCCTTGATATTTCGGGTTTATAGACACGCCACGTGTTGATGATTGTACGGCTCTAATGCGACCCAGGCCCCATGGGCCTTTTTCACCTGCCTTTTTCCCAAGCCAAATCACACCACCGGAGATTCCAGAAGTCCAGTCCCGCCGAAGACTGTCGACTTGGTTCTACGTTCTATACTTGCATATATAAAGAGTGATTCCTATGTGCCAGTAGACCGTACGATACAGTAAGGCCATCCGTCCCTCGACTCTGAATGGTATTCCTGAGTTTTGACATCAGTTGGCGGTCGGCGGAATGGTGCCAGGGTTACATGGCAGGATTTGTCGACACTGCAACATAATTCATTGCATCACTCTTCCAAACGTCCAACCTTGGGGCCTTCACCTGGGCGAGGATTAAGTCGAGGGTGTTCTGTTCTAGGTTCGTTTGCGAGAGCCACGGGCGGTGTGTGGCAGAGAGGGATATCACCCGTACCACGTGCCATTGGCTGCAGCTCGGCGCCAACAGTCGACGAATCTCGAATCTCGAATCTCGAAAAGACCACCTCGCATCGATTTCAACAGGTGGCAGGGGCGAGGCAAAAAAAAAAAAANAAAAAAAAAAAAAACTTCCCCAAAGGGGACATCGCATCTACAAATCATCCCAGTTCCTTGCACTCCCCTCATGCATCGACCTTGGCCATTCTTCTAGCACGCGGATCGAATCTCCAACCATGTCGCAGAGGTCCGTCCACCATCGTCGATAGAACCTTTGAACCCCTCTATTCAGGCTACTTTGCGACAGCGGCTGACATCCCCCCCTCACCATCAGGTTCGGCGCTTCCTCCCTCCACCAGCGCGACTCGCGGAGCCAGCTGTTCGCCGGCTACACGGGCGACCAGACGCGGCGACCCAGCCCCGGGGGCAGCAGCGTGGGCGGCGGATACGGATACGGGTACAGCCCAAGCCCCGGCGCGCAGCAGCACCTCGGTGTCGAGAACAACCGGGGGTACCGCCCCGCGACCCCGAACAAGAAGGGCCAGTACAGCGACGCCGTGCTTAATGAGCTGGAGAGTCAGAATGATGAGCAGGTGGCGGGTATACTGGGCAAGGTGCGGGTGCTCAAGGACGTGGGTTTTCCCCCTCCCCTTCTATCTGTCTGTCTAGCCCATGCCCTTCGGGCTGGGGAAGTATAAGTTCCCTTTACTGACGGATGCGGCTCGGGTCTAACAGATGACGCATGCGATTGGCGACGAGATCCGCGAGTCTTCCGCCCTGGCAGAGAGGATGAACGACACGTTCGACCGGACGAGGTTGCGTCTGCGGGGCACCATGAACCGCATGCTGCTTATGGCGGAGAGGACAGGCATACCGTGGAAGGTGTGGCTATTGTTCTTTGCTATGGTCATCTTCCTTTTCATGTACGTCTGGCTGTTCTAATCGGGGACACCTCTCGAGAGGCGACAACATCTGTGCCAGGATGACAAAACACGTGGGAAGGGAAAAGAGGACGACGGCTCGTGGCGGGCACGAGTCTACATATATATACTTGTATATGTGCGTTGGAGGGAAGGTGGATTCGCTCCATGGTGCATTATACGGCCGGCGTTTTGGGGATTGTTTCTTGATGCGTCACTGCTAGGGGTCCGAAGGGTTTCTTGGGAAACAGCAATCAGGGCAAGAAAGCGGGAGCATGTACAATAATATCGTCAATCGTGCACTAATACTATGATTCATTCCGAAAACAAAAGTGTGGAATATCCTCGATTGATCAGCACTTGAGCAACGAGAAGGGTATTCTGTCTACCTACGCCGCCCAAACGCATCCGAGGCAAAAAAAAAAAAAAAAAAAAGGAAACGAGAACCCAGAATTCTCCAACAGCCGGCCTTACCCGTGTCGCGCTCGCCGTGCCTGGACGGGACTGCTGACCATGTAACTACTCTCATCCTGAGACAGAATGCTGCTGAGATCCAAACTATGGCGCGGAGCAGACAGACTACTCCGGCCACGGAGCGTCGGCGACTGCGGCGGGCCCAACGGCGCCGCTCTCCGCCCAAAGCCAATGTCCCCAATATCCTGTCCACCTCCCTCCCCATCACCGTCATCGTCATCGTCATCATCATTGTCATCATCATCACCATCGCCGTAGCCCGCCATACCGCCGTCTTCGCTGCTGCTGAGCTCGGCCTCGGAGTCGGTGTGCTCATAACCGCCGCTCTCTGCCTCGGGGATGTCATCGTCGAGGTCGGCGTCCATGTCGCCGTCGCCGGACATCATTCCGTCGGGGACAAAGTCGTCCTCGCCGAGGAGGTGGCCCTCACTCTCCTCGTGTAGCTCCTCTTCGCCGCCGTACATGTCGCCACCGTCTGGGTCCCCGCGGACGAGGGCCTCGCGGAACGCGTCGTCCGTCATGCGCATGCGGGCGGCCACAAGTCCATTGCGACGCTCCTCTCGTAAGGCCTCTTCGTCTGCGGAATGGTCGTCGTCCTCGTCCTCATCAACGTCTTCCTCTTCGTCCTCGTCTTCATCGTCCTCATCTCCGTCCATCATGAAGTCATCGCCCGCGTCGGGGATATCGTCGTCGAGATCCGGCGCCTCCTCCAGCTCCACGTCATGCATCATGCCATCCTCGGGCATGCCCTCCGCCCCGGCTTCCGCCAGCTCCTGCGCCAGCTGCTCCCGACGCACAGCTTCAGCGTGCTCCTCCTGCTCGCGCTTCTCCTCGCGCATCTGGTGTAGCGTCTTAGCTATGCCGGGCGGCTTGAGCCAGTGGCTGCCGAAGTTGGCGACATTGACCTTGCGCCGGGCCATGTAGAACTCGTCGAGGGCTAGGCGGTGCAGAGGCGTGCGCTCGATGACCTGGCTACGGTGACGATGGGCCGAGCCATTGTTATTGTTGCTGCTCCCATGGTCGGCGGTGCCCGCGTCGTGCCGGGAGAAGGGCTGGACTGGGCTCCTGGACGAGGTGTACCATAGCGAATGTGGCTGCGAGATGTCAGTCACGGCCTGTGGCCCATTCACGGGACCACGGCAAACTCACATCGCGCTGTGTTAGATCCGGCAGTGTGCTGAACATCTTGATCGTGGCCTGGCGGGCAGGCTAATTCTGCCCTCGAAAGTTTGTCGCGCTGAGGTCGATGCTGATGTGGGGCAAGACACGACAACGCGCGGCTGCGGCGATTAGTATCTAGACGCGGAGGTGCTTAGACAGCCGCGAGCCAAGAGATTCTAGATCCGAGACCCCCACATTCTCGAGATTTACGAGTAGAAGAGGGGCTGCCACGCTCGGCACAGGAGCGCATATTAAGGCCAGAATGGGCAGAATGGAGCCGGAATAGTGGAACCTGTCCTCCCAGCTCTGATTTCACCCTTTAATAGGTATTAATACATGGAGAATTCGGGCGCATGCGGAGCGAAGAATCAGCAGACAGGCGAGTACGATGGCCCGTGAGCCTCTGTTGATGCTGAGTCCGGCTGCTGATTTCCTAGCAGTGGCGCTCAGACGTAACGTCACGCTCTCTTTTCCGCATTGGATTCCAGGCGAATTCCACTCTCGGAGGTAGAGGGGCCGAAACGTCAGTCGTCCTCATACAGAACCGCATACGAGTACTCACTCGTAGGGGGACGGAGGATAGGGGTACACCGCCAATAGCGGCTCAGAGGAAAGGGCAGATCAATGGATAGGTTGATTGCGCCCTTCTTGGCTGGCCACTGCTGAGAAGAGAATACATATTCTCGTGAGGTAATTGAATACGCGTCCTGTCGTGAAGGAGATTCGGAGTTGTGTTTATTGCGAGTAATAGTTTTCATCTAACAGCAGGAAACTACGAGTACAGCGTTGCAGGGCCCTCGGAATAAATCGGGTGCTCAAGTTGGCCGTAATAGGTGGCCCGAGCGGATCGCGGACCATTATTACCTACCTACTATTAGTGGGAAGCGTCTGCATGTATCACCAGGGTCCTGGTCCTCACCAAAGCCCCCACTTCAATAGGTAGCCTTGTTGTTGTTGTTGTTGTTGTTGTTGTCGATTGTTATCTTCCGGCTTTCTTGTCTTCGGATGGTCTCAGCCGTGCGAGAAAACATACCGAAGTCGGAAACCGCCGTCACCGCGTCGCTGTTGTTACTCCCGTCTGATTGTTTCCCACTCTTGGCCCGATGCCGACGTCGGCGAGGCATTCGCCCCTGAATTCCTGGTACGTAGGTAGTACCTACATATTGGCAGTGCGACACCAAGAGCTTACGCCCGAACAGAGAGGATTTAGTAATTATGCCAACATGATTTGCATCGGGAGTATCTTGGGCCCAGAAACGGTCCACAGAAGATTAATGTCCCCTTGCCCGGTCTTGGTGCGACCCTGGAGGCACGTTCCAGCGCGATACGCACCCACCTTATTCTAAAGCCGCTGAAGCTGCCGTCGAGCTTCTCTGCACTCCGCCTAGAGATGCTACTACATGATAACTCAACATTGTGAATTGCCGCTGGGCGAATGCTGTGTTACATCTCTCCGGGCCAGGACGTTGTGCGACCGGCACTCGCCCGGTGACGTCGCCGTGGTGCTGTAACTGCATGGCCGGTCATGGCTTGCGATTCCGGCTGCCTTGCGCGCCATGGACCCCTCGCCGTTGGTGGTGGGGGGGGGGGGGGGGGGGCTGGGTGTGCAGTGGCCCGCACTTGCGCACGTCGCTAGCGCGAAGATCTGGTGGTGGGGTGTCAGATAAGGATCTTGGAAGTTGGAGGGCTCCAGGAGCCGTCATGATTGGCCTCCGCTGCCCATTTTCTGATGTCGATTTTTTGACATTCCCAAAGACCGCAAGACCCTGCCCCAGGTGGTCCGGCCCTCCGTTGGCGTGAAGTCTCTTTTCCGCTTCTCACGCACCCCCTCTGTCCTCAGACTGAGGTGCGCATTGATGAGTTGCGTCGACTCCGGGCCACTGCGAGATGCTGCTGTCAGTGCGAGCCGCCGCTGCTCACTCATGACAGATTTCAGGTGCCGTAGCGGCTGTGCCATTGGCCCACCATTTCCGACTCTCAGCCTCTTGGGTGAGGCGTTTTCACATGTCTCCATCTGCAACCCGTTGCTGGTCTCGCAGGGAAGCAGAAAGTTTTAGCCCGAGACTGTCGCGGTGGGAGCGCATCACCCTACGTCCCGTCTGCACAAAGGTAAGGTAGGCAGGCAGCTAGGCGTAAAACTTCCGTCTGTGGCTCATCGCCGAGATATCATGTATTGCCCCTGGACCTCGGGTATTTGGGAGCGCAGCTGCGGAGTGGTGCGGTGCACTTGGCTTGGTGCTCATGCTGCTTGGAAGCTGGAGTTTCCCCCTCCCCCTCCAGGCTCGAGCTGTCTCGGGCGGGCCCCATCATCTACGTCAGGGCGGCAGGGGTCGCGCTGGTCTCCGACGGGCGACGGCGACATCGGCCAAGGGTGCTTTGAATATGGCGGGCGCTGATTGGTCGCGCGAATGGGCGTCAGATGCGAAAGATGCGACAGCTGCGCCCGGACGACCACCTGGTCTGTGCGCACCATGTGCTGGTGTACCCTAAGGCATCCAACCGCATGGAGGAGCATGGGGAGTCCCCTGTCCTTGCGAGAGTGGCTGCAGCTCTGATGTGGGGTGTGGTCCCGACCCTGTAACCGTGCAGTAAGCAGCAACCCCTATCTGGTCCTGGGTAGATTTCTCTTACACAAGCCTTTTTGGCAATATAAGAAATGGTTCTTCGCCCGATCTGGGCTGATAGGTGGAAGATGCCTGTCACCATGGGGTTCATAGGCTCCCAAAGGGTTGAGAGAGTGGACAGGAAGCGAGCACGGCCGAGATGACCGATGCGACCGAGCAGGCGGAGCATGAGGGTCTTGCGCGGCCGCAGCAAGACATACTGTCAAGACAGTAGTAGAGCTACGGATATTACCTATGTACCATGTTCCCTGGCGTAGACTGGTGCTTGGAGGAAGCCAGTTCCTTACCATTGGCACCTTCAATTTTTGGGGGGGGGGGGGGNGGGGGGGGGGGGGGGGGGGTTCAACTTGAAGACAGACTGAAGACGGTGCCGACTCGACTGATGGCGTAGACCAAGTATTACTGAGATCGTGGGGAAGTCTCATATTGCATGTGTGCTACCCCGATCAGCCCCTCCTTAACTCGAGGTTCATTTAGCAAGAAGAGACACCGCCGATGCAGAGGATTGGGTTTTGCCTCGAACAGGAGAGCAAATAAGCGAACACCGGTTGTTGGCAGGACGAGAATGGCACTATAGCCGCGTCACTTCTGCGGAGACCGAAGGAAGAAGATGTCGGGTATGTCCCCGATTGCCAGTTGCGGTGTTTTCTGGCAGGTATTGGCTCGCGAGCGTCTTGCGGTGGGAATTTTCCTTTGGCGAGGAAAGCGCTAATAATTTCCAGGGCGGGCGGAATCTGGCTTTTGGGCGCGGGAAAGGGTGGTGGGCTGTGTGGTGTTTCATGGTGTTCCAGGTTGTCGATGGTTTCCGGTCCGCTCCGGTGTGCTTCCCAGCAAACGGGCCTGTACTGACAGGAGGGGGAAGAGGGCGGCAGCGGCAACTTGAAATGCAACCCCCACTCCTCCCACTCTACAGTACATTCTCAAAGTTCGTCGAGGCAGCAGGTGTGCCAATGAGCCGCAACTCAATCTCACATTCTACTATGAAAGGAATTTTGGAATACGTGCGGTGCTACTGGAACTGTGATGGAGATGCTGGTTGCAATTACAAGCGCTCGTACATACCTACCTTACATACCTACTTATGTACCTTCAGTATGGACGGGGAAACCAATGGTGAAAGGATTCATTGAAGTTCCGGAAAACGGAGGATGGCGGGTGCTATGGTCCTGTCTGCCGGGTGCAGCCTCTCCACCCAGCGAGACGGGCCAGACTCGACTCGCTCCACGATTTTCTTGCCGAGCTTGGCACCCGCATTGGGCGGGCTTTTTTCTCTTTTGACTCGCACGCCGGAGAGAGGTTTGCGGGTGTTCGTAGCAATTTCACCCACGCCCCGCCCGCCCGCCTGTTCTACAGTGTGCCACCACCAGCATCCACCAACATCACAAACACCACTGGCACCACCAGGCTTGTCCCGACGCCGACCGACCTTGCAGATCCATCCATCCACCTTGAAATAAAAGCGTAGCCGCTCCCTCCTCCTCCCCCTTCTCCGGACCTTCCCTCGATTTACTCTTTCCTTCCTCTTGCCATCCCCACCGTCTCATTTACTCTCCTTGACGATTGGAAAGCCATTGCCACGATACCCCACGATAGAAAGGTACTGACTACTAGTACTTGGACAAGTCAGCTGGTAAGTGGGTTGATTTTCCTTCAGCGAACGGCAGACAGGCCCCATCTCCCCCCAACCAGCAGATTACCCTGCTACCATCGACCTATACTGGGCTCAAGAGGCACACTCGGCCACTACAACCAGAACGCTTTTTGTCCCATCGCGACCGTGGCACAACACACCACGAAAAAAAAAAGCAGAAAAAAAAAAANAAAAAAAAAAAGTTGTCGCGGAATGAGGGGAGCAGCTGCATGGGGTCAATAATGGGCTGTTGTCATTATGCATCCCATGCTGCAGATCGGTCGGTGGCCCGGTGCTCAATTACCTGATCCAGAGAGCAACAGATGTCTGCGGGCTGGGCACTCGTGCACGCCGTGCAATCACGGCTGCATGAGGCGCATTTCCGCAGTTCCAAGTGTGCGGCTCGCAGTTTTCTGCAGGCAGTGCTTCTGCCGTGCTGCAAGCTCATGGGCGGAGAGACAGCCGGAGCCTTGCACGCGACGAGCATGTGGGAATTTCGGCGACATCCATGAGGCATCAGGACCATCTCCAGCGAATTTCCGCGAGGTGGCAGTTCACACAGCTCTTTCTGCCTTCAGAGCTCCTAGGCGGGGTGTGCTGTGGTGGGGGGGACGAATCCGGAGCGCTGGATTTGCGAGCGAAAAAGACACAAGTGTGGGACCACATCCGCCACTTTCCTAATGGAGCAAGATGCGGTGCTGAGTGCCATTGCGTACCCACAAGTGCCAGCATGGGGCCATGGCATCCAGAAACCCCAAGCGAACCGCGTCCAACAAGCTGTGCTTCACGATCTCGTCTGCTAACTTAACCTTCTGCGTTGGGGGACCTGTCTCGCCTTCTTCTGCATCAAAACACACATGGGCAATTTCTGAAACTGACATTCGCATCATTTAGATCAGCGTTGGAGCGGCCTTTGCTGCCCACGCCGACCCCACACATCCCCTCCGCTCGCGCTCCGACTTGGTTTCGCAGCCATCACGACAAGACGTCCGCAGCCCTCTCCACCAAGGCGAAAACAGAGCCTCGCCTAGCATGGGCCTGACCGAGGATTTCGACGACCGACAGATCCACCTCGAGGCCGAGCAAGACTCATACAAACCCTATGAATACCAGACTGAGAACAATGACTCGTGGGCTGGTGCCCTGCCCGTGAAGCAGGGTCTCTACGACCCTTCCTACGAGAAGGATGCCTGTGGTGTCGGCTTTGCTTGGTGAGTCCCCCCCCGACGCCGCACGCAGACTTGGCGGCGGTTGCTGACAGACACGCAGCCACATCAAGGGCAAGCCTAGCCACAAAATTGTGAGCGATGCGCGCAACCTCCTGTGCAACATGACCCACCGTGGTGCCGTGGGATCTGACGCCCGAGACGGAGACGGCGCTGGTGTCATGACCTCCATCCCCCACCGATTCTTCATCAAGAACTTCGAGAAGGAGGAGGACATCAAGCTCCCGCCCCCCGGCCAGTACGCCGTGGGCAACCTGTTCTTCAAGCCCGACGAGGAGACTTTTGAAGAGTCGAAGAGGCAGCTGGAAGATGTTGCCGAATCGTTGGGCCTTCGCGTCCTGGGATGGCGACGGCCTCCCGTCGACTCGACCCTTCTCGGCCCCGCTGCCAAGTCGCGCGAGCCCATCATTGCCCAGCCCTTCGTGGTCCTCGCCTCGGCTTACGGTTCCGGCGTCACTCCTGAGATGACCGACCCGGACAAGTTTGACGAGAAGTACTTTGAGCGCCAGCTGTACGTGCTCCGAAAACGGGCCACGCACACTATCGGCCTCGGCAACTGGTTCTACGTCTGCTCCCTCTCCAACAAGAACATCATTTACAAGGGTCAGCTCGCACCCATCCAGGTCTATTCGTACTACCACGACCTGGTCAACGCCGATTACGAGGCTCACTTCGCCCTCGTCCACTCGCGTTTCTCCACCAACACATTCCCATCCTGGGACCGTGCCCAGCCCCTGCGCTGGGCCGCTCACAACGGTGAGATCAACACGCTGCGAGGCAACAAGAACTGGATGCGTGCCCGCGAGGGTGTCATGAACTCGGACATATTTAAGGATGAGCTCGAGAGCCTCTACCCCATCGTCGAGGATGGCGGTTCCGACTCGGCCGCCTTCGACAACGTCCTCGAGCTGCTGACCATCAACGGCGTCCTCTCCCTCCCCGAGGCTGTCATGCTCATGGTTCCCGAGGCCTGGCAGGGCAACGAGAGCATGGACCCCAAGAAGGCCGCTTTCTACGAGTGGGCCGCTTGCCAGATGGAGCCCTGGGATGGCCCTGCTCTGTTCACCTTCTCTGACGGCCGCTTCTGCGGTGCCAATCTGGACCGCAACGGTCTGCGTCCTTGCCGTTTCTACGTCATGGACGATGACCGCATCATCTGCGCCTCTGAGGTCGGCGCGATCCCTGTTGACCCCGAGAGGATCATCCAGAAGGGCCGCCTGCAGCCCGGCCGCATGCTCCTGGTCGACACCCAGGCCGGCCGCATCATCGACGACAAGGAGCTCAAGGAGGCCGTCTCCAGCCGCCATGACTTCCGCGCTTGGCTTGACAGCGAGCTCATCACCTTGCCCAAGCTGCTCGAGACGCTCGAGGCTCAGGTGGACCTCAAGGCCAAGCCTGACGATTCCCTCCTCCAGCAGGACCCTCTCCTGCTGTCGTTTGGCTACACCCACGAGCAGGTCAGCTTGCTTCTGGCCCCCATGGCTGTGGACGAGAAGGAAGCTCTCGGCTCCATGGGCAACGATGGTCCCCTGGCCTGCCTGACTGACGCTCCCCGTCTCCTCTACGACTACTTCCGCGAGCTCTTCGCCCAGGTCACCAACCCGCCCATCGACCCTATCCGAGAGTCGATTGTCATGTCTCTGGAGTGCTACGTCGGCCCCCAGGGCAACCTTCTCGAGATGGATGCCTCCCAGTGCGGCCGCCTCCTGCTTCCCAGCCCCATCCTGTCCATCCCCGAGTTCAACAGCCTGAACAACATGCACACTGTCTACCCTGAGTGGACCGTCAAGACTATTGACTTGACGTTTCCCAAGAGCGAGGGTGTTGCAGGCTACCTGAGGCATCTTGACCATATCTGCAAGGAGGCCGATGCTGCCATTGAGGCCCGCGACCGCATCATTGTTCTGTCTGACCGCAAGACTTCGGTCGACCGCGTCCCCGTCTCGGCTGTCCTGGCCTCTGGTATGGTCCACCACCATCTCGTCGCCAACAAGTGGCGTTCCATGGCCGCCCTGGTTGTCGAGACCGCGGAGGCCCGTGAGGTGCACCACATGTGTGTGCTTCTCGGCTACGGTGCCGACGCCGTCAACCCTTACCTGGCCATGGAGTGCATCCTTAAGCTGAACCGCGAGGGCCTGATCAAGAAGAAGATGACGGATGACACCCTCGTCCGCAACTACAAGCGCTCTTGCGACGGTGGTATCCTCAAGGTCATGAGCAAGATGGGTATTTCCACCCTAGCTTCCTACAAGGGCGCGCAGATCTTCGAGGCTCTTGGTCTCGACGACTCGGTCGTCGACCGCTGCTTCAGGGGTACCGCCTCTCGCATCAGGGGCATGACCTTTGAGCTCATCGCCGAGGATGCGTTCCGCTTCCATGAGCGTGGCTTCTCTTCGCGGTACACCGTCAACGTCCCGGGTCTGCCCGAGTCTGGCGAGTACCACTGGCGTGACGGCGGCGAGCCTCACGTCAATGACCCCGTCTCCATTGCCAACATCCAGGATGCCGTCCGCACCAAGAATGACAAGTCGTACGAGGCCTACTCGAAGTCTGAATACGAGCAGATCAAGTCGTGCACGCTCCGCGGCATGCTCGACTTCAAATTTGAGGACTGCGAGCCCATTCCCATCGACCAGGTCGAGCCTTGGACCGAGATTGTTCGCCGCTTCTGCACGGGCGCCATGTCCTACGGTTCTATCTCTATGGAGTCTCACTCTACCCTTGCTGTCGCCATGAACCGCCTCGGCGGCAAGTCCAACACTGGTGAGGGTGGTGAGGACCCTGAGCGCTCTGAGCGTATGCCCAACGGTGATACCATGCGCTCCGCCATCAAGCAGGTCGCCTCCGGCCGCTTCGGTGTCACCTCTGCCTACCTGGCCGACTCGGACGAGCTGCAGATCAAGATGGCCCAGGGTGCCAAGCCCGGCGAGGGCGGTGAGCTTCCCGGCCACAAAGTCTCCAAGTCGATTGCCCGTACCCGCCACTCCACCCCCGGTGTCGGTCTGATTTCGCCCCCTCCCCACCACGACATCTACTCCATTGAGGATCTGAAGCAGCTCATCTACGATCTCAAGTGCTCCAGCCCTCGTTCCCGCGTGTCCGTTAAGCTCGTCTCCGAGGTCGGCGTCGGCATTGTCGCTTCCGGCGTCGCCAAGGCCAAGGCAGACCACATCCTCATCTCGGGCCACGACGGTGGCACGGGTGCCTCCCGCTGGACCGGTATCAAGTATGCCGGACTTCCCTGGGAGCTGGGTCTCGCAGAGACGCACCAGACGCTTGTCCTCAACGATCTTCGAGGCCGTGTCGTGGTGCAGACTGACGGCCAACTGAAGACCGGTAGGGACGTCGCCATCGCCTGTCTCCTCGGCGCAGAGGAATGGGGTTTTGCCACAGCTCCTCTGATCGCCATGGGCTGTATATTCATGCGGAAATGCCACGTATGCATTTGCCTTAACTCCTCAGAACCTAGTTGTCATTGCTAATTATTCTCTAGTTGAACACATGCCCCGTTGGTATCGCGACTCAGGATCCCGAGTTGAGGAAGAAGTTTGAGGGTACTCCCGAACACGTAATCAACTTCTTCTACTATGTGGCCAACGAGCTTCGCGCAATCATGGCCGAGCTTGGATTCCGCACCATCAATGAGATGGTTGGACATGTCGAGGTCCTCAAGGTTCGGGACGACCTTCGGACTAAGAAGACGCAGAACATCGACCTGTCCCTCCTCCTGACCCCCGCCCACAAGCTTCGCCCTGGCGTCGCCACCTTCAATGTGCGGAAGCAGGATCACAAGCTTTACGTCCGTCTGGACAACAAGCTCATCTCGGAAGCCGAGCTGACCCTTGACAAGGGCCTGCCCTCTCGGATCGAATGTGATATTGTCAACACTGACCGAGCAATGGGCACCTCGCTGTCGTACCAAATCTCGAAGCGCTATGGCGAGGCTGGGCTGCCCCTGGACACGGTCCATGTCAACATCAAGGGTTCCGCCGGTCAGTCCTTTGGCGCCTTCTTGGCTCCTGGTGTGACCCTGGAGCTCGAGGGTGACTCCAACGACTATGTCGGAAAGGGCCTCTCCGGTGGCCGTCTCATCATCTACCCGCCCCGGTCTGCCGTCTTCAAGGCCGAGGAGAACATCATCGTTGGCAACGTGTGTCTGTACGGCGCCACCACTGGTACCTGCTTCTTCCGCGGCGTTGCTGCAGAGCGCTTCGCCGTCCGCAACTCCGGTGCCACGGCCGTTGTCGAGGGTGTCGGTGACCACGGCTGCGAGTACATGACGGGTGGCCGTGTGCTGATTCTTGGCAATACTGGCCGCAACTTTGCTGCTGGTATGTCTGGTGGTATCGCCTACATTCTCGATATCAACGGCGACTTCCTCTCCAAGCTCAACACGGAGATGGTGGAGGCTGGTCCTCTCGACGACCCAGCCGAGGTTGCCTTTGTCCGTGGCCTCATTGAGGATCACCACCACTACACCGGCTCCGAGCTGGCGGCTCGTATCCTAATCGACTTCAACCGCGCCTTGCCCAGGTTCATCAAGGTGCTTCCCGTTGACTACAAGCGGGTCCTTGAGGAGGAGGCCAAGGCGGCTGCCGAGGCCAAGCGTGCCGAGTACAACCTTCCCATCGTCTCCGGGGTCAACCACAAGGAGGAGGAGAAGAAGAAGGCCGCCAAGATCCAGGATCTCGAGGATGCTGTTGGCGACGATGCTGCTGAGAAGAAGAAGAAAGCACTGGTTCTGGACAAGACGAAAGGCTTCATGAAGTACAGCCGCCGATCCGAGAAGTACCGCTCGGTGACCACCCGAACCAAGGACTGGGCCGAGCTGAGCTCGCGTCTCAATGAGGACGAGCTCAAGTACCAGTCGGCCCGTTGCATGGACTGCGGTGTTCCGTTCTGCCAGTCCGAGACCGGCTGCCCCATCTCCAACATCATTCCTAAGTGGAGTGAACTTGTCTTTTCCAACCAATGGAAGGACGCCCTCGACCGTCTTCTCATGACCAACAACTTCCCCGAGTTCACCGGCCGTGTGTGCCCCGCTCCTTGCGAGGGTGCGTGCGTCCTGGGCATCAGCGAGGATCCCGTTGGTATCAAGTCCATCGAGTGTGCCATCATCGACCGTGGCTTCGAGATGGGCTGGATGGTGCCTCAGCCTCCCAAGGTGCGCACAGGCAGAAAGGTGGCCATCATCGGCTCCGGCCCTGCAGGCCTAGCCTGCGCCGACCAGCTCAACCGCGCTGGCCACACCGTGACGGTGTACGAGCGTGCTGATCGCCTGGGTGGTCTCCTGATGTACGGCATCCCCAACATGAAGCTGGACAAGCGCATTGTCAAGCGCCGCACCGACTTCATGGCGGCGGAGGGCGTCAACTTTGTCACTGGCGTGGCCATTGGCGAGGACGGGCAGCCTTCGCTGGGTGACCTCAAGGCCAACCACGACGCCGTCGTCATCGCAACCGGAGCCACTGTCGCGCGTGATCTGCCCATCAAGGGGCGTGAGCTTGAGGGCATCCACTTCGCCATGGAGTTCCTCCACAAGAACACCAAGTCGCTCCTCGACTCGGAGCTCGCCGACAACACCTACATCTCGGCCAAGGACAAGCACGTCGTCGTCATAGGCGGCGGTGACACGGGTAACGACTGCATCGGTACCTCTGTGCGCCACGGGGCCAAGTCGGTGACCAACTTCGAGCTTCTTCCCCAGCCGCCGCCCGAGCGCGCCCGCGACAACCCCTGGCCTCAGTGGCCGCGCATCTACCGCGTCGACTACGGCCATAGCGAGGTGCGCCAGCACACGGGAAAGGACCCCCGCGAATACTGCATCATGTCGGAGGAGTTTGTCGACGACGGCACTGGCAAGGTCAAAGGAATCAACACCATTCGCGTCGAGTGGACACGCTCGCCCACGGGCGGCTGGGACATGAAAAAGGTGGAGGGCTCGCAGGAGTTCTTCCCCGCGGACCTGGTGTTCCTGTCGATGGGTTTCCTGGGCCCCGAGGCTCGCGTCCTTGGCGACGACATTGAGAAGGATGCTCGCAAGAACGTCAAGACGCCTCCCGGACAGTACTCCACCAACGTTGAGGGTGTCTTTGCTGCGGGCGATGCCCGCCGTGGTCAGTCCCTGATTGTCTGGTAAGTTGACTTTTTTTGGGGTCTCATCCTTTTTCATGTATGAGTGTACTAACACCACATTTCAGGGGCATCAACGAGGGCCGCATGGCTGCCCGCGAGGTCGATCTCTACCTCGAGAAGGGCTCCAACCTGCCGGTGACTGGCGGCATCGTCAAGCGCACGGCGGAGGAGATCTTCAACGCGGCTATACCCGAGGGGCAGGCAGTTGCTGCCTAAGTGGGATCGGGACCAAAAAAAAAGAAAAGCATCTTCTTTAGGTCTACTAGGATTTGTCGGAAGCGCGGAGTTATTTGTTGCTTTCAAGCGATACCATAGACTGACTACCCTAGCACGACATTGACGTTGATGGTATTTATGATTTTTGAGTATATCTATGCATGTAGGAGAATATATATATATAGTTGCATCATTTATTAGCGGTTGGAAACTCTCCGGTTGACTGCGTGTTGTATATGTGCTGGGTGTGTATCTACCTGCGTATCTTCTATGTATCTGTATGTATATCTGTATGTGTATATCGGTATGTATTGTGCGAGGTTGTGTTGGGCGTGTATATCAGTGTGCATATGCGTGTTTCTTACTTGCAAGTTCCCGCTATCAGGGTCCCAACAGAACGATGTCGACTACAAACGTGAAGAATTGGCTCGTCATGTCGACTGCCGACTTGCAGGTTTGCTTCCACGAAATGCCAGTCATCAACCTGTCGTATGTGCGAGAGAGCATGCATGATCATGGCACATTATCATGTCACATTCCTACTGAATAACTGGCCGTTCTAGTGACGACTATCAACCATAGAAGCGCGGGGGGGGGGGGGGGGGGGGGGAGGGACAGGGATTTCCTGTACTCTTCACCGTAACATCGCGATTGCGAGCTGGGTATACCTCCATTGGAAACATGTTCGATTGGGGCAATTCCATTCTCGTATGACTCTGGGGTCACAGTGTCCGTCTGGTAGACAGCATGGTCGGCGGGAAAAGCGACATCATCACCATTCAAGTTGTTTGAGGAAACGGGCATCACAATGATTTGATGTTGACTTCCGGTCCGGAGCTCCCGGGTGTCAGCGAGGACCTGTCTATAAATTCCGCTTCATTTCTCCTCGGGTGGACTTGATTCTTTCCTCCGCGTGGCCTTCCATCATTGTTCATTAAGTTTTATATACTGACTAATTGCCCCTTTTTCTGCTGCCCCTTTCTTTCTCCTGTCACCTGGTACGAGTATGCGCAACTCTACCCCGTGCCGCCACGGGACAGCCAAACTCGGCTCAGTTGAGGAGGTGGGCCTGCTCGAAAGACGAAACCCCGACTTGCCAAGAAGGACCGTCCGCAACTGTCTCCGTAAACTCGCCGATCTGAATAATAAGGCATCGCGAGGAGCCTGCGGCAAGTAACTTTAGTTGACGGTTACAGTCTCGATGCTGATAGTACTCCATGACAGGCGATTCTTCTGGGCACACGCGCGTGCCATGTGATCGTGCTCACGAGCAGCAGGATGTCCAAGAGGAGCAGCAGCAAGTACATGTAAAGCGTCGAGGGGCATTAGCCACGTTATGTTGATAGCAGCCGTCCTCGTTACCATTATTTGGGAGAAGTTGATGCCGGGACCCAGGCAAGGCCGGTCAGTGCCGGCTCCGAGGAGTGGGTCACTTGTCCGGAGCTGAAAGATGCGGGGCACGGGGGGTTGAAGAGGCCTTACGAATAGTCCGTACTCCGTAGTCCGTACTCGTAGAATTTAGTTGCTTCCCTTGCTGCCATTGCCGTTAGTACCCGGTAATATAAACCAGAAACTAATGACGTGATCGTGATTCCTGCTCGGCAGTGTTTAGTTGCTAGCGTCCTTGGGGAGGTTGAACGCCAGCAGCTCCGATGGAGGCCTTCACAGCGTAGTGGTGCCCTTGTCAGCACCTGGATATCGGGGCTGATTTTAAAGGTGGATGTTGATATTGCAAACAAGTGAAAATGGTCCAGAATTCGGTTGTGGGTTTGCAGCCGTTGCACTTACCTTACTGGTAAGTACCAATGTACACCGTAGGTACGTACCAGTGTGCCCAGTCACTGCACCTGCCGAATGCGTCATTTTGCCGCCGTGTCAAGCACGTGTCAATGCCTGCGACTTGATAGGACAATTGGGGGGCGGGGGGGCGGTGGTTTGACTCTGCTGGCGGCGCTGCAGCCATGCAGCCCGTGCTCTGCTCATGTGGGGTCGACTTCTGACTTTCACCTGAGCCGTCGCCTATCTCCGTCGGGCTTCCAAACCTTGCCCAGTACCTACCTAAACTGAAGTTGCTGCAACATCAAACCCCCTCCCCCTCCCCTCAAAATCGAGGCACGACAACCGTTCATCTCTACCCACGCACGAGGACCGACGAGCGAATCCCATCGGCCGGCAACCATGCGGTTCGGCAGGACCCTGACGGAGGCCGTCTACCCTCCGTGGAAGGACAAGTACATCGACTACGACAAGCTCAAGGGCCTCCTCCGTGACGACCAGCCCGACGAGGACGCCGACAAGTGGACCGAGGAGGACGAGAACCGCTTCTGCGACGAGATCTTCAACGTACAGCTGGAAAAGGTCGCTCAGTTCCAGCAGGAGCAGTTCGACGCCCTCAGGCAGCGCGTCCACGCCGCCTTTGAGAAGCTCAAGAAGCTGGCCCCGACCGACCCCGAGCATGCCGTGCCCAAGGAAGAGCCGTCGACCGCTGAGCTCAAGGACCTCGAGAAGGAGCTCGACGACATCACCAACGAGGTCAAGGAGCTCAAGAAGTTCAGCAGCACCAACTACACCGGCTTCCTGAAAATCGTCAAGAAGCATGACCGCAAGCGTGGTGACCGGTACAAGGTCCGTCCCATGATGCAGCTGAGTCTCGCGCAGAGGCCCTTCAACTCGGAGCAGGGCTACTCGCCCCTGCTGAACAAGCTCTCCATCATGTACTTTGCCATTCGCCAGCGCCTCGAGGAGGGCGACCAGGCTCCTCTGGACCTCGAGACCCAGGGCGAGACCCATAACGGCGAGCGATACACTGCTCACAAATGTAAGTGTCCCACCCCAGCCTTCTGCGCTTGCCATTGAGCGACCAGGACTGACACGGGCGACAGTCTGGGTGCACCCCGACAATCTTCTCGAGGTCAAGACCTTGATCCTGCGACACCTTCCGTCGCTCGTCTACAGCGAGCAGGCCTCGAAAGAAGCCGACGGAAACGACTCGCCCGCAGTGACGTCCCTCTACTTCGACAGCCGCAGCTTCGAGCTCTACTCCGAAAAGGTCGACCGCAAGACCGAGGCCTCGTCCCTGCGCCTGCGGTGGTACAGCCAGCTGAGCTCCCGACCGGATATATACCTCGAGAAGAAGACTGTCGACGCGGGTGGCAAGAGCCACGAGGCCAAGTTCACCATCAAGGACAAATGGATCAAGCCGTTCCTCGACGGGGAGTACTCCATGGAGAAGTCGGTGCAGAAGATGGAGAGGCAGGGTCGTCCCGCGGACCAGATCGACGAGTTCAAGAAGACAGTCCAGACGATCCAGGAATTCATCCAGCAGAAGAAGCTCTCGCCTGTGCTGCGCGCCAACTACGTCCGCACCGCCTTCCAGAAGCCCACCGACAACCGCGTCCGCATCCTCATCGACACGGACCTGGCCTTCATCCGCGAAGACACGCTGGACAAGCGCCGCCCCTGCCGCGACCCCAACGACTGGCACCGCGCCGACATCGACAACAGCAACATGACGTACCCCTTCGCCAACATCAACAGGAGCGAGGTCTCCAAGTTTCCCTACGCCGTGCTCGAGCTCAAGCTCAAGGAGGACGGCTCGCGCAAGCGTCCGGCCTGGGTGCAGGAGCTCATGTCGTCGCATCTCGTCCACCCGGTGCCGCGCTTCTCCAAATTCGTGCACGGCGTCGCGTCCCTGTTCGACGACTACGTTAATAACCTGCCGTTCTGGCTTAGTGACCTGGAGACGGACATCCGCAAGGACCCGCAGAAGGCGTTTGAGGATGAGGAGCAGCGTCGTGCGCAGCAGGCTGACGATGCGATGGCGGTGGGCAGCCTCATCGGCGGTGGCGCGGCGTCAGGGTCGTACAAGATGGCGCGCAGCTCGCCTCTCAGCAAGTCCTACCTGTCTGAGCGGATGGCCGCGGATGCCGCCAGGACCCCGCGCTCGGCGTCTCTGGGTGGGAAGGGTAAACAGCCAGCGACAGGAGAAGAGGACGAACAGGAGGGGGAGCGAGCAGACGGCAGCGGGTGGGGTCCCGAGCAGCAGCAGCAGCAGCAGCGAGGCTACGGTACGCTCTCGTCCGTGATTCCCAGCTTTTCCCTATCCAAGTACTCCAGGGCGAAGCGACGGGACCAGAAAGCCGCGGCGTCACTGCCCGAGGGCGTGGTGGAGCCGACGGAGTGGATCAAGAACACGGGGGAGCTCAAGATCGAGCCGAAGGTGTGGCTAGCCAACGAGCGGACATACCTCAAGTGGCAGCACATCTGCATCCTCCAGGGCAGCGTGGCGCTGGCGCTGTACACGGCGGCGGGGGAGGACTTTTTGGCCGAGGTGATGGGGGTGGTGTACATCCTCATCGCGGCGTTTGCGGGGCTCTGGGGGTACGCGATGCTGCGGACGCGGAGGGGCATGATTGTGGAGAGGAGCGGGAAGGACTTTGATAACTATGTTGGGCCCATCATCATGAGCGTGGCGCTCATGGTTGCGCTCATCCTCAACTTTTTCTTTCAGGTACGCTGGACAAACCTATCATGATGACGGTCTTGGACGCAAGGGGAGTGGGCATGCTAACAGATGACTTAGTATCGATCGGCCGTGAAGCGGTGGAATGAGGCTCGGGGTGGTCATGATGGAGGAGGAGGAGGAGGAGGAGAAGAAGAAGCTGTGGTCTCGGCCGCAGGCCTCTTGGATGAGTTGAAGTGAAGTGAAGGGGGGCGGCATTGTTGTATTTGTACGAGGTACCTGACTGTTTAGGGTGACCATCCGGCGGCGGCTTGCATGCATGGTTTTTGGAGTATCTATATCATTTTTGGACAATAGCATTCTTGCGCATAGTAATTGCCTACCTAGGTACTCGGGTAGGTCATCACACATGGAGACCTGCCGGCCATGCATGCCCCGTCATTGGGCTTCGGGCCACATAGTAATACGTACTTGCTGCTGCAGCAGCCCAACGGGATGAGGAGAGACGTGGTCATTGTCCTGTCCAATCCATGCGGTGCAAGTACCCAGTACCTACTATTAGTAGTAGTACGTACCTCACCTTACTTTCCCAGTCGGACTTACTTCACCTGCTCCTGCACCGCCGCTCATCATTGCTTCATATTCCTCATGCAATGCAGCTCACTTTTCGGCACGGCAGCAGCCCAATCCGATCCATCATCCTCGAGTCCCAGTCCGCCTTCTAGCAATCACTTCAAATTTTGTTCTATTTTGTTTCCCCCAACCACCTCCTGCCGCATCGCACGTTCGAATCTGTGGCTGATTCACATATCAAAGGTGGCGGCACAGATTCAGGCTCGACCTTGAGGCCGGGGACCCGCCGCTGTGTGTGTGTGCGTGTGTGTGTTTTGATTTTCTGCCAAGTTTGATTACTAGGTAATTAGGGTGCTGCTGCATCTTCTGGTCCATCGCTCTGCAAGGGCAGCAGCAGGTCACAGGAAGCCCTCACTCGCGCACGCGCGTCATTTCGCTGTTCCTTGCAGAAACTGTGGCGTGGTTGACGACGGGGACCAGTGAAAAATCTCACATTACGACTTGATGGGCGCGCGCCGCGCGAGGGAGATGCTACTACTATTACTACCACCGCTACTACCTACGTGGCGCGCTTGACAGTGCCGATGGGACGGACAAGAGTGAGGGGGGTTTGACAGCATTCCGCACTCCACGGTCTGAGAACGGGCACGACGACCATACCGACGACGGAAGCGAAAGACGACGACTGTCTGTCCTGGGTTGGAAAACTACGACATCATGGAGGAGCCGCCGCTCCAGCAGCCACAGCCGAGCCAGAAGGAGAAGAAGGGCTTCTGGGGAGGACTCCTGCGCAGGGCCAGTCTGGGAGGCAAGAAGAAGCCGGTTAGAAAGGTGATGATCGCCAGACACGACGACGTGGAGTGGGGGACGGGGCGTGTGCTGACTTGCCGTCACAGAGTACGAGAGAGTCGCGCAGGGCCAGCGAACAAGATGGCGCCGCCATCCGACGGGAGAAGAGGCACACCGTCCCAAACGACGAGTCTGCCAGGCTGCGGCGGCGGCCGACAAAGCGACACACAGATGCCGACCAGCCAGCACACGAAACCGAGTGGGAGACGGAGCCCGAGCCAGCACGGCCGAGGAAGAGCAGAGGCAAGCAGCCGGCAGAAGCCAACGGGGGCCACCGCACTCCCTCCCCGGCGCCGTTGACGCGGTGGCCGCCCAACGGCGTTGGCCCCCACGAGGAGCTGTCGCCTCGGCAGGCTGAATCGTGGATATGTCGGGGTGTGCCCATCCACAAGGGCGTCAAGAGGGGGGTCCCGCACATGCCTGAGCGCTACTTCATGCTCTACGCTACCACAACGGGGAATCGATCGGGCGGCGGTGATGCGGTGGACCTGCACGACTCGATGGCGCAGCTCATGACTATGAGGATGCAGTCTCCCCGCCAGGACGCCAGTTACCCGTGGGAAACGCTCGAGCAGCCGAGCTACGCCTTCTACTACGGCCGCCTCCCGGGCACGATAACGCTCACGCAGTGGGTCTCGACGGCGAGCGTCAGGCCGCCGACCATCGCCCTGCGGGACTCGGGGGTACTGCCGCGGCCCATGACGCTGGAGCGCATCTTCGAGCGCCTGCGCGAGCTGCTGCGCGGTGGGCTGGAGGACGATGACCCGGATCTTCTGTACCGTATACTGTACAAGCGCATACTGCGCGATCCCGAGAGGATTCTCAACCCTCACAGGACGCTGGACAAGCAGATCACAGATCTGATACTGGTGCTCTCGCGGCCTGACTGGATTGATCTGACGAATCCACGGAATCAGGTGGTTACGCGCTTCATATTTGAGTGCGGCGGCTGTGAGGAGGAGGAGGTGGTGGAGGAGGAGGAGCGGCAGCAGACGCAGCAGCAGAAGCAGCAGGGGAAGAAGCAGGGGAAGCAGCAGCATGAGGAGCGGTATCGCAAGTTCTTCCACCAGCTGCTGCTGAGTCTCGAGCTGGAACTGAGGATACAATCGAGGCAGCATGGTGACTGGGCCAAGGAGAAGCTCCTCATGCAGATACCGCCGTCGATACAGTGGAATCTCGCTCTGGCAAGGCGGTGGCGGCAGAATGTGCGCGTGGACGCGTTTGGCAAGACGTCTGACCAGAGTATGTCGTTGCCTCCGGGAGGACCCATCATCCGATTGGTATGCCACGGGGAGATCTCAAGCTAACTCGTGTGTACTGGCAGTCACGCTGAGGTACAAGCTCAAGAAACGCCAAGTCAGGATGCTGAGGCGGTTCGCGCAGATGATGAAGTGGCCCAACCTGGGCGAGACGCTGGACAACCTGAAGCAGCGGGACGAGGACTTTGCCCTTGACACCATCAGCTCGGATGCCTTTGCCTATTTCAGCGGGCTTGTAGTCCCCGGGGTGAGTGCAACACCCAGCCATCTCTCACCCCCCCTTCCCTAGGCCTTCTTGTTTCGAGAATATTCTCGCGGCTAATAGTAGAGACAGCCCACTTTCCCATTCCTCATAATGAACACGCTCATCGACCTGGACCCGGATCCAGCGACCGACGACCTAGCCCTGCTATCGCACATGCACCCGCACTGCGGCTTCCAGTACCGCAGCAGCTACACATACTGGTCAGCAAGCTGTATAGTTGGCAAAGTGCTAGCGCCGACATGCCACGCCGTGGCCGGGTGGGTAGGCCCCGCGCGTCCGACACCCGACCTAGGCCGGTCCCAGATCGCACGGATCCGCACCCGGCGGCCGAGACAGAGGCTGAAGCCCGAGGACGTCGACTCCATGGCGGAACGGTCGGAGCCACTAGGTCCGCCCGCGGACTACTACCCCGTGGGGGACTACGTGCTCGAAGTACCCGATTCCACAACGGACGACGCTGTGGTAGACACGGTACGGGTAGAGCTCCTGGGTCTGAGGGCCGCGGCCACGGCGGTAGGCGAGGGTGAGCGCCTCAACGGGCCGCGCATCTTCGACGCGACGCTGCAGTTCGCCGTCGACGGCGTATCATGGCCGCTGCGGCTGATGTACGACGTATCCTTCATAACCGCGTGGCCGTGCTCCGAGGGCCCGCATCCGCTCTTCTTCGACTACGTCTACAGGCGTATCCGGGTCGATGAGATTATGGAGGTGCGGAACTGGGGCGGGCTGTACGGGAGAGGGAAGGACGACCTGTACCGCCGTGACGGTGATGGCAGCCGCAATGAGGATGACGAGGAGCGGGTGCTGGTTGTGCAGACGTTTGGGGTGAGTGATAACGAGGTGCTGGCGCGGGCGTGGTGTGCGCACTGGGGACTGAGTGCCGTGGTGGCTGATATCCGGAAGACGTGGTATGTCTCTTGTTCCCTCTCTGCTTCTAATTTCCGGAGCTTTGTTTGGCCTTTTTTTTCCCCCACTCTTCACGACTGCTGCTTAATTGGGGAGATACTTTACTGACCTCTCTGCAGCATGGCATGCGCGGTGAGGGAGGCATATGCGGCGACGCTGACGGTGGTGATTCTTATCGACGACCAGCAATACGACTACGACGACGACTACGACGAATGAGTAATGAGCTTTTCTACGAGTTTACCTACTAGCACGAACCTAACTAGTTATCATTATTATGAAGTCAGATGAGACAAATTGGCGAGGGTATCTACCCGTATGGCGGAAGCAGTGTGGGTTCATGTTGGCATGGTGAAAGGAGGTTTCAAAGAGTGTCGCGATAAGATGGCTGGGCTGGTGGTGTTGCCTTGAAGAAACTAGGTTAGAGGGCTCCCCGTTTTACCACGTGCAGGGTAATTAATAATACGGCTCGGAGGGTTCGGGCCAAGATGCGACTCTGCAGGAATCCCGCTGCTGCTGCCTGCATGATTGTAGGTACGATACGATCTTGACCAGGGATTGGAGATAATAAAAAAAGAAGAGGGAGGGGGCTTTGTTAGCGCCAGGGACACACACGATGGACGCATTGTCCGAGGTTGATGGCACCCCCCCTGCTTTTGTTCGGGTTGAGAATAATAGCAATTGCAAATACCATTGCTACTTATGAGGTTGGTTGGGTCGGACGATTGAAGACAGTATGGGTACGACGTGGGGTGGTGGTGGTGGTGGTGGTGGTGCAATAGGTAAAGGTCGATGGAAGAAGGTAATAATACGTCCGTAGCTTAACAGGAGGATGAAACTGTGGGGGTAAGAAGGTGACCGGTCGGTTAGCTGCTGCGTTAGAGCTGGCTAAGAAAGGTCATCTGAACAAAAAATTAAATAATAAATTGACAATTCGGTGGACTTTGTACGAAGGGAGTCAATTAAATCGTTGCCCTGCCCTTGGAATCAACAAGGGTCCGATTTGGCCTTTGCCTCTTGACCGCAATCGGGAGCTCACGAGGTCAGAAATCTCTTCTCTCCCCCCCCCCCCCCCCCCCCCNCCCCCCCCCCCACGCGAGCGGCAAGGACGGGGGGACGATTTTGTGGTGAGCCGGGGGTGTAGGTGTGCCGTCTCACGGTCCGCTGTAAGGGGCGGGGGAGCAAAAGGGGAGGGTGCGGGAGGCGAACTGTGAAGACGGTGAGGGTGGTTGGGTGGGTGGGTGAGAGAACGGTGTGAGAGATGCCTGGGTATGAGCATCGTGAGATTCTGGTGCTTGGTGGTTTGGGTGTTTAGGTGAGGTAGCTTCTGGAAACCCTGGAAACGGTGATGGGACAGGGGAGGGTGCCACCGGCCCACCAGACTCCACCGGCAGTGTGTTGCACCCCCATGCGGGCTCCACCTGGGATGTTGCCGCTTTTGCCTCCAAGGAGGCGAATCCGGGACTCCGGGAGGTTTGGCGGGGGTCTGCCCTGTCCCCTCGGGGGAGATGGGGAGGCACCTTGGGTCTTATGTTGAGGCTGTTGATGTTGAGGCTGGCCGTGCTGGTCATGTCTGAAGACATCCAGGGCACTTCACAATCGGGGTCGGATGGGCGAGTTATGTGAATCAGCTACATACGGTAACCAGAACTGAGGCTCTGAGGCTCGGCTGTACTCGTATCGATCAGCTGCTCCGTCTCCGGCGGGGCAGCGTGAGGGGCCAATCTTGAGCCATACCAGCTAGAGCTATCAGGGCGAGCCCGTCGTCTAGGCAGCTGACGAAGACAGGAACGATGCGGGTAGGTTAAGATCCGAGACGATCCTTTTGAGGACCATTCAGCAGCCATCGCACCCGCAGTCCCCTCTCATGACGAGAGACATTCTAGATCAAATCAAATTAGGGGACAACATGACGGGCAAACCCACCATTCGCCAGGCACGGCGCGAAGGCAAGGCCGCGGGAGAAGACGACCCTGTGATTGATGCCCTACCTGGAAGGCCAGCAGCTAACCAGCACAGCAGACATCCCCGCCATCCTGTCCTTCATCAACATGGCCCAGTGCGAGGAGGACCCGTCAGCCCAGGTCAAGGCCACAGAGGCCAAGCTCGAAGCCATCATCCACCTCGACGACGGACCACCTGCTGCACCAGGAGAACCGTCTCGACGCTTCGCATGGGCGCTGATCATCGAGTCGCCAGCGGGCGAGGTGGCCGGGCACGCCATGTACTACTACATCTGCTCGGCCTGGCGCGGCGAGCCGGGCATCTTCCTCGAGGAGCTCTTCGTGCTGCCGCAGCACCGCCGGTCTGGCTACGGGCGGCTGCTGATCCAGGCGCTGGCGGCCGAGGCGCGGCGGTCGGGCTGCACGAGGCTGGAGTGGAACTGCTACAGGGACAACGAGAAGGCGCTGCGGTTCTACGGAAGCCTCGGGGCCACGAGGATGGACAATTGGGTGACGCTGCGGCTGCTGGACGGGGATGTCGAGAGGTTGGCGGAGGAGGCTGCTGGCGGTGGGACAACCAGATGAAGGAATATTGGGCGGAGGAGGGGGGGAAGGGGAGAGAGACGAAGGAGTCACGGATGTATCTCCGTAGCGGTCGGGTGGATCGAGCCAACAACAAGAGAGACCCGCCTGACAGCAGGCAGAAGGAAAAGAAAAAGAAAAGAAAAAAAAAAGAGGGAGAAATTTATTTTGGGCAAATGTCCAATGTCGGTCCAGGCAGCTGCCGAGCAGGGTTCAGAATCGGGTTTTCTCTGATCATCAACAAACTACGAGTTACGAGTACAGGTTGTGGAGACTGGTGAGAGGGGGAGAGGGCCCAGGGGGCCAAGGACCCCGAAAACGGCAGTAGCGATCGACACCTGTACGAGTAAGCTCCTAGTTGATACCTCCTACCTCCCTGGCAACCTGGTACCTGTACCTTGGTGCGCAGACCGCCGCAAGCAAAAAAAAAGGTGGGGTGCATGACGGCAGACAGTGGGGAGAGGAAGGAGGGTCCCGACAGCGGCGGACAAGACGGACACGAACTTAAGCTGGCCACAGCATCCCCCATTGTTGCTCTGCTGCTTTGCCTCCCACTCCCCTCCCTCGCCATTGTTTGCTCTGCCACTTCCAAAAGGCTAAATTACTGGCCCCAGGTTGTCTCAAAAGACAAAGCCACACACACACCCCCTTCTCTCCCACGCGCACACACACACCGCAAACGCCCACGCACGCACGCACGAACGCCGCCGCTCCCGGGGCAAACCTCCGCGGCCGCATCCCTAGCTTCCCCCAACGGTAACCGGGACGGACTCTCCTCCTCCCTCCCACCCCCCCAGGTACTCCTCGTACCTTATTAGACGGTGCCGGAAAGCCGCCACCAGCTGCCAGCCGCCGGCAGCCTACTGTACCACTTCTGCACGCTCGAATAGTGCTGTCAGCGCCGCCCTTCCCCGGCCGCCCCATCTGCCCGGCATGTACGAGTATAACAAGCCCATCCGGGCCATGGAGTGAGTTCTCCCTCTTCCCCCCCCCTTCCGCCTCTTTTCATCACCGATTTCCTTCTTGCCGTGCTCTGTTCTGCCTGCCCTGCGTGCCCTGTGCTGTGGTCTGCCTTTCAGAGCTTGCCCAAACTCGGCCCCAGAAGCGCATTGCTCCCAGCATTCCAGTCCATCAAGAAGCGCCCTCGTATTACTACATCCGTTCCTCCCATACCTTGGGCTTTTGACCGCCCTCGTTGCCATATTATTACTTGCTGCTGCTCGACACTCTTTTGCCGCTGCCTCTCTCCTCCTGCCTACAAGCTCTCCTCCGTATTCCCAGACCAGCATATCTGTATACGATTTACTTACCAACTGCCTCAATGGAAAACAGGCCCCCTCAAGTCATGGTATGGACCTTCCTCCTCGCACCATTGCGATGCAAAAGAAGCTATTGCCTAGCGGGAAAATTGTGGCTTGCATTCCTTTGTCTTAATTGCGTGGGCTAACATTTGGGGGGTGTGCTACCCCTCCTCCTCAGGACTACTACATTGGGGTCGATGTTGGCACCGGATCAGCTCGCGCCTGTGTTATCGACGAGACGGGCGACATTAAGGCCCTCGCCGCCGAGGACATCAAGCTATGGCAGCCCGAGACCGGCTATTATGTACGTGCAGTTTATCTCACTGCCCACTCACTCCTTGTGCACGCAATTGGCGATCCCCACCCCCAACCCCCAGCTTGAACTTGGGACTCTGACTGTCAATCCTAGGAGCAATCGACCACAGACATCTGGCACCGCATCAGCAACTGCGTGCGCAAAGCCGTGACCGAGTCCGGCGTCAGCCCCAAGCAGATCAAGGGCATCGGCTTCGACGCCACCTGCTCCCTCGCCGTCTTCTCCACCGACACCGACGAGCCCGTCTCCGTCACGGGCCCCAACTTCGACAATACTGAGGGCGAGGACCGTAATGTCATCCTCTGGCTCGACCATCGACCCGTCGAGGAGACGGCCAAGATCAACAACACCAACCACAAGCTGCTCAAGTATGTTGGCGGCCGCATGAGCATCGAGATGGAGATCCCCAAGGCCCTCTGGCTCAAGAACAACATGCCCAAGGAACTGTTTGATCGCTGCAAGTTCTACGATCTCACCGATGCCCTCACACACCTCGCCACTGGCAATGAGACGCGCAGCTTCTGCAGCACCGTGTGCAAGCAGGGCTACGTCCCGGTCGGTGTCGATGGTAGCGAAAAGGGCTGGCAGGAGGACTTCTTCCAGGAGATCGGCCTCGGGGACCTGGCCAAGAACAACTTTGAGCGCATGGGCGGTGTCAACGGAGTGGTAAGAATCCCCGGTCCCTTCTTCCCCTTTGGCCATGCAGGGCCTCGTGTGTTTGGCCCGTCTTGCTACAACCCCCCGCCCCCGCGTCAAGCTTTCCCCGCACTCGGGCAGCAGGCATGAGCCCACGCAGCGGGGGAGGGTTTTTACACCGGGTCTGCCCTCTTGCAGCTCTGGTTGGACGCAGATTTACTAACTGATGACCATCACAGAATGGCACATATGCGAGCGCTGGCGACTACATCGGTGGCCTGAGCCGCACGGCATCCCTGCAGCTCGGCCTGCCGGAGGGCATCCCCGTGGGCAGCGGTGTAATCGATGCGTATGCGGGTTGGATCGGCACTGTGGGCGCCAAAGTCGACCTCACCGAGGACGAGCTTGACCCCGACGTCCCCAACAACGATGTGACCCAGGCCTTCTCCCGCCTGGCCGCCGTTGCCGGCACCTCGACGTGCCACCTGGCCATGTCGAGGGACCCCGTCTTCGTCCCCGGCGTCTGGGGTCCCTACCGAGACGTCGTCCTGCCAGACTTCTGGCTCGCTGAGGGTGGCCAGTCTGCGACGGGGGAGCTCCTCCGGCACGTCCTCGATATCCACCCGGCGTGCACGGAGACGCAGGCGCTGGCCAAGGCGGAGGACAAGCACCTCTACGATTTCCTCAACGCCCACCTCGAGTACATGCGGGAGAAGACGGGGGCGCCCACCATCTCGTACATGGGCCGCCACTACTTCTTCTACGGCGACTTCTGGGGCAACCGGTCGCCGATCGCTGACGCCAGTATGCGCGGCGCCATGATCGGCATCGACAGCGACAAGAGCACCGACAACATGGCCATGTGGTACTACGCGACCATGGAGTTCATCGCCATGCAGACCCGCCAGATCATCGAGCAGATGAACAAGGCCGGGCACCAGATCTCATCCATCTTCATGTCCGGGTCGCAGTGCCAGAACCCCGTGCTCATGGACCTCATGGCCACCGTCTGCCAGATGCCCGTGCTGATCCCGCGCTACGTCAACGCCGCCGTCGTCCACGGCGCCGCCATGCTCGGTGCCAAGGCCGCCAGCCACAAGGTCACGACCGAGGAGGGCGGGGAGCCCGAGAGCCTGTGGAGCATCATGGACCGCATGAGCAAGACGGGCCGTCTCGTCCAGCCCGGTAAGGACGAGGCGGAGAAGGCGCTCTTCGATGCCAAGTACGACGTCTTCCTTGAGATGTGCACGACGCAGCAGGCGTACCGCAGCAAGATTGACAAGGCGATCGGCGGCTGGACGAGCGCCAGCAACGGCAAGGCAGAGTAATGCCTCGTTGCTGGAAGTGTCACTTCAGAAGCGCCGCGTCGGGAGTACGTACCTGAGCGGTTTTAGCGGCCGGATCTGGTAGAAAGCTCGGGATAATTAGATCATGGGAACAGACGGCATGGGTGCTGGATATGACCAGTGGGTCGGATATAATAGTATATACTACGAGTAGTAATGTAATGACTTGACGCATCCGCTCTCGAAGATACGGAAAGTGGGCGGACGGGCGATGAGTGGCGCGTGGCTTGAGGAGATCCTGCATTGGCGAGGGATGCCTCTATTTAGGGGTTGGCATCAGTTACGGACGTAGCATCAATCAACATTCACGTGCGAAGAGATTGAGAAGACAAATAAGATAGGCGCAATGTGAGGTGCCCACCTGATTGTACCTGGTATTAGTTAATAAAGCATCCATCCCCTTGGCCATTCGTTGCTGGGCCGCCTTTGCGCGTCGGTGATTGGCCCAAGCTTCCCCCAGCCAAACAACTTCTTCGTCCCAAGGCCCCAAAATTCATCATAAACTACCTATTGACAAGCAGCTTCATCGGACGCGCTGCCCCAAACATACGCCGTTCTTTCTTTCTTTTTTTTCTTCTTCTTGTTTCTCTCCTCCTCTCCTTCCTTCCCCCCCACACGCCCGGCCGCAGTCAACAGAAACCTGAAGCGTGCTGAGCTTCTCCGCGCCTCCAATTCCTCCCGCCTAAACCCGCGCCGCGCACACGAAACGCTCGCCCATCATGTCTCTGTTCGGCGGGACGACATTTGGGCAGAGCTCGGGGACGGGGACGGGAACGGGAACGGGGCTGTTTGGGGGTCAACAGCAGCAGCAGCAGCAGCAGCAGAATAAACCGGCGGGGACGGGCATCTTTGGGCAGAGCACTCAGCAGAACCAGTCGTCCGGGACCGGCTTGTTTGGAAACCAGAATCAGCAGAGTCAGCAGGGCGCAACGACCGGCACGGGCTTGTTCGGCCAGTCGACGCAGAATCAGGGCACCACGGGCGGCAGCGGATTATTCGGCCAGGCGAATCAGAATCAGAATCAGAATCAGAATCAGCAGCAGTCGACGACGACGACCGGCGGTGGCATCTTTGGCCAATCAACTCAGAACCAACAACAACAGCAAGGCAATACGGGCGGAGGACTGTTCGGAGGCGGTGGACTATTCGGCCAGTCCCAGCAGCAGAAGCCAGCGGGCACTCAACAGAGCACAACTGGCACGTCCCTCTTCGGCGGCAGCACGCTCGTGGGCCAGCCGGCCCAGCAGGGCAGCCAGATACCGACCGGAAGTCTCTTCAGCGACTCGCGACCGCAGAATGCAGCCTCGGAAGCCCAGCCCGCCGGGGCGTACTTCGACAGCCTGCTCGCCAAGAGCCAGAAGACCGGCGAGACCAAGTCCAACATGGAGGACCTGCCGAGCCTGGAGCTTGGCCTCGGTGACCTGCGCCACCGCCTGAGAAAGCTGCAGTCCAAGCCCAGCGAGAAGCCCCTCGACGGCAAGGCCCACTACCTCCTCGCCGCGTCGGGTGTCGACCCCAGGGCCGCAGCCACGGACCTGGGCATGCTGGATGTCCAGGGTGGACGGGCCGACCGCTCGGTGCATGGCGGCGGATACGCGCCGAGCGAGGTCGATGTCGAGACCTACCTCTCCAACCTGCAGACGAAGACGACACTGAGCATGATTGCCGACGGGCTCGAGAGATCGGTGCGCGACTTTGATAACTTCCTCGAGGACAATGTGACCATGGAGTGGGAGGCCCAGCGCAAGCGCATCTACCAACATTTTGGCATCAAGCCCCGCGAAGACGCTGCCACCGGCGGCCGCGAGTCCCAGGGTGCCTTTGGTCGCTCCCGCCGGAGACAAAGCCAGGCTGGCATGTCGAGGCCGGGCCGCAGCAGTATGCTGGGCAAGTCCATGGCACGTTCTGTCATCGGTACACCCAGCCATATTGGGGCTCACCAGAGCGAGTTTGCCGACGTCGAGCGTCCGTCTGGTGACGGCGCCCTGGGTCCCAGCGGACGAGGATCTGATGACAGGGTGCTGCGGGACAGGCAGTCGAAGCTTGCAGAGAAGATCCGGACTCTCAACGCCGCGCGGCTGTCTGAACGGCCATACCCCGTCCTGTCCGAGCTGGCCGAGCTTGAGAAGAAATCGAACGAGCCCCACGCTGTCCACGTCCACGAGGCTTACCTGGCCATGATGGAGATCGTGGGCGAGGATCCCGACGCCGAGACGACCATCAACAACGCCACGGCCAAGGAGCGCCAGTACGCAGACATGTACCTGAGCGAGAACCCCAACTCGCAGAAGGCGGTGGAGATGAAGAAGAGGATCCTCACGGGGGCCAACCGCTTCCTCGAAACGCAGTTCCTGCGCGAAGTTGAGTCGCTCATCGCCAAGCACCCGCACGAGGCGAAACTTGGCGGCCTCCCCGATATTACCAGCAAGATCAAGGCTTACATTCGTTTACGAGCCGCGAGGAAGGACCTGGTGCCCGACGGCGTCGCAGTCACCACCGCCAAGGAACACCAGGACGACACGGACGGCGAAGCCATCTGGGCCACGACGTTCTTCTTGATACGATCCGGCCACGTGAACGAGGCGGCCGAGTACGTCAACCACAACCTCGGCCACTTCAAGAGCATCGACCGGAGCTTCCCCACGTACCTCAACAACTACGCTGCCAGCGAGGACCGGCGTCTGACTAACAGGAAGCTGCTGGACCGGTGCACGGGCGAGTACGTGTCGCGCTTCCGAAACTCCTCGTCGGGGCAGATCGACCCGTATCGCATGGCCTGCTACAAGGTCATTGGTCGCGTGGAGCTGAGCAACCGCAACCTGGAGGGTCTCAACACGGACATCAACGACTGGATCTGGCTGCAATTCAACCTGGCGAGGGAGGGTGACAGGACCATCGAGATGGCCGGCGAGTCCTACGGCCTAGCGGAACTTCAGGCCAGCATCCGGGAGATTGGCCAGAAGCACTTCCCCAAGACCACTACCGAAGACAGCAACGGCAGCTTTGGCATGTTCTTCTACCTGCAGATCCTGTCGGGCCTGTTCGAGGACGCCATCGCCTACCTCTACCCCTTCTCATACGTGGATGCGGTGCACTTCGGCCTAGCGCTCGCGTACTACGGGCTGCTGCGGCCCAGCGACCCCATCTCCGGGTCCAACGACCTGCGCAGCTACAGCACCAAGAACCTGCCGCAGATCAACTTTGGCCGCATGATCGGCTACTACACGCGCGACTTCAGGGCGGCAGACGTGGTCTCGGCCGTGGACTACCTCACCCTGATCTGCCTGAACCAGGACCTCGGCGGCGAGGCGGGACGCCGGCACAGCGCGCTCTGCCACGAGGCGCTGCAGGAGCTCGTGCTGGAGACGCGCGAGTTCAGCAAGCTGATCGGCGACATCCGGCCTGACGGGCGGCGCATCAGGGGCGTCATCGAGGAGCGCGGTCCGCTAATCGGCCTGAACGCCGAGGATGACTTTGTCAACGCGGTGACGCTGCAGGCGGCCAGCTACGCCGACGACAACGGTCGGACGACGGACTCGGTGCTGCTGTACCACCTGGCGGGCGAGTATGACACGGTGGTGTCGATCGTGAGCCGGGCGCTCAGCGAGGCCATCTCGCTGGAGATTGGCGAGGACCCCATGCGGCTGATGCCCGTGAAACCGCGGGCCGGTGTGGACGGTGGTGGTGCAGCGCAGGATGCTCCGAAGGGCAGCAGCCTCAGCTTGGCGGCCATCGACGACCCCGTCGAGCTGGCCAGGACGATGATGGGCATGTACGAGAGGGATGCCATGTTCTACCGTAGGATCCAGGACCATACCAAGGTTGCATGCCGGGTGCTGCTGGAGATGAGCAGCATCAAGAGTCTCGTGGGGACGAGCCAGTGGGCGCAATGCCTCGATGTGAGTTTCTACACGGGGACGACATGCAGGAGGATATCATGGGGGGAAGTCGTTTGGCTAACCAAACCCGCCACAGAAAATCCGAAGTCTCGAGATCCTGCCGCTAGACGCCAACGGCGACGCGGCCCTGATCCGGGCGTACGCGAGCAAGTTCACGGGGCTGCCGCAGCCGGTGTCGATCAACGTGCCGAACCTTCTCATGTGGACCATCATCAGCTGCGTGCGGCAGCGGGAGCAGCTGTCCGGCGGCGGCGGCGTGCAGTTCAGCGGCAATGAGGGCACGCGCAGGATGATGGTGGAGCAGCTGAGGCAGATCACGCTGGACCTGACGACGTACACGAGCCAGCTGCGGTACAGGTTCCCGCCGCATCTGCACGAGGCACTGGCGAGGGCGTCGGCCGAGTGAACAGGTTTCAACGCCGGCCGTTTGGGAGCGATGCGGGAGGTCGTGATACTAGACACATATAATATGCTATACCAGGTCAATGAGACTGACACTGACGGATAGAAGCGAGCATACGGGTTGTATCGTATGTCCACCGAGTGTCCACTGGGGTTGGGATGGATGGGGCTTTGTGTTTCTTTACTTGCCAACTTACTTCTTCAGTACTCGGGCTTATAATCTGTTGCCTAGCGTTTGAATGTGGTCGAGGTATGTGTCTGGCAGAAATAGAATATATGCCACTGATAAGGGACGTTAGGGTTACCACGAATTTCATCAGGTGTTATACTAACATGTGCTCTGTCGCTCCTGCCATGTTCAAGTTGATTGCGCACCTGCCTTAAAACCATCGCGAGAGTCAGCTGATTAATCTTACCACCCACCAGGTACTAGTAAGTACCAGGTAAGCTACCTGGCACCTAGCAGTACTACAACTAGTAGGCACGAGTATTATGCAGTACTTGGTAGTACCTGCAGTCAGCGCCGGGAGTGGAGGCGCACGGGCCGGATACCTAACATGAGGTGATCACCGGTGAGGGCATGACTCGCTGCACGACTCTTCCAGCAACCTCCGCCGGCTTCGCCTGATTCATCCATCATCTTCCTCAATAGGCGGGCGGGCTTTTCCTCCGTTCTTCCCCTTTTGCTTTGACCATCCGTTTGAAGCTTGCCAATCTGACACCCACCCGGTGCCCCGTCCGCTCTCTTGTTTTCCCCCCACCCAACCCCCCGATCGCGCGGGCCGTCCGCCTTGGCTGGCTGCCCTTCCCTGCCTGTGCTTTGGCCCGCCCTCGCGTCGATCCCGTTGGCTGCGGTGCGCGATTGCAGTTTGCACCTTGTTGCGTGACGTGAGACGCCCTGCCCAGTGGCTCCCGCACCCATCGGCACGGTGCTCCGACAACCCCTTGCCTGCAGTGACAGTGGCCCTTGGACCCGCCCTGTTTGAAAACCCACCATCCGGGCTTGGGTGACGGAGTCAGGAGCCGGGCGCAGACCACCTTTGACTGACACAAGACCGACCGGGGCCAGACGTGAACCACCCACCCGGCGATATCCATCCGGCGTACCTTGCATAAGGTGGCCCAACCTCGGGCCCCCCTATCCGCACGCAGAGGCCCCGTCCAACTGCCGTGTGGAACGGGTGGTGGTGGCCCGGCCCGCTCCTCTGTTGGCTCCGCCGTGCCCGGGGTGGTTGGTGTGACCCCGTGAGAGATCTCACCGGAGGTGCCCCCGAGCGGTAGGGGCAAGTGGAGAAGCCGACACGGAGGGAGGGATACCGCAATGGGGCCCGGCTCCGAGGATGTGGCCGCGAGTCCCGGGGGTGAATCGGCCATTAGCAGCAAGCGGGGGGCGTCTCCCGAAGTGAACAGCGCCGGAGCGGCCACGGATGATGCGGCGAGAAAGAAGAAGAAGACCGGTCCGGGGAGTAGGGGGGTCGCCAATCTCACTCCGGAGCAGTTGGCCAAGAAGCGAGAGAATGGTATGTCTTTTACACCGCGTGTGTCTTGTATCTGTCCCCTATTCCGTCGATGCCGTTGCTCTCTCTGGCTTGACTTGGGTTCCCGGCGCACCATCTCTTCCCTGGGATACATACGTTGGAAATCCGCTGACATTGGACGGTGACTACCAGATCGCGAGGCTCAGCGCAACATTCGCAGGCGAACCAAGGAGCAGATCGAGAACCTCGAGCGTCAGATCAAGGAGCTGACCAGCCAGCAACCCTACCAGGAGTTCCTGGCCATGAAGAGGGCCAAGGAGGCCGTGGAGAAGGAGAACGCCGAGATCAAGCAGCGCCTGGCTGCCATTATCGGCGAGGTCCAGGCACTTGTCGGACCAGGGGAGCCTCCTCCACCACATCGGCATAAGGGCGAGCCATCCATTATGCAAACGGAGACAGAGAATAGTCGTGACTACGTTTCATCAACACAGTCCTATCTTTCGGGCCCCAACTCAGCGCCACCCGCCGCGCCGTCGAGTGTTAACAACGTCTCGACCCCCGGTAGCGCAGGGTCTCCCGGGAGCATCGAGACCGTTGCCAACCCGCACAGCTGGCAAGGCGGATCCGTTGCTTCCACCTCGACCGGCCAGCAGGGAGAGTATGCCCGGGCGCAGTTGAATCACCAGCGGCACGAGATGCGCCACGGTCTCGACATGGGTCCCGAGCGCCTAGGGCTGGGGTTCCTTCTGGATCCCAAGCACCGGGTGGCGAAGATACAGAACGGCGCCAACGGCGCCCAGGATAACGCCCGGTTTCAACATGTGCCCATGAAGCATGACTGGACCGACATTCGCAACGACCAAGCACTTAAGGCTCGACCTGGCAATAGCGCCAGCGCCCTCGTGCAAAGCTGGGACTCGCAGTCTCTTCACGGACAAAGGCAGCAGCAGCAGCAGCAGCAGCAGCAGCAGCAGCATGACCAGGCGGGCAACTACACTCATAGACTGGCGTCTCATTCTCCCCACGAGCGACGCGACGTCCCGCGATACATGATACCCGTCAAGAACTGCGAGCCGACATGTCCCCTGGACTCCCTGCTTCTGGACTTCCTTCACGAGAGACGTCAGCGTGTCGCTGAGGGACTGTCGACACAAGAGGTGGTGGGACCGCGGTATCCCTCGGTCTCATCGCTGCTCAATCCAGCACATAGCGCTTATAGCCACCCGCTGTCCAAGGTCTTCACAGACATCCTCTCCACCTTCCCCGACATCTCAACTCTACCGGAGCGCGTGGCCGTGCTGTACATCATGTTCCTAATCATGCGCTGGCAAATCCATCCGACCCAGGAGAACTATGACCGCCTGCCCGAATGGGTGCGGCCCCGGGACGCGCAGCTATACCACGCCCACCCGGCCTGGATAGACCATCTACCGTTCCCGCGCATGCGTGAGAAGCTCGCCCGCGACTACAACCCCAACGAGTATCTCTGCTTCGACGACTTCTTCATCCCCTTCACCACGACCATACGCCTCAACTGGCCGTACGAGGAGACGGACACGCTGCTCCAGAGCCCCGAGGGGGAGGAGCTCATGATCAACCCCGTCTTCGAGCGCCACCTGCGCAACCTGGACAACTGGAGCCTAGGCGAGCCGTTTGCCAAGGCGTTCCCCGAGCTGGTCGACCTGTGCAACATTGACTACAATACCAAGGGGGCTAAGACGCGGTAGGTCGGCATTGTCGACAGACTTTCCCGGGGGATAAGTATGTCTTTTGGTCGTTTTGTGCTATCTGCTTCT
Organism: Hapsidospora chrysogenum ATCC 11550; assembly: GCA_000769265.1. Taxonomy (NCBI): domain Eukaryota; kingdom Fungi; phylum Ascomycota; class Sordariomycetes; order Hypocreales; family Bionectriaceae; genus Hapsidospora; species Hapsidospora chrysogena. The sequence continues at coordinate 66,482 of JPKY01000044.1, forward strand.
CGTGTTGTCGTATACTTCTGATGGCTCGCAGCGTCGTTCTCTCCGCTGCATGGATGGTTTCTGCTGAGGCAGGTTTTGATTTCTTGTTCCGGATATGGGTACGATATGGGATATGGGTACAAGTTGGGAACGGGAATGGATTTTGGGAATTTGGGATATGGGATGGTCTTGCTTTCGGGGTGATAACGTGGCGGTCAAGCGATGGAGGCCAAAAGTCTTAACCTGATTTTCCAGTGGTTTGCTGAATCATGCTGTTGCTTATATCGTTGGTCAGCGAACAGAGGAGTGCGCCTTCATATGTATACTAGTAATACACAACGCAAAAGCAGAGCCGCGCTACGTAGATCCCACGGGAAGTATTGGGACAAGATGCGAACGCCATGTCGGGTTGGTTGGGTACCGGACGTCTGATCGTGGAGATCCTCGTAAAGAACGATAGATCTCAACATTTTCTCACGACAGAGGGTCCGTAACGAGAGTGATCCTCGCCTCTGGGGTATGATAGTTAATATTTCCACTGTCGATATCTCCATCGCCGAGCCAGAAAAGTGTAGGTAGGTTTCGCTATTCGCATCAACGCCAGCCAGCTTTGAGCGCCGCCACACCTCTCGTTCCAGATACCGAGATGACCGCCCCTGATTGATCACCACTCATTCTTCAAATCCCCCCGTCCAAACGAATACTTTACGATCCCCAACCCCTCTCCAACCCACAGACCCGTCCGCTCATCATCCGCCTCCATCTCATCAAACATCAGAGCCCTCACCGGTCTTCCCCGCGAAGCCCCTTTCCCATCCAACACCTCGCACCGCATCCTCCTCCCAGACTCGAGCGAGAAGAGCGCCACACTGCCATCCTCTTGCGCCGCCGCCACGGCGCCCAGCCGCTTGCAGACATCGAACCCGATGTGCACATGCGCCTCGTTAGCATGGTCCTGGAACACGACCAGTGGCGAAGTGGCATTGGTGTCGAATCCCCCCGCACGCTGCGGAGTCTTGAGGAAGCGCGTGTCGTACAGGAGCATGCTGCTCCGAAGACCGAAAACCAGAACCTGGTGCTCGTTGACGGAGCGAAGCCTCGCGATGGCGCTGGGATGCCGTATAGGCGTCGACCACTGAGGTGCGCTGCGGAGATCGGCCATCCACACCTTGGGCGAGCGGCCGCCCGCAAAGACGATATGGTGATTCCCGTGCTGGAAGTCGACGTCGAACATCTCCCGGGGACCACTGGCGGAAGACGCGAGATTCTTCCTTTTCTTGGTCCTTTGGTTCCCTGGCTTGGTTCCGTCCGGTGGTAATGCGATGGGGTACATGCTCTCGTTGGAGGTCACACGATTGACGCCCGCGTTTGTGGCAAGGAGGCAGATGAGGTCGGACGAGGCTGGGGCCGGTGTGCTCCTATTGACGACCCATTCTCTGACGTTGGGGGTGCGCATACCTACGCGGTGGTACAGGTTTGCTGCCGCACGCTACGCGTTAACAAGATGAAGCTTTCGTCCAGTAGCGGAAAAAGGGGATCGTCGGTAGTGGCATCAAAACATACCTTCTCCAAGCATCCAATGTCCTCCTTGTCCGTCTTCCGGCTCCGACAGCGGCGGGCTGAACATGTACACCGCACATTCAGCATCCGGCTCCCTCGACGTGAGAACCATCTTGTGCGACGGCGCGTGGTGCTGGATCGACGACAATTGCGGGCACCTCACCGTCTCGGAATACCGAGTCTGACAGCGCACCGAGTTACAGGATGCATCAGGGTCGAAGCGGATCCTCCCGTCGTCGTCCACTGGGACGTACGAGCCCGTCAGCGTCTCCTCATCCAGCGCTGCGACACGGCCACCTACATTAGCACGAGCAGCCTCGGCGCTGGCAAGATGTGTCAGAAAACTCACTCGTATACGCAACGCCCACTCTCGTTCCACCACCCCCTCCAACCCACAGACACGGAAGATTCCCAGTCCCTGCAAAGGACCTCCCAAACGAGACCTCGCCCTTCTTCTCCAGCCCCTCCGCCCACGCCGCCACCCCAACATCCCCATCGCCAAAGGGGCCAGCAGCATCACCAACCTCCCTCCCCAGCACGCCCCACCTGACGATGTCCCCCCTCAGCGCGTGACGCCTGACGTGTCTCCTCAGCTCCCTCTTCCTCCTCTCGGCCGCCTCCTTGGCCGCCTCATCGATGCGCCGCTTCTTCACGGCATCCGCGGACCACGCCGCCGCCGCGGGCGCCGTGTGAGACTTTTCAACCTTGAAGTATTTTCCCCTACCGGGATCTGCTCATGAGGAGCGTTCGCCACATTAGCATCCGAGGCGAGTGAACAATTCTCACTTGGGTGGGACGGAGAAGGCACGCACCGTAGTAGTATCCTGGGATCTCGAGAGGCATCTTGCATTGCTCTGAATAGCGGTGCAGGCAAGTGAGGCGCCGGTAAGATGAACTAGGTTTGGCAGGACGGCGGCTCCGGGATCCGCTGTAGAAATCATGCGTGACGACAAGTCATAAAATTGAGCTGGTACTGTAAAACCTGAACCATGCCCGACGGCGAAGTGGCGGCACTTCTGACGAAGACGGAAGCATAAAGCAAGTTGTTGTCAATCTCTGTCACGTGACTTCAGAATTCCGCCGCAAGAGAGCCGACATGCACACTTGAGCCGCCCAAGGCAAACCAGAAGAATCAACTTGGAGATATTTCACGTGGATAGAGTCCTTTTTTTTCAATTTATTTATTTGTTTGTGCATTAGTAGTCTAAGTGACTATTGTCTAGCATGACAAGCGTCCACCTCTAGTGACTCCAAGACGCTTCCCAACCAAGCGCGTAAAATGGGCTTTACAATGCAAATTTGGACATATCGAAAAAGAAAAAGAGGGACGACCGGAAAATGCCACCAAGGGGGTATATGACGCCTGTCTATTGCGACTTCTCGTGCTGTGTGGACACGCGCTGCAGAGAGACGACTGTGGAGATGAGTTAGCACGTTGCTTCTTCACATTATGGGGCGGGAGAACATACCGAAATCCTCGAGGGATCGCTGCTTCTGGCTGCGCTTGGGCGACTTGCCGTGCATGAGGTTGTCGAAGCCAGAGCTACCCTGCATGAAGTAGTAGAGGCCACCCATGACGGCGAAGACACCGAACGAGAAGATCCAGACACGGACGACACCGACGATGTTGACGCGGTTCTCGTAGCCACGGAACCAACCGAAGACAGCGAACAGGGTAGCAATGATGTCGACAGTCAAGACGGCACCGGCCAGCTGCCACGAGGGGATGGAGGACCAGAAGGGGCCGTTGGCACGGGTGATGAAGATGAGCCAGTTCTCGGTGAGCGAGACCTGGAGGAAGACAATCTCGTCGATGTCACCACGGTTCTGGGTGATACCGCCGTTCTCGCCACCGACGTACAGGGTGGTCAAACAGATCCAGGTGCCGACAGCTAGGACAACACCGAGCAGGACGGACATACCCCAGAGCTTGGGCAGGTTCCACTTGACGGGGGTCTGCGAGTAGGGGGCGTTGTCGTAGGCGATGGCCAGGGTGGCAATATCGGCGAAGATAGCGATGAAGACGATAAGGTTCAGGTTGAGGGAGCGGTTGAGGATGGCGATCCAGAGGCCGAGGAAGATCTCCATGTGCAGAGACAGGGCGATACGGTAGACAACGTAGGCGTACATGCGGTGGAAAATCTGGCGGGAAGTCTTGAGGGCATCGATGATGGCTCCCAGACCAGGGGCAAGGAAGACGATATCGGAGGCAGAGCGGGCAGCATCGGAGGCACCCTCGACAGCGATACCAGTGTCGGCCTTCTTCAGCGAGGGGGCGTCGTTGACACCGTCACCAGTCATGGCAACGAGGTAGCCACGCTGCTGGAGAATCTCGACGACGGAGTACTTGTGCTGGGGGAACACCTCGGCGAAACCATCGGCAGCCTCGACGAAATCGTAGACCTCGGAACCGGGCATGTCACCGCCGCCACCGAGACCGAGACGCTCAGCATTGTAGACGTTGGTGCCGAGACCGAGCTGGCGGGAAGTCTCACGGGCGATACCGACGGCGTCACCAGTAAGCATCTTGATGGACAGACCGAGCTTCTTGGCCTCATTGATGGTGCGGGCAGTGTCGTGACGAGGAGGGTCAGAGCAGGGCATAATACCGAGGATCTCCCAGGCACCCTCACCACGCTTGCGGGCAACACCGAGGGAGCGGAAACCACGGGTGGCGAATTCGGCGACGCAGTTCTTGTAGGCCTTGTCAATGTCCTCGGGAATGGGGTGGTCCTCCTCGACAGTCTTGAGGACGAAGAGAGGGGCACCCTTGACGCAGGTGATGATCTCGCCCTGGGGGGACTGGACGACGGCCTGGACCTTCTTGGAGACGGGGTCGAAGGGGTGGAACTCGAGGACCTTGTACTTGGAGAGGACACCCTTGGCGCGGGGGTAGTACTTGAGGGCCTTGAGGAAAGCCTTGTCGATGGCATCGATACCCTTCTTCTTGCGCGAGGCAGCGAGACAGGCAGTAAGCATCAGGTCATCCGGGTCGACACCATCGACGGTGAAGGGCTCGGAGAGAGACAGCTTGTTCTTGGTCAGGGTACCGGTCTTGTCGGAGCAGAGAATCTCGACACCAGCGAGCGACTCAATGGCGGAGAGCTTCTGGACGATGGCCTGCTTCTTGGCAAGGTAGGCGGCACCGACAGCCATAGTGGTGGTGACGACGGCAGGCAGACCAACGGGGACACCGACAATGGTAATGCCAAGGGTGAACTCGAGGATGTGGACAATGCCGTTGGAGCGGTAGAAGGAGGCAATCCAGACGACAAGAAGGGTGACGATGACGAGAACGAGCAGAATAGTGCCGATGCCGTTGAGGACCTCGGTGAAGTGACCAGTGCCACCAGCAGACTGGGAGACGAGGGCGGCGGCGCGGCCAACGAAGGTGTTGTCACCAGTGGCGGTGACGACGATGAAGGCCTCACCACGCTTGACGGCCGACGAGGAGAAGCAGTTGTCGCCCTTGTGCTTGTCGACGGCGAGCGACTCACCGGTGAGGGCGGACTGGTCGACCTGGAGGAAGGCGTCCTCGGTGACGATGCGGCCATCGGCGGGGATAATGGTACCCTCCTCGACCTGGAGGATATCACCGGGAACGACATCGGGGGCCTCAACCTCGCGGAGCTGGCCGTCACGGAGGACGACAGCCTTGAGAGCAAGAGTCTTCTTAAGTTCGTCGACGATGGAACCGGCCTGGTATTCCTGGAAGAAACCGACACAGGCGTTGAGGAGCAGGAGGCCGCAAATGACACCAAAATCGACCCAGTCCTCGAGACCGGCGGCAAGGACAGCGGCAGCCTATGATGAGACAAAATTGTCAGCGGATTGAAAGTCATCTCCGGTGCACATGTACGGAATAGCAGGTATTGCAGGCAAAAGGCGTGCGTTGGGGGGGGGGGGGGGGGNGGGGGGGGGGGGGGTGTGGAGGACGAGAAACAGGCGCGGCGAAACAGGCGGCGAATTGCGTGTCCCACAGAGTCGAAACGAGAGGCCAGCCGCGTCGGTGAGAACATTGCCGATTTGGCCGTGGTCCCGATCGACAACACTGAGCCTCGCAGAAACAGTGGGGTGAGGGTAGCAAGATGGACACACCCCCCCGCTATTCCCGGGTGCGAGGCGTGCGGCAGGCCGCCAGTGACAGCAGAAAGTGGCACTGGTTGGCTCCACTGGTCGGAGGAGCTCATGTGGAGACTGCAATCTTGCGCCAAAAACGCGCAAACCCAAGCACAAACCGGGCTTGCTGCCAACAACAGGGGCGGCGACCTGCGCTGTTTCTCGCCGCGTCTGCCCGGCCCGGGCCCCAAAAGCCAAAAACGAAAATTGGCCCAAAGCCAAAAGTGACCATTGAGACGTGGGCCACACGTTGTGGATAGAAAAAATGTGCATGAAAGAAAAATAAGACTCACCTCCATGACGAACTGAATGGGACCAACGAAGAAACCAAGGAACTTGAGAACCAGATTCTCCTTCTCCTCCTTCATCTGGTTGAGACCGTACTTGCGACGGCGGTTGACGACCTCGGCGTCAGTGAGACCAACTCGCGGGTCGGTCTGGAGCATGTCCTCGGGGACGACGCGGCCTCCGCCAATCTGAGTCTCCTCCTCCTCGTCGAAGGCGTCGTGACCGTCATGCGACTCGAGGTCCTCGATGAGGGCGTCCATGTCCTCATCCTCCTCCTCCTCCTCGACAGGGGCAGCCTTGGGGGGGGCGGTGTCGGCGGGAGGGGCATCTTGCTGGGCGCGCTTCTCGTCGAAGCCGCCAGACTCGATGTTGGTGTCCAGCGCAGGAGCGCCGGCAGCCTTGTTGTCAGCCATGGCGATGATGGCGGGCGGCAATGGTTGACCAGGTGGTAGTCTTCAAAGATTGCGTAGAAATGCCGCGTCTCTCATGCGGTGTGTGAGAGGAATGAAAGAAAACAAGGTCACGATGGAGTGGAGAGGGGATGTGGGAGGAGGAAGTGTCGAGCACCGCACGAACTGGAAGGGTCGCGTATGCACAGCATCCGTGGGTGAAGGGGAGGGAGGGAAAGAAAGAAGGTTCCGTGGGAGATGGGCGGGAGACTCTATTTCAATGGAACGATGTAGGACCTGCCATTGGGGTGGGCGGCGAGTGAGTGTGCGCCATCTCTCCCCTCTGTGAGTTTGAGCTCGGCTTCCGGCCTGTGGGCCTGTCATGTACAGTACGTACCACGTACAGATGATGCCAGGTGCGCGCCCGGTTCTGTTTCCAGGCGTTCCATGACAAGAACCGTGCGAAACTTCAATTCCACCGGGTGCAGCCCCAACAGTAGAATCAGGTCCCCAGCAGTACCCTGTACGTCAGGTGCCGACTGACCGCGACTCTGGGGGCGCCAGACAGGCGGCCCCACACAGCGAGTGACTCCCCCCCACCAAGGCTGCCAAGTCCGATGCCCTGAATGCATCGGTACTGGTACTTACAGTCCACATAAACGTGGACCGTATGAATTGAGTCAGGTCGCACACAGTGGCTCTCGCCCTCCCACGCTCCGCACAGGACAGGCTTTTTTTTGCTCTCCTCCCGTCTGTTAAGCTTAAGCTTCATCACAACACTGCAAAACGCGATGGAAGAACTAAGAAATTTTACGCGCCACCACTCGACAACGCGGTTCCAAACTCTGTAAACAAAGAAATACGTTGTCGGCTGCTCCCTTGCCCACCCTCTTCAGATACTCACTCGTACCTACGAGTACCTGTTATGCTTCGAGTTGCGCTGTGGCAACTAGCCTGCAAATGGCGAGATTGAGCCCGGGAAATAATGCGCTCACCACGGATCCGGCAACCCCGGGTGGCACGCCCATCCTTCTTCGACCGACAAACCGGTGCGGGACATGCACCATGGAAGGTGGGAGAGCGGTCCAGGCACAGTGCGCAAGCTGCCTCAGGAGAGAATGAACGCAGGTCGGTACCTAATCTCTCTCGAGGCCATCCACTGGCGCCCTGGCGATCCCATCGCGTACCGGTACAAACCCCCACACCGCACGAGTGCGGGGCGATATGGAGGACCAAGGTACCGTATCCGTAACGATACCTCCGCTTGCAGGTCCAGACACACATGTAAACAATGTTGATCACGGCGGGTACGACAATCCAACTTGATGCTGTAAAATGATAACGGGTAGGGGTGCAAGGCTGAACACGCCGCCGCACCCGGCAACGATGAGATGACAGGGACCGGTTCTACCATTCCCGACGCCGTCGTCGAACAAGAACAATAAGGTACAGTACTAATACTAACCACACAAAGAGCGAGCGAAGGTCATCGTCATCGTCGACATTTTCTCGGCGCGACCGTGCCGCCAACGGCACACCAACAAGTGACCTAGGCCCGTCCATGATCCATCTGCCACTAAAAAAGTTACCCGGCCCACGCTGCAGGTCACCCGTTCGTCGCCCGGCCCTAGCACGGCTCCGCCTGTGGGCAGGCAGCATTGGCTCGGTGACAATTCTGTCCCGGAATAAAACGTCGCACTGTGTCGGTCGCGTCGACTCGTCGACTCCGTCCGTCGGCGGGTGCGACAGGAACCAGCCTCGAACACTCCCCGAGTTTCCCCCGTAACAAAAAGCATAGCAGTTTTCAAGTGCAAGCGTAGTTGCAGTGTGCCGCCACTGCTGGAGGGGAAAAGCCTGCCGCCCAGGGGCGGTGATGCTGAGGCATTTTCGGCGCTCGGCTTTGGTGCCGACAGCGAGGGATTGGGAGCAGATCGTCCAGCCAACAGCAGGCTCAAGAAAAATAAACCGGAGCACTCGCTGGAAACTATGACGCACTCTCACCGCATGGTCGCCCGCTCGCTCTTTTATTTTGTTTCCCGTGGACCCTTTCTCCGACTGTCGCGAAGATGCGCATGAGGGTCCATGGGATGCACACCCGCGTCGTCCCGGTCATGGTATTCCCGCGCCAGCCCATTGGCCTGCGACCACGACTTGCGAGAGAGGTACAGTAGCAGCTCGCTTGGTTCCCCAAATAGTAGTGCCCTGGTGCACGACCCTTGCCGCAGGATGAGGCCCGTCACGATGCATGCCGCCCATCACCAGTGGCCGGCCACTGCCAGACTCCAACCGAAAAAAAAAAAGAAAAAGAAAAAAAACAATCACGTATTAGGTATGTGATCAGCACAATGGGACGCAGCAGAGTCCTTCTCCGCGGCTTGGGCTTAGACGAAGCCAAACAAGGGATGAAAAGTACCACGTGTGATTCCTGATGGGCCGCTATGTCTGAAAGCGGCCATCAAGCTTGCCTGGGGCCTGGATACGTGTCCTAGACACAAACACTTGTGCTACTCTGAGATGTCCGTAGGCAATTGGAATTCATTGTTCGAGCCATGTTTTCCGGTATGATCCCCGGTCTTTAACTCTTAGGATGCTCCTGGTTTCGTCTTACAACTGTTCCTCCCCCTCAGCGATAGCTCCATGTCCTCCCTTGATACGTTGAACGGCACTGACGCACCGTAGGGCGCGCACAGATTGCCAGCTGATATCCGGCCCGTCCCCGGGTTCGCCAAGGACTCGGAGGCACGGGTGGCGACCGCTGCAGAGACGTACATATTGCATACGACGACATGCGATTCAAGAGTTCGCCGGATGCGATCATTACCAGCCTCATAAGCGCAGGATGGGCCGTGGACCCTCCCGTGCGGGTGTTCCATCCCATGACACGCGACACCTATCTGCCAGAGAGATCGGGGTCATCCGGGATCGGTCTACTACCCTGCAGGCGCAAAATCCATTCTCAGAAGAGTGTGTTGGGCTGGATCTCCAGCCTAAAAAGATGCACCCTACGGAGAGAATAAGTCTCGGGTTCAAAATGGCTCAATTCAATGAAGCGCTGCGGGCCTATGGAAACGGCGGGAGCGGCGCCATCCACACAAGGCTCGAGGATGAATTGCCTTACGCACATTTGTCCGCTTCACTTCAATCGCGGACATCTCTCGGCCCGTAGTCAATGGGGAGGAGTCGAAGGGCGATATTCGTGGATCTCAATATTGCCAGAGAACCCATCCCCTTTTTTTTTTCTTTTTTTTTTCCCGGGCTGCCGTGCTGGAATAACACGCAAACCAATCAGCACATGAGCACATCTCTCTGGAACCGGTGGCCATGCCTAACTGGGGAAGTGGCCTCCAGCGCCGTGCGGGCGACACCCTACAGTACTGTAATGCGCGGTGGAGAAAGATCCAGTGTCGAAAACTTCTGGAAACACCCGACTACACGGCCCCATTAAGTTGGGCCGGGAAAAGCGGCAGCCGGTGCTGTGGCGAACGGGAAGCCCACTAAAGGCGAATAAGTACCTAGACAAGTCGCATCTTTTAAATCGAAATTTAATTTCCTACATACGGGCTTGAGGCGGATACCTGACGACAACAACGGAGATGGAGAATAAGAACCGAGTCGGCCGACGGGCTCTCCCTTTGCCGCCTTGTTCTTAGCACCGGCTGGCTCGGGGGAAAAAAAAACAGCGAGGAGATACGTATCTACCGCGGCCACGAGGCAAATGCCAGTCCTGTACCAGTAGTAGGCAATAACACATTAAATACTAGATTCACAAGCCTTTTCGAAGTTGTTTACATGTAGAGCGACCGGTTCATTGCAAGCCCAGAACTTAAACGTGACAAGGGGCCGTTCTCGGTGGAGAAAACATTAAACCCTGCGTCGGCGTCGCACGTCACCCCTACCCCCAGGCTTAGATGCCGACGGAAACCCTACTCGTAAGTTCCGAGCAAGAAAGGCGAAATTGTGACTCTGCGCCCCCGTTGGAAACCCTCCTGCCGACGGCCATTACGTAGATATTGACAGCCGGGGTCGTCAGCGGAAACCTGCCCCTGTGCCAGCGGGTAGGCTGCATGTGGGCGTGTGGGTACAGGGTCCGGTCGGCCTCGCCGTGGGGTGGAGTTGTAAGTCCCGGTTTCTTCCCGCAGGCCGGCCGCAGGAGCAAGCGACGATGTCTGGTCCGGTAGGCCCAGCTGCGTATTACGACTAGAAATGGCGGGGGGAGCGATTAATCGCGACCGCGAAGAGGCCTTTCCTGACCGCATGGGTACTATGTTGTATTGATACACATGGGAGGGTATTTGCCTCACTGTAATCTGTAGATAAAGGGACAGCAATCAATGCGACACTACCTCCCATGTTGGATAAAGAGGCAAGCGAGGTTCCAGATGTGCCGGTGGGGGTAAACGAGACAATGAGGCCTGTTCTGTGCGGGTACGTGCTACATAAACAAGAGTGCAGTACGTCCGTAGTACCAGGTAGGGTAGGGTAGCCTGGCGATTGAGTGTTCCCATGAGGCCTTTTTTCCGCGCTGCCTTTCCGTCCGGAAACCAACTGCCAGATGAATCTGAACTCGGGCCGGGTGATACAACAGGCAAAGGGCCCGGCGAATGGCAACGAAGAGAAAAGAAAATTATTACCTCGCTGCACTGAACTTGGAAGAGCGCCTTCGAAACCCGCGTCTCCACGACTGTCAATTCCGACAAAAGGCCGTGTTCCCCTCCAAAGGCGACCGACCGACCGGCCTTTGTCCGTTCTCTTCCGCGGAGGTGCGGTGTTTCCACGGAGAACATGACACATTGAAAAGGCGGTGGGGGGCCCGGCTTGCCACTACAGGTACCCGTCTACAGGTACGAGTGCTCGTAATTCCAAGTACTCGTACAGCACCGTAGGTACGATGGGAATATCCACGCTTATTAGGTAGAAAATCCGAGCGAGTCCACGTAAAGAATCGGCGTCAACGGGGCGGCTGCACGAGTGCGCATGTCATTTATTGACCGATCAGACAGCGCCTCGCGTGGGCAGTGGCCATACGTATATATTACTACTACCTTACTTATTTAGTACAAACAGGTACGACAAGTTGCGCACATGAGTACGTACGTATACGTATGTACCTACATATTGTTACTACTATTACCATGCGGATTATTTAGGTATTTCCTCTTAATACGTACACCGTAGTTCATAAAGTCGGCATGACTACTATAGGTACGGTTAATGCCTGTGTGATGATCCAAATATTAGGTGATCGAAACCCCCCATCCAGGCCTCATCGCAGCCCCATGCTCGTGCTTGGAAGGCGTGACTAAAGCCACCGCTGACGCGGTGACGGCTCACAGAACGTCCAGAACAGTCTCACATACGACTTTCGCATCATATGAACCTTGGGAAACAAAATAAGGCTGAATTCATGCGACAGCATTCGAAGACCCGGGTCAATTCGAAACCATCAGCGAAGCAGACGGGCAGTGGAAAATATAGTATCCGTAGTAGTACCAGGTCAGGTACTTGTACATGCCACATGCCGGTTCGCAAAACTCGAAGAATGTGAGGAATTGTCCAATCATGACGTTGGATTGAGTACACCCCCCTGCCCCCCACAAAAAAAAACCAACCAACCAAACTCCCCCAACCAAAAGGGTTGCATCATTAGCGGATTTGTAGGTATTTCACGCGAGGAAAGTCCGTGCGGCGTGGAACTTTGCCTGTCGGCACTTGTCTTGCCGATGGATGCGTGCATTACGTAGGATGGCCAAACAATTGCTCCGAGTGTTCTCTGGCGGCGCGTGTTCCGTCGGCCGATGAAGGACGGGAGGGTCGACATGAATCAATTAATCGACTTGATTTTCCAATCCGCTGTGTCGAAGGTACCTTTTGTTAGCGATGAAAGCGAGGAGGCGTGGGTCGTCTGACTGCAGTCCCGCGCGCGACGGCGCCTCATGCGCTCGTCACCCCAAGCTAGGCGCGTCTCTAAGCGCGTCAATTTTTCATTTCACATTTCTCAGGATCGAACCGGACCAGCACGCCGCACGCCGGCCGCCGACCTTGCCGACGAGTACCTATTCCTATACGTATAGCCGCGTCGGCCGTTGTCTAACAGCGCGGGATCCGTCTCGTCGTCGCCTGGTCATCATTGTCTGCCATGACGAAAAGAGCGAACCTTTCGGGATCCCATCCTTGGCTGCTCATCGCCAAGGCTCAGGATCCCAGCTCCAAGCGACAAGGAATCGTGCCGCTCTCCCGAGCGCAACTTCCACAGCCTCCACAGGCCACACACCCAGGGCTTCGGGAGGCCTGTGGCTCGCAGCAGCAACTGGGGTGGGACAGACGCGCGAATGTGACCAGGTAGAATACCCCAGATGAATCCTCCTTGGCGAAACCCGCTCGTGCCAGCGTCTGGCCCGCCTCTTCCGAGCCTCACTGCCACATCCCGCATTCCTGTGCGATGATTGTTACGAAAGGGGGGCCCAGGTTTTTGGGCGCCACCGCAGGATGATGGATGTGCGCGTGGCATGCGCGGCCGGGATGCGCGTTTTCTTTTAATGTTGGATTACCCATTGCAGACGACGAATGAAAAATCTTCTTCTACCAATTCCAGCTGCCTAATGCAGCTCCAGAACGGGGGTGCAGGGCACGAGTACCTCGAACGGTAATACTGGCCTCGCTTGGATCTGCTGCACAGCACAATGCACAGCACAATGCACATGACCACCGATGCCGTGGGGAGCCGTCGACAAGGGTCCGTCTCCAGGAACAAATCCCTCGTGGGAAACGTCCAGAAAAGAACAATGCCAAGGAGGTCCCCATGACGTCTTATTGCTCTACATGGTGATACTAGAAACTTGTCACCTGGTCCATAGGTAGGAGGTACTTTAGGCTCCTCCCCCTACAGGGTTACTACCTACTAGTTAATCTATGCACTCGCACAGTACCGCCCGAATTCTAACATGTCGGAGAATCCAAAGGATCCAAGGCATTCCGCGGTCTCGTCACCATCGTCCTCACTCGAGCAGACGGAGCAGGAGGTTGGTGTTGATTTTGCCGAGCACTGATCTGTCCGAAACCTCGCTTCCAAGTTCCCGTGCTCGAGGCCGATCCGACTCGAGCCTCTAATGGTACGACCGTCGATCCGGCCAGAAATACCCCGTACTTGTACGGATGCGACCGAATCCGTCAGCTCCTTCACAGATATAGACAAGAGTACTGAAAATTGTGCTTTCTCTCCCAGCTTGCGTTGGGGGGAGATTGTTCCTGAACAATTTGTTTGTACCAAGACAACATGAGTGCCGAGCGACTCGGGGCTTGTCGTGGTGCGTGGGTAGTATGGCATCTCGCTGACCCGGGAAAAGAAGAAGAGGCTTGACCCCGATATTGCCGGTCATATCTCGAGTATATCAAAGTTTCTATCTTCCCGAGATACTCGAGGCCACAGCAACTCCATCACTCGCGAAACACCTCGAGCCACGCCCTCCCCGTCACCAGAGTCCACGCCCACAAAGCATCCACGATAACCACATCGACAAAGCTGAACACCAAGCTCCCCCCAAAGACAAGGCTGTGATACGTCCACGCATTGCCCGCCTCGAGGTCCTTGGCCTGACAGACGATGGCGCACGGCAGCACGTAGAGGAAGTTGCTCGCCAAACTCTGGAAGAGATACCACTTGGGCCGGGTGGCAAGGAGTAGGGCGGCGAGCTGCGTCGACGCCGCGTAGAAGATGTAGCACCAGTCCAGGGTCTTCCACATGTGCGCCGTCACGTCGGCGACCTCGTCGTCCGACCCGCTGAGGTACAGGGCGAAGGACCTGGCGCCCCAGATGGAGAGGAAGATGGCGAGGGGAACCTCGACGGCTAGTGCCAGGCAGAGGGATACGAGGGCCGGCTTCGCGATCCGGAGGATGGTCCTGTAGGCGACGCGGCCTGGTCTGCGCGTGGCCTTGCCGATGTCGCGGCGCCAGGAGCCCCAGCGGTGGCCGACAAAGGCGAGGGACGTCGCCTCCAGCGCCTAGACGGGCACCATGACCAGGCCCCAGCGGATGGTGTTGAAGATGCCCCATGCGGTCGCGTAGGTCGACCCCAGCGCCACGATCGTGCTGACCAGCCAGAGGTACAGCGCATTGCGGACGGCGGACTCGGTGAGGGTGAGGATTCCTGGCCGCAGCAGCACAAGCAGGGCACGCAGACTGGGACGAGTGCTCTCCCGCTCACCATCCAACTCTTCTTCGTCTTCCTCCCCTCCTCCATCGCCCTCGGAACGAGTATGTCTCCCCTGTCGTGTGTACCAGCGAGGCCACCACCGATGATTGCGCAGACTCGTGCTCCAGAAGAAATACCCAAGGCCCACGAGGGCAGCCGTCATGTTGCACGTGAGCTGGATGCCGGCCTGCATATTGATCGTGGGCCGGTGGCCGCCGACGTGGAACCGCGATATGAGTGCCATGTCCAGCAGGATATTGACGGCAAACTTGGCAGTGCTGATGACAAGGGGCACATCCGGCCTATCGAGCGCCCTCGTGGCGGCGGCCACGGCCGTCTCGATGGCGGAGCTGAGTGCCGAGAAGGCGCTGATGCGGACGTATGCCAGGCTAACTTGGCGCACCTCGCGCGGCACGAACCCGCGGGCGAAGGTAACGGCTCCCGCAACGAGGGCGAGGCTCATGACCAGACCCAGGAGTGACTGGGCCAGGAGGAGGGTGTGCGTGAGGGCAAGGCGCTGGGCGCGCGAGCGGCAAGACTCGTCGCCGATTACGACCCAGGCGGCTCGCGGGAGGCCCTCGTTGAGCACCTCGGCTATGACACCGATGTAGATGTACACGTCGGTGGTGACGACGAGGGACGAGTCGATGCCTGCTACCCACAGCTTTGCCAGTGTGCCGTACAGAGCTGGGAGGGTGAAGGCGGCGATATTGAAGACGAGTGCGCCAGTGAAGTGGCCGCGGTGACACCACGGCTTTACGCGGTCGAGGAGCGGCCTGCTGAGGGTAGAGCCACGGCTGGCGGCAGCGGCCGCAGTTCGTGGTGGTGAATCCGACTCATCTTCCACCTCGCTATTATGGGGACCCGGCAGCATTGTGTACATATATGTACGTACAACAGATCGATGATGTTGGACGGGGGAGACCCCAACTTGGCGCCGGAGCGACTGGGGGATCCATGTACTGTGATTGGCTGCTTCTTGAATATGCCAGACCTTCCTCATGGACTCGGAAGGCCGAATGATGAATTCCTTCACCCTAACCCAATATCAAGCTATATCGAACCCGGGTATATAATTCTATGTGTTACTTTACAAACCATAGAAGGTGATATACATTGTTGTTACATGGCCTGAGCGCCGCGTACTCGAAGAACGAGACGAGGAACAGCTCAAGGACCAAGCAGTGACACTCGGTCGTTGCTGGAAAATATTTGTTGATGATTTGATAACCACTAGCACTCCTCTGGTATATAGTTTTCGCTTTCGGTCCTGGGGTCATTCTCATTTAGTTTTCATGGTGGGCTGGCGCGCGTGGCATGGACGATACCCAGGGCGGCCTCATCAATCTCGGCACCAAAGCTTTACCGTGTTTATTTTCAACAACTTGGCCTCCCGTTTTTTACACTACAACATCCACAAAACAAGTATACCGAACCGGTAGTTGGATAGAAAATGGCTGTCCGCCGTCTTGGCTGGTGCAAGCGGGACCGATAGGGCCAATAGCGCATCCCGAGGCAGCAGCACATATTGGCCTACAAGGCTGCTCGTACTCGTACAGGGTAGTGTGAGGCACAGCCGTTGCCACCATGACGCAGAAAGATCTCAGGTTTTCTGAGTGCGGTTTGGCGATAGGAGGGGACGCACTGTCTCAGCCTTGGACATGCAAGACAGGATTGGCTACATTGACCACTAAATTGTCGAATGATTGATGCGCCTATACGGTGTGACGAACAAATCCGATGTAGCTTTCAACTCCGCGTGTCAAGATGTAGCGTCTTGGGTCGCAACGTAGAACGAAGGGAACCGGGGAAAGGCAGGTTTATGCCATACTCGTCAATATCACATGCTCCAATTCACAAAGCATCGTCCTTTCAAGGAGTCAAGGAGTCCGGTGATAATAACCATTAGTATTTCGCCGACAATCCACCGCATAGGTTCATCCGAAAATCAGACCAGCGACAATTTTGTTTTGTTTTTTTCTCTCCTCGACCATGTCCTGGACCTTTCCCTCACCTCCGGACGCCATTGTTGTTCTTCTGTCCGTTGTTCTTCGCCCCGCTGCTCGCGGAGCCACTCTCCTTCTTGCCCGACCCGGCGAGGTAAGCCGCCATGTCGAAGTTGCCGAGCGGGTTCTGCTGCTGCTGGCCGCCACCCATCATGGAGCTGAGTCCTCCTCCCTCCTTCTGTCGCTGCTCGAACTCGGCCTTCAACTCGGGGTCCACTGCAGGGATGGACGTTAGCAAACATGTATACGCATGGATGCGCTGCCGGGTGGGGTGAGTGATCGTCCAGAGGGGAGGTTGCACGTACTGTTGTCCATGAGGTAGGGCATGCCGATGAAAAGTAGCATGCTGACACCGCCCATCAAGATCATGGGGTTCTTGAGGATAGTGAGCACCGAGACTGCCAAGAGCAAGGTTAGCCACTGGATACCTACCCAAACCGCACCGGAACCACACAGGACCGACCGGCGGCATCAGGACTCACAGGCAGGCCTCTCGGCAAAATAATTCTTCCCTCCCAGTGCCCTGAGTTCAACGCCCTTACCCACGCTCCCCTCACGCACCGCCAGCGCCTCGCCCTTGTTATCCCACTCGTTGCCGCGGAAGGTCTGCCACGCCTGCAAGCCACCCTCGGCGTCGATGTCGATGCGCAGTGGCTGGAACGCGTCGGTCTGGCAGTGGACATCGGCGAGGTAGGACCCGGGGGCGGAGACGTTGCGGAAGACAAAGGTGTTGACCGCGGACAGCGGGGCTGAGTACGACTCGCCGAGGGTAGCGAGCGTGGCGTGCGTCGTGGGCGGTAGGGTGAAGGGGTTGGGCCTGGTGGGAAGGTAGAGGGTGAGGTCGGCGGCAAGAGCGGGGGTGAGCGCCGTGAGGAGGCCCAGGAGGGCCGAGACGTCGAGACGCATCGTGAGCGATCTGGCGGACGGATGTGGGAGGGGGAGGGGGGAGTTGCTGTTGGACGGGAGATTGTCGAAGTCAGCGTTTGGGCTGCAATTACGTTGGAAGTTCGTGGTGGTTTGTACGGCACTACCAAGTAGGTACTTGGTAGTGGCAGTGGCAACCACGAATCAGCGCGCAGCTGCGGAGATCCACATCAGATACCAGGTACAGCTTACAGGAGCAGCTACAGCACTCCGTACACGTACACGGTACAGCACCTGCCCTCGGACATCGCAACTTCGAGTCGACAACCAACTTGAGGTCACAACTTCATGTTGACCAAAAGGGCAAATGACGACATCATCACGTCCATATCATTATCAAATTGCTCAAAAACATCTTCTACAAAGGAAACGCTGCTATTCATATCTTATCTATAAGGGTATTACCACCTCCAATCAGACGGCGCCTGCAGCACTCAGGAGCTGCCAGCGGCCGCCTTGAACGACTGATCGAAATCGGCAATGATGTCGTCAATGTGCTCGATTCCGACCGAGATACGGATGAGGTCCTGCACGGAGAAGTGTCAGTCATGGAAACAAGATGCATACGTTACGTGGTCATTCTCGTACTTCGGTGACACCGGAGCTGATCTTCTCCTCGTCCGATAGCTGCTCGTGCGTCGTGCTCCAAGGGCTAGATGGGACAACCATTAGCAAGGTATCATTCTCCTCCCCAAGTTTCCCTTCTGGCATGACTTACTGAATGGCCAGGGTCTTGGCGTCGCCCACGTTGGCCAGGTTGGAGATTAGCTTGAAGCCGTCGACAATCTTGCTGCCGGCAGCACCGCCGCCCTTGACGCCGAAGCTCAGGACGCCGCCAAAGCCCTTGGTCAGGTACTTCTTGGCCGTGGCGTGGTAAGCGTGGCTCTCGAGGCCGGGGTACGAGACCCAGCTGACGTTGGGGCTGTTCTCGAGGTACTTGGCCAGGGCGAGGGCGTTCTGGGCGTGGCGCTCGGCGCGCAGGCTGAGCGTCTCGATGCCGAGCAGCAGCTGCTGGGCGGCGAAGGGGTTGAGGGCGGCGCCGAGGTCGCGCAGGACCTCGACACGGGCGCGGATGATGAAGGAGATGGGGCCGAAGGTCTCCCAGAACTTCAGGCCGTGGTAGCCCTCGGACGGCTCGACGAATTGGGGGAAGCGCGCACCGTGCTTGCCCCAGTCGAACTTGCCGGAGTCGACGATGACACCGCCAATGGTGGTGCCGTGGCCGCCGATCCACTTGGTGGCCGAGTGGACGACAATATCGGCGCCGTGGTCGACCGGACGGATGAAGTAGCCGCCCGCACCGAACGTGTTGTCGACCTATACCGCCTCGATGTCAGCTCTGCCTGCCCGGTCCAGGTGGCTCCAAAACGAGGGAGGGGAAGGGCAAATAAGAAAAAAAAAAAAAAAAAAAACTCACAATCAGAGGCACGCCCTTGTCGTGCGCCACCTTGGCAATGGCCTCGATGTCGGGGACATTGTACCGCGGGTTGCCGATGCTCTCAATGAACACAGCCTTGGTCTTGTCGTCAATGGCAGCGCCAATGTCCTCGGGCTTGTCGCCGTCGACGAACTTGGTCTTGATGCCCAGGCGGGGGAGGAAGACCTTGAACTGGTTGTAGGTGCCGCCGTAGAGATTGGAGGTGGACACGATGTTGTCGCCGGCATGGGCGAGGGTCGCGATGGCGATGAATTGGGCGCCCTGGCCCGAGGACGCGGCCAGTGCGGCGACACCACCCTCGAGAGCGGCGATGCGCTTCTCGAAGACGTCCACGGTCGGGTTCATGATGCGGCTGTAGATGTTGCCGAACTCCTTGAGGCCGAAGAGCCTCGCGCCGTGGGCCGAGTCATTGAAGGTGTAGCTCTGCGAGGTATGTCAAGTTAACCCTTCTGGAAAATGCGCTGATCAGGTCTGTCCGCGGCGTAACACGTACCGTGGTCGCGTAGATAGGGACGGCGCGGGAGTTGGTCGTGGGGTCAGGCTCCTGACTGTCCAGTCGTTAGCACTCTTTCCCGATTCGACTACAGACTTCCATAAAGGTATCTCGGGCACGTCGTCTCTTCCCGAGTGTTTGGGATGGGACCCCCCTCCTTCCTTCTCTCCCTTCGATGAATGAAGCCCACCAACGGAAATACTCACCCCGCGTGGAGCTGCAGGGTCTCGAAGTTCTTGCTGAGGTCCGACATGGCGCTGGATTGTCTCTACTCTGATCAACAGGTAGGTATACAGGAATCTGGAAGCTACGTTCCACAACAAAGAACGCTGGAAGAGGGGAGGAAAAAGTGAAGCGGGAGGTGTAGGGGACTGGTTCCTTGGGGGGTTCCCGACTCTTCCATAGCGTTATATGTCTTTTCCCCCCGCCCTCCTCCCCCTCCATCCGACCGCGGCGGGAAGCATTTCAGTTTGCTAGCGACCGTGGGATAGCACAGCCGTTCGATGCGAGCGACGCGCGCTAACCCGAACTCCCGCGGGAGCTGGCCCAATGTGAAGCCCGGCAGCTGTCCCCATCGGGCAAAGGCATGTGGGGTTGGCCAAGGGTCGACGACTACAGGTAAGCACGCCATCGCCGACGTCTGGGCGTCATTATTCATGGAAATCACGGCGCCGGTCGACGTTGGCCGTCTATTGCTGCAGCCTGTTCGGGCCAGTCGGCAATGGTGTGCTCTTTCTTGGCCCACGGCGACTCAGAATGCCCCCAGCACGCGATATTCTTGCCTGGTTCCGAAACCGGGCGGGTCGCTCGTAGTCGCTCGTACGTGAGTGGGAAAGGTGGGGGAGGGGTTCGACACGACAAAGGCTCCCGTCTGAATGGGATTCGCGCTTGGCTGCGTTTCCACAGCCACTCAGGTATTCATTTCCCAATCGACTCTCGTCTACAGTACTTGTCGACGCGCAGATCGCCTCAAAGGGGGAAAATATGCCGGGCTCTGTTTCGTGGAATTCCGCCTCGGGCAGAGTCCAAACCTGGTTGTCGTCACTTGAATTCGTCCGACACAGCCCGAGAACGTGGGACATATTACTTTTGTCGAACTGGACTGCACGCCACGCCTGGATTTGTGGACTAGCGCTCGGAGCATCGCGGGAAGCTTCACTCCAGACCCAGTCTCCTTATAGCTAACAACGCAGATCCTCCACTCGCAGAAGACAGTATTGTACCGGCGCTCCGCCCTTGTCATTACCAGTAACAAACCTCCATGCCCACCCATGGTATAAAAGCAGAATGCCGCCAGCCAGGTCTTCAATTTGGACAGGCTCCCATGGTGCGCCGGACTCCCGGATCTCCCAAAGCTCAAAATGATGCGCCAGCCCCGATGCCGCGTTTGGTTCCGAAGAGGCTTCCTCGTCTAACAACTGGCCCAATAGTCCTATGTGGAACACGGACTGGGCGAGATAAGCGCCCGAACTGCCCACCGACAACGACATCCTCACACCTGCCTCATTTCCTGTTGCCTCGCAGGCTGCAACGGCGGCTGCGACGACCTCAACGGCCACTGCCTCGAGGCGCGATTAGCCCCGGGCCGCAACCCCTGAGGCACAACGTCAAAGTCAGCCGGCGCCGCCGAACCCGAACCCGACCCCGCCGATGGGGAACCCCCGCGCAGCCCGCCCTTGAAGATGTCCTTGGCCAGCAGTATGGTGCTTGCGATCCAGGAGCTGAACTCAAAGGCAGCGACGACGGACGTGGCCCTCGCGACGGCGCAGACAGTCCCCTCGCAGAAGCGCAGGCGGCTGATGTACACGGCCAGCGCGATGAAGCCTGCGAAGTAGAAGACGGTGTTGGTGGCCTCGAGGGCCAGCGAGGCCGAGGGGCGGGATGCGCGGGGCGCGAGGCGGGGGGCTAGCTCGAGGTAGAGGACGGAGACTATGGAGAAGGCGGACGCGAAGATGAGGAAGTTGAATATCGAGGGCGGGGCCAGCGGTGTGGCTCTCAGGTACCAGTCTATGACTGTTTGTTCCTCAAGGTCAGCCTCATGATCCACATGACGCGACTCCAGCATCACCTGCCGCCATGTGGGTGTCGTGGGGGATGTGTGCTGGAGGAGTTGGGCTCTGGGGGTTTGAAGGGACTTACCCATCGACGACATGGTAATGTTGGCCACGGTTCCGAGAAATTGAATAACCCGCAGGCAACCAATGGCAACCCTACCCATGATGCCGACGAACACCAAAACTGACGATATCGCTTGCTTGAAAAAGACAAAGAGAGAAAAAAAAAAAAGGAGCCGGAACACAGAACCGACAGCAGCACACCAATTACCTCCAAATCTTCAAAAAAAAAAAAAAAAACTAGAAAAAAAAACGAAAAAGAAGAAGGCTAGAAACCCGTATCCGTCCTTCTTCGTGGGGCCGTCCAAATAGAGGGTGAGAGTGGACGAGCCGATAATAGTGATGGCGACCAACTCGTACAGTTCGAGTCTCGGGCGTAGCAGTGGAAAGGCGGACCAGGCGATGCCGGAAGAGAGGACTTTGGTTCCCGATGTGGAATGGCGAAGCGCAGAGATGTAGGTCGGCGCCTAATTACCAGTCCAGAAGCAAAAAGAAAGAAAGAAAAAGATAAATAATATTATGCCTTTTCTAAAAAAAAAGGAGTTGACACCGAAAAAAAAAACTGAGAAGAGGTAACGTTAGATCAATGCCGACTCTCTGATCCAGTCCCGCTGAGACACACGAGAGAGAGGTTGGAGGAGAAGGCGGCCGCCCGGGAAGAGACAAGAGAGAGGGAGCCAACAAGGCAATAAAGAAAAACAAGTTGTGCGTGTGTGTTCCAGCCGTTGACCGATGACAGGCTCCGGAACGGTCAATCACACACCTGGGTGAGGGGGGGGGGGTAATGGAGGAGGAATGATGCAGCATACGTTGACGGGCGGTGCGCGGCACGTGAACCGTCTTTCCGGAGACAAAAAGGCAATGGGGATGGCGGTCACGTCTGAGACACGGCGACAAGAGGTGAAACGGGGTGTTCCAGGGGCGTGGCCGGAATGCAGTTGATGCGGGAGGGCCGGGGCGAGGTGGAACAGCAGGAGAAGAAGGAGGAGAAGAGGGTTGGAGGGCTACATGCTCGAGGGGTTACTAGGTACTGTAGTAGTCAGGTCTACTCGTACCTCTGTAAGGGGGGTATATACGATATCGATAATTGGTGGTTATTGAGTGAGGTCTGGATGCCACTTGCGAATATTTCGATGCGACGTGGGGAGTGAGGCCGAGCCAACACCGGGGACGGGGGGCGCCAGTGATCCACCGGGTCCCGCCTGGGCCGGGTTGGTGGCTGTAAGGGCGCGGGTTGCGTCTCCTCTCGGTGGTTCTTTGCAACCTGTGTATTTCTATAGATCGTAAGGGTATAATTGTTACAAGACGGGCGGCGATGGGTGAAGCGACGATGAGATCTGAGTAAAATCAAGTGCAATAGGTACCCGTAGTACTCGTACCGTACTCAATATATGCGTGTGTAAAGTGCCGAGGTGTGGGTGGGACATTAATCGGAATGAAGAACCACTATTATATGCGGGAGTGGGACATGATGGTTGGTGGTCCATCGTCATGGTCTGTCGTGACGATAAGTAACACATTATTTACACCAATTACATCTCGGACGAAGCCTTACGGAAGTTACGGGATATGGGTGGATATGGATGGGTGTTGCAGCGATTGGCGTGGGGCCGATCAACAAGAAAGAAGAGCGGCGAGCCCCTCCTCTCTGCAATCTCCACCTCGTTCGTGCGGCAGTTCGATTTACCGAGTGGATTACTTTTGTCCCTTCTTCTTTATTTTATTTTTTTCTCACGAGTGTGTACCTGTAAGGGCGTTGCGACGAACGGACGGGGCGTATGTCGGTGTCGAGACAGTGTTGCATGGCTGCAAGTTTGAGGTCCCTCAGGTACGTTCGATACCATTAAGTTACGGGCAATAATAATGCGCATAGCTTTATAATAAGTGAGAACGGCGGCGGGCGCTCAGGGCCCGGAGCCGTGGCCTTCCGGACGCGGACCCCGGTCGGGAGGTGTACCTTGTCGCAGTTCCGAGGAGGAGGACGGACCCTGCAGCATCACAATGGGTGTGAAGTCGTCTTCATGCCCACTAGTAGGCAGGTCCGGTTACAGAATACTATCGAGCAGGTATTAATACTGAGTCATCTCGCTGTTCCATCTCGACAACCCTTTGACCTCTTGGCGGATACTATTGATCATGGAATACGGTCACCTCTGCGCAGCGAGTCTGGTCTCGGGCGCCATCCGGCCTGCCGCGCCGTTTGGTTTGCTGGGCGGCGGGTGTGCGTCGTGCTCGGCGATGTGTGAGGTCGAGTCTTGAGGGCCGTTGGTGGATGGAGGAGGACCGGTGAGGATCGGTGCAGGATGGGGTTTACAGTAATACTACTACTAGTAAGGTGGTATCAACGGACCTCGATCGGTTCGATCAGGTCCTGCCTCTCCACACTGGTGGGTGGCCTGTGGCTGGTTCAGATGGGGTGCGCCACAACGTAGGTAGGTACTCCCTTAGTAGTCCGTAAGTACTTGGGGACAGCTCACTTTCCCCACCACTTTCACATGTCTGTCCCGTACAACTTACGTCCAACAACCACTGGGCAGCGCACCCAGTTGGCAACTTGGCATTGGCAATGGACCAGTCAGTCGCCATCCGGCCAACCCTCCATCCTCCCTCTCCCCCCACCCAAAACACGGCCACAATCCCCCCACATGGCAAGCGAGTCCGGCCGCCGCTGGTGTTGGTGATGACGAATGTACGGGGAGACTCCCCACAATGCATCCTGCACGTCCGCAACCAATGTCGGGAATAGGAATGGTACTGCGAGAGACGGGTCAGCTCGCCGCTGAACATCAGGTAGTGAGGGAAGCTTGCGACGCGCGAGGGACGGGCAGGACCAGTTCTCAAGACGAGTCCTCATTCTCCCCTAGGTAGCGCGGATATCCCAAGCCCGCGTACTGGAAGACGCCGGTACTACCTAGGTAGTGGGTACTAGCAGACGAGAGCCGTCCGGCATACGATGATAGGAATCAAAAGCGTCGAGAAGCAAAGTCCAGTGACTCGACAATAGTTTCGTGTAATGTTCCCACACAGGATGGCGGAGAAATTACACGAAATTAATGTCTCCCCGCTGTATTTCGAGTCTTTCGACACCAACGGCGACCAACGGAGCCTCCATCGGCTTCAACCCCGAGCGAGTCGCGCCGGAGAAGGCGACGCTAGGCTGCTAATAATTTACTTCCCGTCGTGGTAGGCGGGTCCAGCCGGGGGCCCTCGGAGCGCTGGCGGATGGCGGGTTTGGCGCTGCAGGTGCACCTGTGTGGACTGTGGCTGGCGCTGGCTCGGTCTCTCGGTGCTTGGCCATGCCTGGAAATCTGGGGCAGCCTCGGCTCACCCACAAGCTGCCACTGTTTGCCTGTGCAGGGCCTCGGCGCAGCCGTCGCTGGGAGCCACACGGAGCCCACAGCCACCCAACAGGCAGGTAACCCTCACGGGCACACGTGCTGCAAACAAATACGTGCCCAGCCCATACCAGGTGCTAACTGTCGGTGCTCGTACATACTTACAGGTACTGTCATACATCCTCCCCTTCCTCCCTCCTCACGGCACCACCATCTTCCTCCTCCTCTTCTTCATCCTCCCCTCCCTCTGCTCCGTGAGTGTCTGTCTCGCTACGACTTCAATCCCAGACCTCCTCACATAAACAATAAGGAACACCCTCGAGTCCCTGCCGAATCCTCCTGCGCAATCCCACCATGGCGCCCAAGGACACCTCCGCAATCATTCAGGAGCTCAAGCAGCCTCCTCCTCCCGGCTCCCCCTACGGCGTCCCCATCCCCGGCTCCGAGCGCCCCGGCCGCAGCGCCGTCTACCGCCATTGGCGCTTCCGCGACCAGCCTCTCCTCACCACCTTCGACCCCGAGGTCCAGACCCTCCACGACGTCTTCGAGGCCGCCGTCCGCAAGTTCCCCAACAACCGCTGCCTCGGCGCTCGCCAGTGGAACCAGGCCACCCGCACCTGGGGCGACAAGTTCGAGTGGGTCTCGTACACTGAGGTCGCCGAGCGGAGGAAGAACTTTGGTGCTGGTGTCGTCGAGATTCACAAGGCCATCAACCACCCCCACGACAAGTACGGTGTCGGCCTGTGGACCCAGAACCGCCCCGAGTGGCAGATCACTGGTGAGATCACACCACCCCCACCACATTTGCGAGACGATACGATACCAGCGGTGTGCCGAGATAGAATGGTAGCTAATGCGGCCCGATCCTAGACCTTGGCCTTGCCTCCCAGGCCCTCTACAGCGTGTCTCTCTACGAGACACTCGGCCCCGACACCACCGAGTACATCATCAACCATGCCGAGCTCGCCTGCGTCGCCTGCTCCCTCCCCCACATCCCCGTCCTCCTGAAGCTCGCCCACCGCCTGCCGAACCTCAGGCTCATCATCTCCCTCGACCCCCTGGACGCCGGCGAGCTCGACACCCACACCAAGGGAGCCGTCCTTAACGAGCTCGCCGCCCAGCATGGCATCAAGATCTACTCCATGGCCCAGGTCGAGGAGATTGGTGCGCGCTCCGGCAGGCCCTTCCGTGCTCCCACCAGCTCCGACATCTGCACCATCAACTACACCTCTGGCACCACCGGCATGCCCAAGGGTGTCGTCCTGACCCACCGCGCCGCCGTCGCCGCCAACACCTCCGGCCGCTCCAGTGGCAATGTCACCCACAAGGACGTCCACATGTCGTACCTGCCCCTGGCGCACATCTACGGCAGGCTGATT
Organism: Hapsidospora chrysogenum ATCC 11550; assembly: GCA_000769265.1. Lineage (NCBI taxonomy): Eukaryota > Fungi > Ascomycota > Sordariomycetes > Hypocreales > Bionectriaceae > Hapsidospora > Hapsidospora chrysogena. The sequence continues at coordinate 92,695 of JPKY01000044.1, forward strand.
GACGGCATCGCCCTGGCCGAGGGCGCTGCCGTGGGCTTCTTCCGCGGCGACATCCTCGGCCTCGTCGACGACCTCAAGATCCTGCAGCCCACTGGCTTCATCTCCGTGCCCCGCCTCTTCAACCGCTTCAACTCCGCCATCCGCGTCGCCACCATCGAGGCCGACGGCATCCGCGGCGCGCTGTCGAGGCGCGTCATTGAGACAAAGAAGGCCCAGATGAAGCAGCCCATCGGCAAGGCCCACAACAAGCACTTCCTCTACGACCGCATCTGGACCCCCAAGGTCAAGGCCGCCGTGGGTCTGACGAGGGCCCACTCCATGATCAGCGGCAGCGCCCAGCTCGACCCCGACGTCCAGGAGTTCCTCCGCGCCGCCTTTGGCAACAACTTCAGCCAGGGCTACGGCATGACCGAGACATACGCCGTCGGCACCATCCAGTCCAGCAACGACTTCACCACCGGCAACATCGGCGCCCCCATGCCCTGCATGGAGGTCTGCCTCGAGTCCGTCCCCGACTACAACTACTCGGTCGACGACAAGCCTAACCCCCGCGGCGAGCTCCTCCTGCGCGGGCCCGCCCTCTTCACCGAGTACTACAAGAACGAGGAGGAGACCGGCAAGACCATCGAATCCGACGGCTGGTTCCACAGCGGCGACATCGCCGAAATCGACCACATGGGCCGCCTCAAGATCGTCGACCGCAAGAAGAACGTGCTCAAGCTCGCCCAGGGCGAGTACATCTCGCCCGAGCGCATCGAGAACGTCTTCATGGGCAACACCCCCATCGTGAACAGCGCCTACGTCCACGGTGACCCCCAGCAGTCGAGCCTCGTCGCCATCTTCGGCATCGACCCGGAGAACTTTGCCCCCTTCGCCAGCAAGGTCCTCGGCCAGACCGTCGCGCAGACCGACGACGCCGCCCTCAGGGCCGCCGCCAAGGACCTCAAGGTCCGCAAGGCCTTCCTCCAGGTCCTCGACAAGATTTCCCGCAAGCACAAGTTCAACAGCTTCGAGAAGGTGCGCAATGTGCACCTCGACATTGAGCCTTTCACCATTGACAATGGGTGTATTACCCCAACGTGAGTTTTGAATCCCCGTCCCTTCCGCCCTCCCCTCACCTCCCCTCCCCCGCATCCAGCCAATCGGCTTTGTCGTCGGTTAAACCATGCAAGGGGATGGATATGGATGCTAACAATAAATGTTGCACAGCCTCAAGCTCAAGCGTCCTCAAGTCGTACAAGCTTACCGGGACGTCATCACGCAATTGTACGAGGAGGCTGCGGCTCAGGAGACCGCCAAGGTAAAGCTGTAAGGGGGGCGGGGCGGATGGATGGATTGGGCTTAGTAGACAACTGGCGGAGCGTGGGTTGCGCGTTGTTGTACATCCGGCCTGTGCTGGAAATCTTTGATACTATTAGTAGTTCAGAATGTGTTAGCGAGGCTCAGTGTATAAACTATTTTGGTAGCAAAGGAATTATCTTGGATATATGTTGGAAATACCTAAGTACCTTATGTTAAAGATATCTCGTATGATAGGTGGTTCGCTTATTAATATCTCAGGCCGCTACTGCGAACATGGAGTTTTAGCGTGCGTTATTAGGATTGTCTTGTTGCCGAAATTTGCCCTATGTATAAGAGATTCTCCTGCTATGGTTTTGATTGCGTCGACGAGTCTTCAAGCCATGAAGCTACTGGGAACTTTTGTGACCCCCGTGGTTATAACTGTTATCGTAGACCTTTGTGTCAGCGAGTAGAAGGCAGCCCGCCGTAACCAAACTTATGCGTGGGCATGTACAAGGCATACATGCCATCGATTGGCCCGAGTGCCTACTGCCGTCTTTGTCTGATAGATAGAGCACGCTCAGCATGGCCGCAACAGCCCTTGACGAAGCTTCATATAGCTCATTAATGTGCTAAACTCCATATTGTTCAACGCATAGAGTATTAATACAGCCGTTACAGACTATGCACCATCGTTACAGGCAGGTTGCAGCATGACAGGTAGTCAGGCACCACAGGGGCGCCTAATGGCAGAGAGACAGCGCACTGCAATTAAGCGCTCGACTCTCCGAAAGACGACAATGAATCGAGATGTCTACTATAATTTGATATGCTGCATGTATTTGAAATATCGCAGATCCTATCTCTAGGCGAGGCAATGTACAGTTGGGAAGCTTTATAGGCAGGAACTAGCCCGCCGATCTTTATAGCTTATATAATCAGTGCTATATTTTTATATAGTAGATTAAAATCAGTTAAATTAGTATATTTAGCTTATATGCAAAGTATTAGCTATATTTACTTATACATAGCTTTAAAAGCCTTAGCAAAACTATATATGCTGCTTAGTCAGTGCTTAAGCTAGCTAGACTGGAGAATCTATTTTCCGGTGCCTCTTTTAGCCTCGCGTGAGCTCTTTAACCCACCTCTTATTCTGGGACCACCATGAACGCGTGCCTACTTAGGTACCTATCAACCAGCCATGGGGTAAGTCCACCACCCGCGCGTCATTGTCGCACCCATCTTCGTCCCATGTCGGCTGTCCGCGTCTTCCTATACCTTCCATGGTCCCTTAGACGCGCTCCCCGATGAGCCTCACGCTTACCACGTCGTGCTCTAGGCCGACGGTGATTGACCTCACCGGGGACTCGCCCCCCGCGTCTGGGGGTCCAGCCGTCCTTGTACGGCGAACCAACGGCGATGAGCCGCCGCAGAAGAGACGGCGCGTCGCAGGCCCGGAAACACAGTCCAAGAAGGAGCCAAAGGGCCTCAAGACATGTATAACCGACCATGTGCTCCCGGCACTTAAGAGGGAGATTGCGCAGTTCGCCCCTACCAAATACCGCCTGAACCTACTCGCAGAGGACGTAAGTGGACAGGACATCTAAGGCGCGCCGGTTAGGTTCGGAGCTAAAGCTAATCAATACATACTACCTAGGTTCTCATTGCGCTCGTGAGGACAACGCAATTCAGGGAGCGGTTGGACGAGACAAAGGGACACTTCACCCCCAACGATGAAGTCGTGTTTGGGAAGCAGGTGAAAAACTGGACGCAATACTTCGCGTCCCAAGAGGTGCGCATTCATCCCCTACTTTGTAGCTAGTCACACGCGTCTACGGTGGCTAACCCATGACCCTAGAAGTACCAGTTCCCTCCCGAGCCGCAAATCGTCGAACCGCAAACCGGCGACTCGACCGAGGACGACGAACCTGAAGCGAACGAGCCGGTGCCTTGGACGACGTACAGGCGGTCCAAACGACCCGCTACTTCCACCTCTACAGCACAGCAAGTGCCGGTTCAAAGAGCTCCGGCTCAAACACGGCCTGCCCCTAAACCTACGACCCGCAAGCCGAGGCCGGGACGCCAGCCCGTCGATTCCGCGAACCTGTGGTTTCAGCTGAAGCATCGTCCATACCGCACCGCCGGGGAGAGAGAGCGGATACGGAGAGGAGCACCGAAAGCAAACGCAGCGGGCCACGACGGACAGCATCCCGCCGTCTACCATGTCGCCTTCACCCCCGCCGAGGTCGCAAAGATTGTCGAGCACGTCAATGCCCTGCGCCCGAGCAAGCTCCCACCGGTTTTGGAAAGCCTGGAGCAGCTCATAGGAGAAGGCTTCCCCATTGCCTCCATTGTCGGCGATAAGCTCGAGAAGCGGAATAGTGAGGACATTCGCAACTTTTGCTCGGACCTTCTGGCTGGTAGGGCGGCGTCTGCCAGCAACCAGCAAGTCCTGTCGCTGTGCTGGGACACGGAGCCGGAGCACCCGCAGGATAAGAGTGCGGAGCGGATGTCATCGTTGCTTCTCGCGCGGGAGATGGAGGGGAATATCGGCTTTGGCCGGATGAGGCGGTACGAGAACTTCCAGAACGAGTTTAGGAAGGCTCGTGAGGACGGTTTAGATATGGTTGCCGAGTTCACCAACTGTGCGGGTGACATCGAGACGATATCGTGGGTTTCGGACGACAACCTTGTCTGTGGGACAACTGCGCACTCCGACAGTCATAACCAGCAGTACAACAAGCCTGGAAACCTCTTGCTTTGCTCCACCCGGCAGGGCACCCTCAGGGCGTACCCGGACCATCGAATTCCGCGGCCGCGAGTCGAGGACGGGGAGAACTCGACCGAAGCCATGCGACAAAGCCAAGATCCTTGGCTGTACGCGTCAGTGGTCTCTTCTGACTATGATTCAGTGCACAAGCGGCTCTATACGTCGAGCTTTGACAAGACTGTCAAAGTCTGGAGTGTCGAGGGGGGTATGATGATTCTCCTGGCGACTTGGCGGCACGAGGGCAATGTCAATTTCGTCGCGGCCGCTAAGGACGGTTCAGGGCGGGTTGCCACCGCGGCCGACGTGCCGACGCAGGCGGTGCGGATATACACGGTGAATCCTGATGACATTCCGGGGAGCACGTACCAAGCATTCTCATGCTCGCGGACGGATGCCAACGAGTTGGACAAGTGGGCGTACTATCCGGCGACCATGCAATGGGGAAAGGCGCCCCAGGCAAAGCACCTCCTTGCCGTGGGGTACTCGCCTCGCAGTGTTGAGAGTGGAGATGACCATGATATCCCGGAGGACAAGCGGGATACGGGTGAAATCACTCTCTGGGACGCGGATAAAGGGTACCGCGTCCCCGTCACGACGGCCACGTCGGCCAACGTATTCGAGATCACATGGCACCCCACCCTACAACGTTTTATATGCGCCACCTCGCCTTGCGGTCACAAGGTGGAGCCAGGTATACGCACGCAGGTGCACATCTTCGTGAGAGATAAGGACCGGAAGGAGCAAGCATATTGCGAGTACCGGTCCCTCGACTGCCGCGCTGCGGATATCAACGAGCTCACATTCATGCCCAACTCGCTTTGGCACGCCTATGTCACGGCAGCATGTACGGACGGAAAGGTATATGTCTGGGATACGGCACAGCGCGACGAACCCATCCACGTGCTGGAGCATGGGGATTCGCTAGAGGGCATCGTGGACGTCCAGGAGCGTGAGAAACTGGACACAGGCGTCAAGTTCACCGCCTGGGGAAGTAGCGCGGATAGACTGTACACAGGCTCGAGCGATGGCGTGGTCAAGGTGTGGAACGTGAGGAATAGGCGCAAGCCCTACGTAAGAACACTCCTGGAGGCCCCTGGAGCCATCTCCCGCGGGGCGTTCTCGCCCGACCTGTCCAAGTTGGCCATTGGCGATGCGACCGGCCGTGTATTCCTCTTCTCGGTGGACAAGCGCGACGAGCCAGAGACTCACTACCGGGCCCTCCCCGGCTCGAACCGCCGTGTCCGGAGACCGGTGCCGTTCATACCCCACCCGGAGCCGCTACCGCCGCCAGCCGAGACTGCAATCGATGTCTCGGCCGAGCGGGAGGGTATGGAGGGCATCATTGGCTATTCGAAGCGGACTTACTTCGAGACCGGGCAGCTCGTATCGACGGGTAACCCCGTCATCGGCATCGTGCAGGGACCTAATTACATGTCCAGCGGCCTCTTCTGCCGCGAGGCCCACAAGGACAGTGACCCGGCCCTTCCGCTCCTGGTGGCTGTGGAAATGCGGCAGCTGTGGGGCTTGCATATTAACCGCGGCAGCCGGCGCCGGAGCAGCGTTAGGAAACTCCCGGATGCGCCGGCGCCGGATGCCGAGAGTCTGCGGGCCGTACACGATGCCAACAAGGCTAGGGACCTTGATGTCGGAAGCTTGCCAGCTGATGAGGTCGCCGAGCTAATCGCGGCGGGTGCCGTGTTGAGTTTAGAAGGCCAGGAAGGGTGGGATCTAGAGTATGAGGAAATGGCGGCGGAAGTGTCCGATGATGATGATAATGATGGGAAATTATAGAGGCGTTAAGAATTCTCCCAGGTTCGCGATACCAGATGTAGTAGCCCCCTTTATAAACATAACATATAGGTAAACTTCTAAACCTTTAGACTATTGTCATGCACTTCTGTAGCCACGACCATAGAAGGCAGAATGAGTCTCGTCGGATAAGCAGCATAAGCCGTTCGAAGCCTTGCACATATAGTTAATCGGGATTTAATAGGTCGCGTGCCAACCTCTGCTAGGCTATTTCGTGGCATGGCAATCATAGAACCAACATAAAGTGACTAACCTAGTTTACATTATTAAGTATAAAAATATAATTTTTTTCTTTTTATTACTATAACAGTGGTAGTATTAAAAGCGTGTTTTTTAAGTCTCTTAATACTCCTGCATGTCACATTCTTGGTAGAATGGCGCACAACTACCTACCCTAGACAGACTAACGATCCCTCTGATAGCTGGATCTAACCCTTTTATGTTACGGATCGGGTAGCAGAAGCCTTGATTAATGTTGGGTTAATTCAGGAGGTAGAAGCTGCTGCGTAATTAAATCCAGTCGGCGTTGGAATTACTCTAATTGCACCGGGAAGTCCTAACATACATTACCCTGTTGTCCCCCAAAGCGTGCCAGTTTATGTAACAAGTGACATTTTCCAATTAAGGAAGTGTAGGGTGGGCTTCGCGTCTTTTACGTCAGAAAATATTGGATGGCATCAGCAGTGGCGCGTGGGCCCGGCACCTCTGGGCGGGAGGTTGGCTTGTCACTGGCGTCATCGATTTGGGACCATCTGTAGTAGGGCTCTGCACCACCTGGTGCCAGTGTTCGGTGCAGTGACAGAGGCAATTGCCCCGCGACCAGGACGACAGCAGCCCACCTTCAGTACTACCTGAGGCGTTGATCAGAATGGCAGGTGTTGTTTCGGTAGAAGGCATCGTGACAGCCGGTGATGGCTTGGCGGACATCGGACGAGCGGAGCGCCGGAGCCACCGGGACAATGGAGACGGCCGGAGGTTGAATGAGGGATTCACTGCTGCCAGTGGCATGATCACATCCGTACTGGTAACGCGAGACGAGGCGCCAAGGCAGAGACCGCCCGCTACAGTTACAATGACATGAAGTACGAGATACTACTACCAGGTAGGTATACGTGTACATGTACCGAGCAAGGTTCCTAGCAACCATATCAGGAAACGCAGCAGTGACAACAGCAGACATTGCAGGACTCATAGGTCAGGTAGATCATATTTTACAATTGATATCCGTCCTGCTCAATCGATTGACTGAGTCCAGTACGGATATGTCAAACTGCTTTTAGTGATTGATTGTCTGGGGAAGGAAAAGTGGCGTTGGGCCAATCTCGGCGTTAGTCCCCTACGAGCAGGTACCCTCACGTCATTTGCCCCCCAGGTCAGTTGGTTGAGTTCAGTGCTGGCCTGCCTGAGCTCCTGGCCTGGCGCCGGGGTATCACGCCTGGGCGGCCGAGCTCCAGGGTCGACTACATTTTTTTTTTTCGTCCTTGCGCGCCTGCGCCTTTTTGCTCTCCCTTCCCTTTCTTTCCTTCCATCCGAACCTCCCAATTCCACCCCATCATTCTCCCAACCACTTCTCCCCGCTAGCCTTCACGACTGTAAGGTATCTTGCAACAATGGCCTCCGTCACCCGCGTCAGCAACGCTGCCCTCAGGGCTTCGCTCAGGACTCCTGCCTTCGCTGGCCGGGCTTCTGCTTTCAACGCGGTGCGATGCTATTCTGCTAAGACCCAGGTATGCATGCATAGGACCGCAGAGACACCCAATTATTGAGTGCCATGCGCACCTGGAGGGAGACCCATTACTGACGACCAAACCCCCTCTGCAACAGACCCTGAAGGAGCGCTTCGCCGAGATCCTCCCCGAGAAGGTCGAGGAGATCAAGGCCCTGCGAAAGTCAGTAGCTTCCTTGCCCCCTCTCCCCCCTCTGCCCCAGACCTCGGCCCCGTCGCAGCTTTGCTAACCGGTCTCGATAGAGAGCATGGCTCCAAGGTCGTCGACAAGGTGACCCTGGACCAGGTCTACGGTGGTGCCCGTGGCATCAAGTGCCTTGTCTGGGAGGGTTCCGTCCTCGACGCTGAGGAGGGCATCCGCTTCCGTGGCAAGACCATCCCTGAGTGCCAGGAGGTTCTGCCCAAGGCCCCCGGCGGCAAGGAGCCTCTCCCTGAGGGTAAGCATGCAATTGTCGCCTGACGTATGCGTTTGGTTGGTGCTGACCTGTTACCCAGGTCTCTTCTGGCTCCTCCTGACCGGCGAGGTCCCCACCGAGCAGCAGGTCCGCGACCTGTCTGCCGAGTGGGCTGCCCGCTCCGACATCCCCAAGTTCGTCGAGGAGCTCATCGACCACTGCCCGACCGACCTGCACCCCATGGCCCAGTTCTCCCTCGCCGTCACCGCCCTCGAGCACACCTCTTCCTTCGCCAAGGCCTACGCCAAGGGCATCAACAAGAAGGACTACTGGAGCTACACCTTTGAGGACTCCATGGACCTCATTGCCAAGCTGCCCAACATCGCCGCGCGCATCTACCAGAACGTCTTCAAGGGCGGAAAGGTCGCTCCCATCCAGAAGGACAAGGACTACTCGTTCAACTTTGCCAACCAGCTCGGCTTCGGCGACAACCCCGACTTTGTTGAGCTCATGCGTCTGTACCTGACCATCCACACCGACCACGAGGGCGGCAACGTTAGCGCCCACACCACCCACCTTGTCGGCAGCGCCCTCAGCTCCCCCTTCCTGTCCCTGGCTGCCGGCCTCAACGGTCTGGCCGGTCCCCTGCACGGCCTGGCCAACCAGGAGGTGCTCAACTGGCTCGAGCAGATGAAGAAGACTGTCGGTGACGACCTCAGCGACAAGTCCATCAAGGACTACCTGTGGTCCACCCTTAACTCCGGCCGCGTGGTTCCTGGCTACGGCCACGCCGTTCTCCGCAAGACTGACCCCCGTTACATGGCTCAGCGCAAGTTTGCTCAGGGTACGTGAGCGTGACCCAGACCAGGATGGATGATGACCACTGACTCTCCCCCAACAGAGAAAATGCCCAACGACCCCATGTTCCAGCTCGTCAGCCAGGTCTACAAGATCGCCCCCGGCGTCCTGACCGAGCACGGCAAGACCAAGAACCCCTTCCCCAACGTCGACGCCCACTCCGGTGTTCTCCTCCAGCACTACGGCCTGACCGAGGCCAGCTACTACACCGTCCTCTTCGGTGTCTCCCGCGCCATTGGTGTCCTGCCCCAGCTGATCCTCGACCGCGCCTTCGGCGCCCCCATCGAGCGCCCCAAGTCCTTCTCCACTGCCAAGTGGGCTGAGCTCGTCAAGAAGCTGTAAGCAGCTTTTCATGGCGGGAGAGGGAGACAGTAGTTGAAAACAAGGAGAACTGGCGCGCCCCGGCGGAGCAGCAGACACTGTGGCACAAGAGGGAGGATAGATAGTCTCTAGGCACTAGAGCAGACGGCCGACCCAACTCTGGGCTTGGCTATGTACATTAACGGTGTGCACAGGATAGTTGGATCTTGTTAACATAATGAGCAGACCCGATGAAGGTCACCGTTTCCTTTGTTAATTCAATTCGTTACCTGGTACCCAAACAATACAAGCAGGGTCGGACGCGAATATGCGCACAAGTTGGAAGTTTATCGTTTTGACCCGATATCGGCAGATTGAGGAGACAAATGCCCCGATCGGCGACTTGCCCCTACCAAGCCGGCTTCGGCGTTTTCTGCCCCTGGCCCTGGCCCTGTATGCATTCTGGATGGGGTACAACAATTAAGATGCCTCCTCTGGAATCGTTGAATTGACGAATGAGACGCACAAATTGGGGAGTCCGTCCATCACTCGCAGGACCCTGCTAGCCCGATCCCAACGGAGCTCAGACTCCAAAAGTGTCCAGGTGCATGCATTGTGCTCATACGGGCGGGCTCTCGTTCGACATGTACTCCCTGAATACGAAGGGATTGTCTCAAGATTCCGCCCATTCTCCAATTGCGTGGGTTGGCTCAACAATGGGGATGGGGGTGTTGAGGATGCTCAATAGAAAATGAATGAGGCTGGACCACCCCCCTGGCAACTGGTGCCACGGGTGGGACCTTTTAAAGTTGTGCACACCACCAGCTTGTAGCGGCAGGCATCCGGGGAGCGTCCACTAAGTTTGGTTAGTACTCGTACTAATAAGTGTAAGTACGAGTATTGTTGGCTTGCTGCGAAATTCGGTGCTCTTCGGAGGGTGCATTGAGGGTGGTGGGCTGGGAGGAGGTCGTTAAATACTGGTACTGTGTATCCTAATAATGGGTGATTTATACGACTGTTGCTCGTATTCTTTCTCCGATTTCACCTCAGTTATTAGCCTTCACTGTGCAGACGTACCTAAGGCCCCAAGGTAGTGTACTACCTAGTATTAAGCTGTGCTTATCGCAGGTTTCACTTCCCGTTATCGTTCGTCCCAACGAGTCTCCGATAGCGCGTCAATTTAGCTCGGACCCCAGTAGCCCGGCGTCGCAAAGAAGGAACGAAGGACCAAACAAAAAACCCTCCGGGCACTTGCCAGTCCCTGACAGCCTGCCTGCCCTGAGCACCCCCAAGCACGTGCAAGCAAAAACAGCCGACCAGGTCCCTCCGAGTCAGCACCACCTCGCTGCTGTCCGCCCGCGGAATATCACGGGGCGCGCAGAGAAGCTTCCACATCCTCGGTCTTACCATCCGCAATCACAGCTCTCCAAGCTCCCACCAAGCCCACCTTTCGGTTACTCGAACCCTGACTCAGCAGCCAGGCGACTTTCGCGCGTCCATCGTTAATCGAACACACATCGTCTTCTAGAATTCCAAAAACTCCTCTCCTCCCCCTTCCCTCCTGCGAAGAAGCACCCTCTTCCCTTGGTCAGGGCCCCCCTTTTGTAGCCGAATCCTATCGCCATGGTCCAAACCGCCACCCTGCCCGGCCCCGTTGGGGAGAAGAAGCTGGAGAAGAAGCCCATCAAGTTCTCCAACTTGCTGCTCGGAGCCGGCCTCAACATGTTCGAGGTGACCACCCTGGGCCAGCCCCTCGAGGTCGTCAAGACCACCATGGCTGCCCACCGTGGTGATGGCTTCGGCTCTGCCTTGGGACGCATCTGGTCCCGAGGTGGTGTTCTTGGCTGTATGTCTACTTACCACCAACCCCCTCCCACCCCGTGCTCCTCTCGAGCAAAACCTCTGACACTCGCTCTGTCCCACAGTCTACCAAGGCCTCATCCCCTGGGCCTGGATCGAAGCCTCCACCAAGGGCGCCGTCCTCCTCTTCGTCGCCTCCGAGGCCGAGTTCTACGCCCGCCGCGCCGGCGCCAACGAGTTCGGCGGCGGCATCATCGGCGGCATCACCGGCGGCGTGGCCCAGGCCTACGCCACCATGGGCTTCTGCACCTGCATGAAGACGGTCGAGATCACCAAGCACAAGATGGCCGCCGCCGGAGTCAAGCCCCCTTCCACCTTTGCCACCTTCATGGACATCTATCGCAAGGAGGGCATCCGCGGCATCAACAAGGGCGTCAACGCCGTCGCCATCCGTCAGATGACCAACTGGGGCAGCCGCTTCGGTCTCAGCCGTCTCGCCGAGGGGTGGATCCGCACCGCCACGGGCAAGGCGGACAGCGACAAGCTGTCCACGGCCGAGAAGATCCTCGCGTCCGGTCTGGGTGGTGGTCTTAGTGCCTGGAACCAGCCCATCGAGGTCATCCGCGTCGAGATGCAGAGCAAGAAGGAGGATCCCAACCGACCCAAGAAGATGACGGTCGGCAACACCTTCCGCTACATCTACGCCAACAACGGCATCAAGGGTCTCTACCGTGGTGTCGCTCCCCGCATTGGCCTAGGTGTCTGGCAGACCATCTGCATGGTTGCCTTTGGTGATATGTGAGTGATCACTCTAGGCGGGGGATTCGCTCTCTCCGCGTCTCTGCTTCTACGTATACTTACTAACCACGGGAACAGGGCCAAGACGTATGTCGAGAAGCTGACCGGTGACTCTGTCACCGCTAAACACTAAACTGGTGTTATTGTTCGAACGCCCAGCGAGACATGTTTGTTCGAAACAATAGAGAACCACACGATGAGACCGAGTAGTACAAGAGAGTGGGATATATCTCCGTGTATCCAGAGATCACGACCGTTGTCAACGCCGTGGGGAAATGATCCCGATACCCTGAGCTGTGGGCTTATGCGTCCTTGCGCAACATCTTTTCTGCACGCTTGTCTTTCTAAACTATCTTGTGTCCTCTTTGTTTTCTTTTTCTTTTTTTTTATACTTATCGTTATTGTAATTGTTCGTGAGTTTTCGTCGGCGGGACAACCTTTGATATTGTAGGCGGCGAGCTTGGAACGCGCGCAACTGGGAGCGAAAGGTCCATGGAGAAAAAATATAGACGGATTGGTACCACCACATTGGGTTTCTGTCATCTTGTGCGCCATCGCTGTGTGAAATTGCGCGCTTCCTCGTCGTCGTAGTATTGTAACTTCTCTCATTGAGCCGCCGGGCCTCGGCTATGACCCAACTGGGGACTCCGAGGGAGAGCTCCGCCGCTGCGGGCCGGGGGTGGGCCGAGCTCGGCTGCCGACGACGCCGTGGAGCTGGTAGGCGGCGGGCCGACGCGTAGCTGTAATAGCAGAGGGGGGTTTGCAGGTGGCAAGCAGGCGATCAGGGCCTGGGTAGAATATTTCTGTAATACTGTTTGCATACTAGGACTCTGTAGAGCTAAGTATCTAAACTGGCAACACGGGGCATATATATGGATGGGTACTATTACGATGCCCCCTCCGAGATCTCTCTACTATAAGGGCGAAGATATATTTCAGACTAAAATGGGCTGCAAATTCACTTGTTGCTGCATTTTTCACTAAGTGGGCTTCACATGTAGCTGATGTACGCATAATCTTCTACCGATAATACTGTACATACCTATAGTATGCAATACAAGACTCGAAGAGAAACCCCAACCCCGGGCTCATGACAAACCGGGACGCAAATGTATCTACCACCCAGTGCTGATAAAATATTGTTAACAACCCGGAACTTCTTCATAACAAGAACCAGTTGCAATGTCCCAAACACGATATGATTCTTGTTCCCCTCCTCATGACATTATTCTTGCCTCCCTCGCCTCATACCACATTGTTCCTAGCCTCCCTCCTCATCTGCCAGAGCGAGGCAGGGTGAACCACTTGACACGGCAGTTTCAGACGATAGATGGCCTCGGCATGAGACCGTATTTCATGCTCAATGTGTTCGTACCGAGTCTCAAGTGGGAGTGGCTCGTACCTCTCCTTTTGACGTCGTCGAGGCAATGATCTTCCACGCCTCGATCACGCGATGGGAAAACTCGAGCCGCCAGTTCCCGCGCCAGGTGATGCTCGGCTTGCCATGGCTGTCAACGCGGTATATGAACGCGCAGGCGTTGCGCCTCCCGCCGTTCCAGATGACCAGGGTATTCAGCTGGGGCATCCTCTGCACCCATACTGCGGCCGTGTACAGCAGATCTCTGCACTCTTTCCGCTTCTCCTTTCCGGCGTCTCCCGGGTACTTGGAGGAGAGTGCCAGAGTCTCCCGCCGTGGCCAGAAACAGAACGGCTCGCATAGGCCGAAGAATTGTTCGGCGTGGATCATGTTGCCGATGGTAAGGTGCTGGAGGGTCCTACTTACGCAGATCAGCGCCACGGTGAGTATATACCTTGGCTCAACATCGGGTAAGCTGGGTAATAGGGCCACCGTTGTAGTTATCTCCATGTCCCAGCGCTGATGGGCGTCTCGAAATAGATCGTACTCGTCGGGGATGTCCTGGAATATGGATAGCCTGGTGCGGTTCTTCCACCTTTTGGCGCAAGACAACATGAAATACATGTATATTCCCTCGTGATACAAGATGTTCGACGCAATGTGCAATGGGCCCCACGGCTCCAAGACCATGTCCTCCAGGCGAACCAGTCTGTCGACCAGGTAGCCTAGATTGGCTGGCTCGAATCCACGGCAGAACTCTCGACGGATGATGAGGCGAGTGACCGCTTCGACCTGAGGGAGGTCTCTGTTGGTGTTCATGGGAACGGGACTCCAGAGATCAAAGGGGTCTACATCGTCCGCCCCGTCATGGTCGAGGTATGGGAGTTCGTCGTCACTCAGTATGTCCTCGTCACCATCCACATCGTCCGAGGAGAAGTAAAGGTGCGGGAAGAGCTCCGCGTCGCCGAGGTAGGTGGCCTTGAGCTCCAGCGTCAAGCCGGTGTCCGGCTCCCACTTGCTGAGGATGGTGTATAGTTTCAATATGGCGGCGCCAAAGGTGGCGGCGACACTTCCCTCCCGCTGGCTCCGCTGTGAGGCTCCTGGAGCCACGCGGCTGGGGAGTTCCATGTCGAAGGAGATGTGGCGGACGAGCCGTCGCTTCTGCGGATCAAGCATGATGGACTCGAACTGGTTGAGGTCGTATTGCTTGATGTGAAGGTGGCGGAAGTTGGGTCCCTCCAGGAAGAGCTGCCATTCTTTGCAGACAATTGTCAGGGCGCCGTAGCGGGGATGTTTGCTATCGGCTGCCACGTTGTCCAAGATCATATTGCGCATCTCGGGGGGAAGGTACATCCAGGTCCCCGGCGCAGGTCCCTCGGGGACTGTCTGGTCCGGGGCGGTCCCGGGTGGGCTTGTATTCGATGTCATGTTGCGTATGGGAGCACTGTCAATAGACTGTGGCAATGCAGGGGTTAAGTTGAGGACTGTGTGTTCTCACGGGATGCACATATATATATCTAGTAGCACTTCCAGTGCTTATGTTTATGTTTTTTGAGGATGTATACTTTCAGTGGCGGCGAGCGGGAAACGCTGTATTTAGCCTCTTGACCAGAATCTGTGGCTGAGGGGCGAGCAGCTTAGACCATCGTAGACCAACGGTCCTGTGTCATGGCGGACGGTGTGTCAACAGAGACGGGGGTTTACGATGGCCAACGTTCTGGAGATCTGCTGCAGGACAGCCTGCATTCCTTGGCTGGACTTCTGGATAGGGAACTTGCAGCTCCAGGGTTCGTTTCTGGGCTGGTATGAGCGACCTTGTCCACGATGCTGTCAGCCGTGGCTTACTATAAAGCGTTATTGGATTGTTGGGGCTTTGGGGTTGTGAGTTGGGATGAAGGCGTAGATGGCGGTTGTTGTTGTTGTTGTTGTTGTTGTTGTTGTTGTTGTTGTTGTTGTTGTTGTTGTTGTTGTTGTCGAGGAGGAGTTGACAAGAGGCTCGAGACAGAGGGTGTCAGAGATTAAAGATGGTTAATACACTGCAATAGTGAACGTCCCCTATCGTGAGAATAAACGTTCTTCGGTGCGAATCGCGGCTATCAACCTCGAGGCATAACACCGCTGTTGTGTGTAGCTGTTAACTCGATAAAATGTGCACTACTAGTGATTATTTGGTGCTCTCCCATCTTCGTGCGGTACAAGGTGTTCGACCGCAGTTGTGATATCACTTTGCTCGATGCCAGGGGATGATGGGAAAGAGAGTGAGTACTCGTATGTTGGTTTTGCAGTTAAAAAGCTGCTACAGAGATACGTATACTCGTGTGTTGGTTTTGCAGTTAAAAAACTGCTACAGAGATACGTATACTCGTATGAAGTCTTTAGAGTAAACAGACAAAACTTTACCGCCACTAATCGGTGTAGCAGGCTTGGGATAGCGTATTAAATATTTTGTCACCCCCTTACGCCATCTCGTTTCGCAGTAGCAGGGCAACCAGTCGCTCGGGTTATCCCCGGTAAATGGTCGGCTCAACTGGGGCCCGGCCCTGGCCGCGTCAGGCCCACCGCTCACGGGGATGCACCAAGGTTCCAAGCGCACACCAAAAAGCTTTTTGTCACTCTTTTTCCTTTTCCTCTCTTCGCCAGCCCCCTTTCACTTCCTCCCCTCAACACATCATCACCCGCCCATCACCACCGCCATCATCAGGGCATCCCCCCTCCCCATTCCCATCCCCATCCCCATCCCCCATCCCCCATCCCCCATCCCCCGCCTTTCTGCGTCAGCTCACCTTCATCTTCACACGACGTGCGATCCTACGACCATCGCCCTCGTGCCACTCGCGATAGACGCGAGCCACGCCACGCGCCACCGACGCCAATCTAGAGGTTTCCTCCCCGCTGTAACGTGGTTGTGCCGTGACGCACCAAACAAGTAGACTCAAGGTTCTCTTCGATCGACCCGCCTTGACTGCCCCTGGCTGGTAATACGGTGGCTGCTACTTGCGATCTGTCAACTCAACTTCGCCGAGCCTACACTTGCGCGTCGCGCTGCACTGCGCCATTTTTTCTTAATTTCGTCTCGTCCGTACAGTCTCGCGCGACTCTGTAAACAGAACGTCACACGCTCTTATCTCTGCCGCGCCGCGACCTGTCGTAAAGTACTTCACTTTGGGAGGAAACAACGGGCGTCTTTGGGGCCCGTGACGATCAGCCACTTGGAAAGGCCGCTGCGTATCTTGCGACGACAGCAAACAAGAACAAACAAAAACGTACTCGAGCCGTACTTCTGTGCCGCCGCCCCGGTCCTGATTACGTATATCTTGACAAGCCCGGTCGGCAGGATTGCCTAGCTCACCATGGCGTCCGAGGAGCTCGAGGCTGGCCTCCAGGCCATGCTCAACTTGAAACCACCCGGAGTATCGGGATCTCGCATCAACAGCCTGACGACGCTGTGCGTCACAAACATTGAGGCATGTCTTCCCCCGCAACCGGCGGTCCTCCCGTCTGTCCAATCCCATACCATATGTGTGTCCTCGTCATGACTCGGCCC
Source organism: Hapsidospora chrysogenum ATCC 11550 (assembly GCA_000769265.1). Taxonomy (NCBI): domain Eukaryota; kingdom Fungi; phylum Ascomycota; class Sordariomycetes; order Hypocreales; family Bionectriaceae; genus Hapsidospora; species Hapsidospora chrysogena. The sequence goes on from JPKY01000044.1 coordinate 109,333, forward strand.
CCTGCTAACACGTGTTGCTTACCTAGTCCGAATCGGTTCTCATCCAAAAGATATACACTCACTTCAAGAAGACGCCAGGGACTCACAAGCTGGGGGTTCTATACGTCGTAGACTCTGTAACCCGGAAATGGCTCGAGCAGGCAAAGGCGCAGGGACAAGCCGTAAACAGCACAGCCCCAGATGGCACCTATGCCGCTGGCGTCCACAGAGTGACCGAACTGATGCCCGTACTGATGAATGACATTCTTCAGTCCTGTCCCGAGGAGCAAAAGGTACGCACGCATGTCGGAAACCTGCAATGACCCATCCTCTTCCGTGTCCTGTGTATGGCCGTCTTTATCGGTCAGGCATGATGCACACACCATCTACTACTCCCTACTGCCACGGCACAGCCAAGCAGACCGCGTCCCGAGATGAATGCTCACACTCCATTTCGTTTTGTAGGAGAAAATTAAGAAGCTCCTGGACATCTGGGAGAAAGGACAGACCTTCCCCCCGGCCATGGTTGAATCATTCAGAGAGAAGCTCCGAGCTTCACCTCCAAGTAAGTCCATCTGGCTTGATCGCCCTGGTCTGGTTAGCCGCCGCACCGGTTCTAACCTCGCTCCGTTTATAGAGGTTTCTACTACGCCTCCAGGTAGCCCACCACCCAACGTGGTGGCCTCTATCCAGGGCGGCGCGCCGGCACAGGCTCAGGCTCCGGCTCCGGCCGCTCCCGCTCCACCAGCTCGGGATAGCCAGTCCATCCTGAACGCTCTGGCCAATCTGGCACGCCAGAGCACTCCAGCTGCCCCGAGCGCTTCTAGTGTTCCCGCCCCGGCGGCGCCGTATAACGTGCCTGCTGCCGCCACCGGGTTGCCCCAGCCAGTATCATCTGTATCTCAGCCGCGAGCCCAGCCGCCGCCGCAACCGCAGGCCCCGGTGTCGTATCCGCCGAGCACGCAGCCTGCCATGAACCTGCCTTTTTCTCTGCCTCAGATGCCAGGGCCCAATGGCCTGCCAGGTGCTGTACCTAATGCGGCACCTCCATTCCCGGCCGTCCCTGGAGTTCCCGGTAATCCTGTGATAGATTCACAGCAGCAGCAGCAGATCGCGCTCATCAAAGCGCTGGCTGATTCAGGTGTCCCCTTTGACAAGATCCCTACGCTGCTCCAAAGCCTGTCTGGCGTCACTGGCGCCGCTGGCGCAGTTGCAGGCGCAGGCACGCTGGCCCAGGTACCCCCTGTCCCAGCGCCCCAGAACTCGTATGCACAAGGACAGCCTTCCTGGGGTGCACCAGCCCCCCAGCATGATGAACCGCCCCGTGACTGGAGAGGTTACAATGACGGAGGCAATTCTAGGGGGTACGACAGCCGGTCGCGGTCCAAGTCTCCGGATCGTGGCTGGGGCCGTAGAGGATCTCCCCGTGAGGGACGTGACAGGAGGGACCATGGTCGTGACTCTCCCGCCCGAGGCCGTGATGACCGCAACGGTCGGAGAGGAGGCGAGTACCGCGACCGTAGCCCAGGTCGTCGTCGCGGTCAGAGCCCTCTTCCGACGGAGAAGTGGACCGACTTTGACCCTACCCTCCCAACCGGGCATATCAAGGTCCTCAGCCGGACGCTCTTTGTGGGAGGTGTAACGTGAGTTCCGACCCCTTATTACCCCAAGGAAGAATGAATTAGCTCATCGAGACTAATCAACGGTAACAGATGCTCGGAGCAAGAGCTACGTGGCATTTTCAGCCGCTTCGGCACTGTCCAGACCTGCATCGTCAACAAGGACAAGCGCCACGCATTCGTCAAGATGCTCACCCGGAAGGACGCCCTGGCTGCTAAAGAAGGCACCGAGGATAACAGGAACCTGGAAGTCGCTCTGCGAGTAAGTTACCCAATGCGCGCTATCTGATGGCTCGTGCGCTAACAGCTTGTCTCAGACTAGATGGGGGGTTGGTTTTGGCCCTCGAGATTGCAGCGACTACGCCACCGGTATCAGCGTCATTCCCATCCACAGACTGACCGAGGCCGACCGCAAGTGGATGCTCACGGCGCCCCACGGCGGCAGCGGCGGCAGACCCATCGCCACGGGCCTGGTGGTCGAGGAGCCTGACATTGAGATCGGCGCTGGTGTGTCCTCCAAGGCCATCAGCAGGCGGATGCAGACCGACAAGGGCGGGGCCAACGGGCCCAAGTCTACACGGCAGCGCGAGGACGACGGCTGGGGCCGCCGCGCTGGCCGTGGTAGCGGAGGTGACGGCCACCGAGGTGGTGGTGGAGGAGGAGGAAGCGGAGGAGAGGGCCGCGGCGGAGAGGGTCCCGTCCAGCCCGACTTTCCCTTCGGTCTAGGCACCCTGCCCAACGGCATGCCCAACTTCCCTGCCGGCTTCTCGTTCCCTGCTCCCGATGGGGGTAATAATGCGAAGTGGGCTTAGAATACCTGCCATGTCTGCGATTGCGGTTATTGTTTTTTTTTTTTTTGGGGGGGGGGGGGGGGGGGNGGGGGGGGGAGGGGTTGAGTATTGTGTCTGATACCAACCAGCATGGCGTTTGACGGCGTTGGGGGACCTCGCAACCAGGGAGGGAGGGCTATTTGGTCTTGGTTGGGAAAGGCTGGGCTCTCAGATACCACTACCTATATAGAGAGTGAGCGGTCTTGTCCCCCATCTTCATGTACGGGGAATGAGGTTTGGATTCACCGAAGAGAGTGAGATGACTTACTGGGGAAGTTGGCTGGATTAGTACGAATATTAACTTGGTTCGAAGAGCTTTCTTTCTTTCTTTTTTTTTTTTCTTTTTTTTTTGCCCGGCATAGTTTTGAGACTTCCGCACTGCTTTACGATAGTTCACGCCACTGGTGATATAGGCACCTTGAAATAATATCATCTTGAGCACACTACGTATACTTTCGCTACCATACATATTAATGGTATATATGTATTGTACTTATAGTACCTAATTACCAGGTATTCATATAGTCCCGAGTTCTGCGCCTCTTCTAACATGGCTGCACCAGCATATTGTGCTAGGAGCCTGATTAAAAACCAGAACGCCTTCGCACAGCCCATTATCTTGTAGTATTTACCAGATTTGACAAACAAAGAATATCAATTATACGCTACGCGCCAAACATCCCAAACCCTCTACTCAATCTATAGCCCAGAAGCTCATATTCTCCGTCCCGGTGATAGTAAGTTTGCCCCCTGAGCCATGTCATGACGAATAGCAGTGTACAATTTGTTCAGAATGTAACCGCTGGTTACTTACACATAATCCCCTGTCCCGCCACCGCCACCACCCCTCCGCTCCCCAAACAGGTAGGCAGCCTCGAGACAGTACCGTCCATGGCCCCTCTCCATCCTCCTCTCGCTACCGTAGCAGATGAGCACGGCATCGACAATACCGCTGAGTATGCCCTCCATGGCGCCCATGACCGAGTACCCGATGAAGCTGGCCATCAGGCCCACGACGTACGCGTACGCCGAGCCGCGCATGCCCATGCCGTCGGGGAGCTGGATGCGCAGCTGCTTTGCGGTGATGACCCAGCCCGCGAAACCGAGCGCTGTGGCCATGATGAGACGCGTGGAGACGAGGAGCAGCTTGGCTAGGCGGTACGGGAGTAGGCCGTTTGCCTGCCCCCGCGCGCGGAGGACTCGCGGGGTGAGCGTCGTGGTCGGTATGGCTGGGGATACGATTTCCAGCTGCTCTAGGCCCCGGGCCGATTTGGCGAGGCCGTTCGAGTGGATGGCCGCAAAGGTGACGGTGAGCGGGTTCGTCAGCGCGATGATCGGAGTGGGTATCCAGAACGCTACGACGTTGGAGATGGTCGCTCCTATCCGCCGGGGGAGGAATATCAACGGCGCCCGGATCAGCAGGGAGAGCAATGTCGACTCGCAGATGCTCCCGAAGATGGTTGTTACGGCGTGGTGGAGAGCGGCGAGGACAATATCCTTGGAAGGCGTGCCGGGCTCCGCGTTGCGGTGGAAATACCACTGGGAAACAGTCGCCGCCGTCGCGGCTCGGTGCACCGCGTTAATAACCGACAGTGTCCACAGGTACATGAAAATAAAGGCCGCCCCGAGCCACCAACTCGAGAAGCGGATCACGAACCGCACGAGGCTCTTGGAAAAGTAGCCACCCATGAACACACGGGTAAACATGCCCAGCCAGACCCACGTCCACACCACGACGAAGGCCAGGCACCCAAATCCAACCAGGAAGAGGCCGGGGTTCTGTGCGAGGATCCTAGTCGCGAACTGCAGTATCTCGACGGCCTGCTGGATCGCCCTCCGTCCCTTCACTACGAGCCAGAGCCACAGGACGCAGGAAACGGCCGGTATCAGCGACAGCCAGCGCATGACTTTGTCCTGGAAGCTCGCCCCGTGCGTCTGGCCCTTGAAGGAAGAGACAAACGAGTAGATGGAGAAGGAAAACATGATGATTGGCACGGCAAAAAGCAGTATTTTCACCAGGGGCCGGATGAACGACCGCAGGGCTGCTAGCCATACGAAGGAGACGATGACGGCCACAACCGTGTCGACGGCTAGCATGTTGAACGACCTTTGCAGAGTCGTGTATATGGTGTCGCCGACAGGGTTCTTGGCAGGCGACGTGTTGAGCCAGACGAGAACAAATGTCGACATCATTCCGGCGATGCTGATCAGGAAGATCCAGGCGAAGAAAGGGTCATGATGGAATACTTCCCCCTCAGGAGCGGCTATACTTGTCTGCACCGGCTCCTCTTCCTCCTCTGCTAAAGGCATGCGTGCGCTGCTCTGGGTTTCGGCGCCGCTCTCTGACCTACTTCCCAGAAATGGCGTCCGCTCCGAGTGTGACTTGAATCGCTGGAAAGGCGGGGGACTTGAATCAGTGGCCGCCCCGAAGAGAGACTCCGGAGGGTCGTCGTCGAGGTCGGCTTGCGACTCGAGCCCGACATCGACCATCTTGCCCTTGCTGCCCTGGCTCTCCTCGCGTGGGTGGTGGTAGTGGTCGTCGTCGTCCTTTGGTCGCGTGACGTCCTCGGCCTCCTCGTGCAGCGAGCCATCCTTCCCAGGGCGAGGCTTGTGTGTGCTCCGCGTGCCGGTCCAGCTGCTCTTGATTCCACGTCCCCGATTCTGATACGGATGGTCCCGGACGGCGCTGTCGTCGAGCGAGCCCCGGCTGTGGGCCTCCGAGTCTGTGCTCTCGGCGAGCCGGCTGGCGGCGGCTACCCTACGCGACCGCTGCAGGGCGAACAGGTCGGCGGCCTCCCGATCACGCTCCTGCTCGTCGTCCTCCTCACGGAACTCGTCGAGGGTGCTGTGGAAGAGCGGGGCATCCTGTGCGGCGGATATGCGCGAGGCGAAGGCTACCGAGTTGCCGAAGCGAGAGCCGCTGCCGTTCTGCTGATACGGGTTGCCGCGAGCGAGGAACGATCGGTGGGGGGCGCGGCTCTGTCGAGATGCGTTGGTCGTCGTCGTCCAGTCGTTGTGGCGCTGTGACGTGTTGTAGGTGTTGTTGTTGTCATCGTTTGCGTCGGAGGGTTGCCCGCCAAAGTTGGAGAACCTCGACTGGGACTGTGCTAGGAAGCGTGACGCATCTTGTGTTTGCGCGGATCAGCCTTGTGCTACTCGCCGGGTGTCCGAGGGTATGGGGTAGCTTACACTCGGAGAACATGATGATGCCCCTTCACCTACCGCCTCCCCGGCGTCATGAATATCGCTGCTCCTCCCGATGGTTTACTCCGATGGTTTACTCCGATGATGCTCCTGTGGGGGTTCGGGGATGCGAGCGTGGGTGGGTGGGATGTAACCAAGAGGCGTCGGGCGAACAATGAGGCCTGCGGCGTCGGCACGATAAGGTTGCTATACGATAGTTTTGATACTGGGGAGAAAGAAAAACTCCTTCTTGGGCAGATATCGAGGGCTGGCGAGAATAAAGTTGGATACGTAGGTAGCAGGCTCCCGAGGTCATGCGACAGAGAAGGCGGAAGTGCGAGAGTGACTGATCAACGTCAGGCAGACGAGGCCACTGACCAGGGGTCGTGGACGGGGCGGGACTGGTGACTGCAGTGGCCGCCCACTGTCTTTCCCCCCCGCGGGCGAGACGGCTCTGGTGGATCCCAGAGTGAGCGGCGGTCAGCTGGGCGAAACCCCCAACTTCAAGGCCCCCCCCCACACAAACAGTCAATTGCCACCGATTGCAGCAGGGTCCCCGCCGGATTCGGCTTCGCCCTGGGCTGGGCGCCACAGGCTCTCTCCGCTCGCTAACAGCACTGTGGCGGGCCTGGCATAAGTTGTGCGTATTGGAGCCTGTAAGCTCTTGGTGAGCTAGTCCTCCAACTGTTGGCATCGACAAACAATGAGGGCGTAGTTTGCCTTTATATCAGATGGTCTTGATGGGGTTTGGCACCCTCTCTCTTCTTTTCTTTTTTTTCCTTTCAATTGCTATAGTCGAATCAGGAGTACTGTTAAGAGGCATATGTTTAAGCTTCACAAAAGAGTTGTGCAAAGTATGAGATTGTGACGTAGTACAGCGGCGTTCGCTCGATAGAGACAACAAAAACCTCCCAATGAAGTACGTAGTCGGGTGCCTATTATTTCTCCTCGCCGATTGGGACTCTTTCGGCCATGGAGAAGCCGCCTATGATCCCGCATGCATGTCCAGGATGTTAAAAATCAGGAACTAACCTGGGATGACCCATGATAACGCTGCTTGCTGTCAGTCTCATTCGGAAGCCATGCGCGCGTGACCAATCCCGGCCTGGGGTACGAGTTATAAAGCCTCTACTGTACGTACGAGTATCCGTAACTGTGTATATATACTTTTGCTCTGGAGTGCGGTTTGAATGGTCAAACTGCAACATAAGCTAGATACTGTAGTTAATGGCTCTGCTAGATTTTACCTGTGCTGGATAGCGTCACTCTTCTGGCAGGAATGCTGTCAGGTTCTCGGATTCATCTTCGACGTGCGTTATCTGACGTTGCGTCACCGATAAGAAAAAGCGGCCACACCCTCCCCCAGATGAGACCCCGTCCACCCAAGTCGGCGGGAACCCCTTCTTCACCGGGCCTTGAGCTCCGCCCAACCCGTGACGCCCGACACTCACCACCACCACCACCTCCTACCATCATCCGCCTCCCCATTATCACCTCCGCGTCGTAATAGCATACGCGAGATCCTCTTCCCACACTTGGCCCTCGTTCTTGTGCGGATACACCGAAGCATTAGCCTTCCCTAGCTTACCAGAGCTCTCCGCCTCATCCTCAAAAGCCGAAGCAGCCAAGAGCCCAGAAGCTCCCATCTATCTACTTTCCAACCCCCAGACGAAGCCTTCGAAAACAAAACGTCACGCGCGAGAGCTCCTTGACGTAGGCAGACGACATCAAACCTTCCCCCGCCACTCCGTCCTCGACCACCACCCTCTCTGTCCCTTCCGCCCCGAGCCGACCCCAAAACCTTTTTCCCCCGATGTCCTCATCGCCCTGGGACTACATCGCCAAGCTCGTCTGCATCGGCGACTCAGGATGCGGCAAGTCCAGCCTAACCATCCGCCTATGCGAGGGGCGCTTCTCCCCGCACCACGACGTAACCATAGGCGTTGAGTTCGGCTCGCGCATCGTCCCCGTCGGCCCCCCGCACACACAACCCCCCTCCATCTCATCGACCACCGGCGACGAGGGTGACGCGCCGCCAGAGGGCCTTCCCCAGCCGAGGCGCGACACCCCCCAGAAGCACATGAAGCTCAGCCTCTGGGACACGGCAGGCCAGGAGACGTACAAGTCCGTAACGCGCTCCTACTTCCGCGGCGCCAGTGGCGCCCTCCTCGTCTTCGACCTCTCCCGCCGGCAGACCTTCCAGCACGTCACCGACTGGCTCAACGACCTCCGCCAGATTGCCGAGCCGGACATCGTCGTCGTGCTGGTGGGAAACAAGGCCGACCTGACCCAGCAGGGCAACAACAAGCGCGAGGTGACCCGCGAGGAGGCCGAGGAGTGGGCGCGCAGGAATGGTGTCCTCGAGTACGTCGAGACGAGCGCCAAGAGCGGCGAGAATGTCGAGAATGCATTCATGCGCGTCGCCGAGAGGATATACCAGAATATCCAGGCGGGCAAGTATGACCTCAACGATAGGAGGTCGGGCGTCAAGGGGCCTGGCCCCGGGGGGAAGGGGCAGGTGAAGCTGGCTACGGACGCGAGCAAATCCGTAACAGGAGGTTGCTGCTAATCAAGCGGTAGCTGGGCGTACGTACGTAGCACAGGTAGGCACTTGGCCACGTTTTCTTTTACCATGGGACCTATCACCATTACACAAGGCGCTCGGCGAGAGCATTGGCCACGATTTCTTGTATAATAATACATAATACACATTACATTGGCCGGTGGGGACGTGGCTGCCGGCTACAAGGATTTTTTTATAAAGAATAACAGGAGACGATGTGTTCATATTGCATTAGAGAAGACCAGGAATTACACGAGATTCTCCTGCTTCCCCCCCCCTTTTTTTTTATATATAAAGAAAACCTTCCATCCTTCTAGACATGCTGACCCGAATTTCGTAAACCCCATGATAGCCCCTTGCTCAGATTAACGTACACATAACGGAGCAGGTGAGCACACATCTCGTCTGCCTGTAGTCACAATTTCCCCCCCTCAGCAGTTGTGTTAGGGAGTGGTAGCATTGCAAGCTGAGCTTCTTAACTGTCGCTCACCCTCCAGGTGTCAAACCACTTGAGGTAGCTGTACTGCTTATTGCTTCCAGTCATACCCCAGCAGATGGGGATGAACAGGATGTAGAGGCCGACGATGACGCTGTATAGAACGCCGTAGACGACACCCTGGACGCCGGCATTACGGTTCCGCAGGAACCAGTCGGCCAGGAAGCCAAATGTAAGGATGGCAAAATACAGAGCCGGATAGTAGTGGTGCACATAGGTGACACGTGCCATGATGACGAAGGGGAGGTAATGGAGGAACCATCCTGCGGCAGGGTAGAGCCCAGCATAGTGGATCTGGTCAACGTCCGCAGGTCTGAGGTCCTTGTAGCCTCGCTGCCAGCGGACGAGGTACCACGCCACCACCAAGCCGAGAACGCCCAGGCCCGCCGTGGATCCCCAGTACACAAAGGGATTTCCGAGGAGGAAGTACTTGACAATGTTGTCGTCCCATCCGCACATGCGGAGACCGACGTGAAGGATAGGCCACTGCCACCACTGCGAGGCGAGGTCATCCTGCTTGTCCGGGTCGGGAACTAGGGCATTGTTGGAGGTCATCATGGCCACGTTGAGATGAACAAAGTCGTGCCAGAAGGGCGACTTGTAGACGCCGGGGTCGCTGGGAGGAACTAGAGGGCGGTCGGTCAGCACGTCGTGGCATAAAATCTCGACCAGGGATCACCTACGCTTGTCGTTCCAGTGAGATTCGACGTTCCAGTGCGTGTAAGCATCCTTGGGGTTGTTCTCCTTTGTGCAAGTGACTTCAATCTGCTTGAAGCCCCACTGGGGGAGGTTCTTATTGCCGGCTCGCAGGTAGCAGCCCAGAACGGGATGCTTCAGTCGGAATGCCGTCGTCAGAGTGCGAAGCTTGCTGTAGTCCCGGGACGCCGCATCGCGAATAACCTCCACCTGCCAGTGGTCCTTGGCGTCTCCGATAGTTAGGTTGCCGTATGCCGAGACCTCATTGGCGGACTTGGTGATGGGCGCGGCAATCTGGTGGGAGTGCAGGTTGCGGCCGGTCTGGGAGTGGATAAGACGAATAACGGAGCCGTCACCGATGTATCGGAGCTCCTCGGACTCGGGATCGTAGTCGGGCTCGTTGCGGTTAGGGTAGAAGAACCAGTCGTTGTTGGCATCCTTGTGGTGGTAGCAGGTCACCTGCTGCTGCTGGGAACCCTCGGGGTACGTCTGGACGTGGGAGTGAAGGAGGCCACCGCCGTAGCCCATATTCTTTATGGTAGCTCGCGAACCGTAGACGATCTCCAGAGGGCTGTTCTTGCCGACATTGGTGCCCCTCAGGTTGGCTTGGAACAGGGAGCTCATCTGAGCATCGCCGGGGCCGCTGCGATCGAGAATGGCAAAGTGAAGGGCGAAAGAGAGCATGTAGATGAGGAACGGAATAACGATGAGACCAATGACACGGCAGAACAAGTGAGTCGACAGAATGTGCTAGACATCACGGTCAGCGTACAGGATCCAGAGGCGCGAGCGAACGGGACGTGAGACTTACAAGAGGCATCTTTGTGTCGCCAAACTTGTTCCAGAGATCCTCAATCGTGTACAGGCCGACCAGAGCCGTGACGAAGAGACCGACAAGCTTGACACTGCAGACACAGCCAATGCTTATTCCGGTCATAAAGAGCCAGAAGAACCACTCAGGCTCGAAGCTGTTGTGTCGCTGGTTGTGGAACTTGGCCCAGCACAAGACGGTAGCCACCGTCCCGAAGAGCAGCATGGAGTCGAGGAGGATGAATCGGCTGATAGTCGTGTACGAGTTCTCGCAGAGCACCATGAGCGTCACCAGCCAGACAGCGGGCCGTCGGAGGTTGAGCTCGCGGGCGGTGAAGTAGGCCATGGGGATGCAGAGGATACCAAACAGGGCATTGAAGGCGCGCATGAATGCGTAGTTGACTTCTTCGGGATACTTTTCTCCTGACTTGAATTCGAAAGATCCGTTGTAGCCAGCGAGGACTCCCGAGAGACCGACAAGCATCTTTCCGAGCGGGGGGTGGACGTCGAAGTAGTATTCGTGCTTGATGTAGTAGCTTCCGAACTTGCCAAAGCTGTATCTCTAGTTAGTTTACGGCACCTCGGTGTCCAGGTGTGTTATTGGAGCCTACTGAGCCTCATCCCAGGTCACAATGTTGCTCAGACCAATCTTCCACAGCCGAGTCGCAAAGGCAAGGATGGTGAAGAGGATGGGGGCAAAGACGGGCTCCCACTCCTCGAAGTTCTCGACGAAGCTCTTCTCCTGTAATCACCAGGTCAGAAACCCATGGCCATGATGTAACATGTCCCTCCAGCTGTGTAATGTACCTTTCGAACGAACTTCTTGTTGTCTTCGGGCTGGGCGGGGCGCGCCGAGGCGGCTTGGGACGACGGGACGGGGCGCTTTCTCAGGCCATCGCCATAGTCGGCGCCTGACGCGGCGGCCTTTTCGGCGGCCATAATTGTGCTCCAAAGGAAGTCGAAAGCTGGGTAGAGGCCGCGGTGGGTAGAGGACAGGTGTGAATGGAAGAAGGGAAAGAAGAAGAAGCAGCAGCTCGCAGTGCGGCTGACACGAATTCACGGAGGGAGAAAAAAAAAGGGGACCTTGCAAGCTCGAGTCGCGAGCCAAGGGGGAGGCGGGGATCGTAAAGACCGGACGAGTTGGAAGGGACTCAAATATGCTCCAGCATAAATGACGGTGCCTCGATGGACAGCGCCAATGGAGACAAGCAGAAGAAAGGGATTAGGTAGATGAAAAAGAATGCTTGACCGACAAAACACGAAGTTGGAGGAGCAGCGGGCAGCAGTGGAGGTCGTTTGGCTCTTGCTGAATATGGTCAATAGCAAAAGTATCACGGTACCCCCTGCATTCAGGGTCAAGGAGAAGCCACCTAAGTCCTAAGTCCTAAGCAGACAGGAGCAGCAGCGAACTGTAGCACGTCCTAACGAGCCCTGTACCGTGTCATCCTTCAGGCGGGCGAGGCGCTGAGGCTGGACGGGTCGCACTAGCCACAAATGGCCCTGCGACTGCCAAGTCTCGGAAGGCGCCGCCCAGCTGAACCCGGTCACCTGCCGCCATCCATCGATTCCCCCAGCAATGTACTCGTAGGCGCAAGATGTTAATACGGACTTACGTACCAGGTACTGTATTTCCGTAACAGTACAGGTAGTACCTGAGGTACTAGCAGTAGTACTACTACTAGTAGTAGGGAGCAATGGGACTCCCATCATCCTTCACATGCTTGCATGTTCCCACCTAACGCTGAGCTCAGAAGGGATCGTCTTATCGCCTTTACTGGTAGGGTGCCCCCCCAACGAGGTCGATGTCTCTCATCAGTCGCCGCCACAACCTCCTTATGCCATCTCGACAACATTCGGCGCTGCGCACTTCTCGATCCGATCACCCACCGACCTCGCACCCAAGCAGAGCGCCGGATTCAATCGCCTGCTTTACCCGCCAACCCTACGAGTATTACAAGAACCCTTGGGTTGCCCGTTCCCGCCGCAGAAGAGATTAGCTTCGACCAGCCGTTCGACGCGGAACAGAAACGGCGTACTCTTAACCCCCTCCTTCACGTCGGACCTCAACCACGTTTCCGCAGAGGCCGGACACAAATTGTGACAGGGTCCACACTCCAATAAGCTCTCTTGTACCACCCAGGCGACTCTGGCGCCGCTCTCGGCTGCCCCGATGTCTTCCCTCGTCAACGACTTCATCATCAACCCTGTCCTCCGGCAAGCCCGCCGTTTCTCCGAAGCCTCTCGTACAACCTTGGCTGGAGGTGGAAACGAACCTTCCGACCAACCTTCCGACCCCCAGCCCGAGGCCGTAATCGATAGCGACAGCTCCGACCATGCTCCACCCAGCGCTGGCCCGATAACGCCAGCCGAGCCACCCGAACCTGCCGATCCCCTCGAAACAAGACCGCTGAGCTCCTCGACCCAGGAGACCAGAGTCGGTGAAGCCATGGCGAGTCCAATGAGTCCCACCGTGGACGATGGTACCCCTCGCGACCACCTGGGCTTCCCGCTGAGTCCGAAAAGAGGCACTCAGATCCCCGAAGATGACGGTATGAGGGAGCTGCGGGCGCGGATCCAAGCGGTTCACGCCCGCGAATTGCCCCAGGAAGAGACGGCCAGGATGATGCACCAGATCCTGCTCGAGGGTTATCATGCCGCAAAGGGTGCTGGTATCTCGAGCCCCGACTGGGGGGCCATGCCGTCCCCGGCAAGCCAGACGCGGGAGGAGCCAACGCCGCATGGGCCGTTGGAGTCACTTCGGTTCTGGCCCAGTCAGCTCGGCGAGTCCATCGAGCCGGAGAAGTTCATTCTGACAGAAGACGACCTCAGACCGACGTACGCGCCCATTCGGCGGAGTAAGGGCCACCAGTCTGAGGCTACCACTCCCGGTATAAATACCGAATCCGCCGTGCTCGAGCCGACGCACCCTCCGCTGGGGTGCCAGCACTACGAGCGGAACGTCAAACTGCAGTGCGCCTCGTGCAACAAGTGGTATCCATGCCGGCTGTGTCATGACGCGGAGGAGGACCACAAACTCCCTCGGTTCGAGACGAAACACATGCTCTGCATGTTGTGTGGAACCCCTCAGAAGGCCTCGGATGTGTGTATCGCTTGCGACGAGATGTCCGCCCAGTACTACTGCAACATCTGCAAACTCTGGGAGAACCGCCAGTCGAAGCCTATTTACCACTGCCACGACTGCGGGATCTGTCGGCGGGGATTGGGGCTGGGCAAGGACTACGTCCATTGCAAGGTGAGTTAGCACTGCATTGAATAGGTATGGGGCAAAGGCTGGACATTGTGGCTAACCGAGTATAGACGTGCTGCGCATGCATCCCGACGTCGATCGAGACATCTCACAAGTGCATCGAGCGATCAACGGACTGCAACTGCCCCATCTGTGGCGAGTACATGTTCACGTCGCCGCGGCCGGTCGTCTTCATGTCGTGTGGCCACAGCATACACAAGAAGTGCTACGACCAGCACATGAAGGCGTCGTACAAGTGTCCCATCTGCAACAAGAGCCTCGCAAACATGGAGACGCAGTTTCGGAATTTGGATCTGGCCATCCACAGCCAGCCGATGCCGGCCGAATTCCAAGACACCATGGCGATTATCCTCTGCAACGATTGCTCCGGGAGGAGCACCGTCCCGTACCACTGGCTGGGGCTCAAGTGCCGGATATGCCTCTCGTATAATACAGTGGAACTCCAGATCTTGGGCGGGGCAAGCCAGGAACTTCAGGAAGCCCTGACTGAACGGAACAATGAGGCTGTGGAAGGGGAGTCGCAGCAGGCGGGGGCCAATGAACCGGCGGTCGGTGCGCGCGATGCCTCGACGACAGCAGGTCGCCGCAGACACTCCTCTCGGGGCGTGGAGATCCAGCGTCGCGCCTCGGAGATCATAGTTGGATCCTACCCGCCCATCAGCACTCGACTGGGACCAGGTCTAGGGCAGATTGAGTCTGATACTGAGTCCGAGGACGGCATCCTTGGGTTCTGGGGGGCGAGCGCTAACGACGACAACGACGAGGATTACGACGACGAAGGTTCGGAGGAAGATAGCGATGACGATGACGGCGAAGATGACGATGATGATGATGACGAGGAGAACGAGTTGATCTTGATTGGACATAGGTGATCGGTCACCAACGGCGTTTGGGGCAAGGTGGGCTTCCCGTTTTCATGATGGGCATCGATATGAAGGCAACGAATCTGCAGCATCCGGGTGTGGCATTTTGTTTTCAACGTTGGGAAGGCGCGCATACTGGTCATGGATTAGGAGTTGGGAGTTATGGATGGGGACATCCGTGGACGGGCGCCAACTTGGTTCAGCATGGAGGTTAACACGTCAGTACTGCTACTACTACTACTAGTAGTATGTATGCCGGCACCTGGCAGGAACTTGGACAGCAATGGTGTCAAATTGTTCATCTAGTATTAATTGACAGAATGTCACTACGCCGTTCGCTTTTCGTAAACCCCGCCTAGCCAGTTGATATCCCAAATCCTAAGCCGTGTAACGAAACGTCACCAAGACAATAATAATATACTGTGGTCAAATAAAACGCCGCCGGTGCCAAAAGTCGTCAAGACTGCTGTGCGGCATTCTGCCGGATCCCCTGAGCCTCCTGCCTCAGCTCCTTGATCACTTGCTGCACGGGAGGAAAAGAAAAAAAAATCAAACATCAGTCAGACTGTTGGGGATACGCGGCCTCGTTTGGATAGTGGGGAAGGGCCAGACCATACCGCCAAAGCCTCTGGGTTGACGCCGCGCTCGATCATGGAGATGCAGATGGACAATGTGCGCCGGTCGAGATGGCAGTTCTGGCGGGTTTGGGGGCGGCTTGGTTAGCGGAGGGGGGTTGCTGTCGTTGCCGATTGGGGAGTTGGGAAGACACTGACTAGGATGGTGGCTATCTCGTGGAGAATGTCCACTGCCTGTTGCGCGGCGGCGTGTTTATCTTGGTCGGGCATGGTGGCGGTGGACTTGTGATGGTGTTGGTGGTGGTGGAGGTGGTGATGATGGTGGTTGAGCGAGGTTGGCGCGTTCGTTGCAGCGCGTCAGAGAGGTTCATCGATGTCTGGAGGGGTCGTTGACAACTTGCAACTTTGTGCTCAACCTTCGACTACCTACCATCACCACATTACGAACAATGAGGATTACTAGTGCCACTTTTAGTACGACCGCGTGTGGATGGCAAACAGTTATATTTATGAGTAGGCTCATTCGCCATTTCTACACACGTACACCGCACCCTCCATCATACCACGACTGTTCACCCAAGTGGTCGTGGACCCGGGTTACATCCCCGGTCCCCTTCCCCCGATACCACTCCCCATCTCATTAACACTCGTCCCCTTGACTTTGTGATCCCCCGGCTGCGCCGCAGCCTCGTACACGATATTCGTCGGCGCCCTCCCGAGCCTCGTCCACTCCCCCCGGAACCCGAGGTAGCTCACGCGCGAGACGTCGTCCCCGCCAAAGTTGTCCACGAAGAAGAGCACCAGCCGGTGCACCTTGCCGAACAGCGCGCGCTTCACGGGGATCTCCTGCACGTCCGACGTCTGCGAGAGCTCGAGCACCTGCACGGGCTGCGTCTCCTCCGCGGCGGAGAAGTCGAGGTCGTCGCGGTTGATGTAGAGGTTTAGCGTCTTGGGTGCGCAGCCGGAGGGTGATGTGCGTATCAGGATGGAGTGGAGCTTGACTTGGGCGGTGAATCTGTCGTCGTCGTCGTCATCGTGCTTTAGTATTTCTCATTACATTCACATTCGCCCTCACGCTCAAGGTGAGTGGTACTTGTAGTGGAGGACGTACGGCACAGTCATGAGCAGCTGCTCATCGGCGTCGCTCTCCAGCTCAGGCTCGACCTCGAGTCTCTCAGCCCACGTCTTCTTGACGATATCCTTTCCGGCATCGCGCCTCGCCTCATTCAGCGTCGTGATCTCGTTAAAGTTGACCTGCTCGTAGAGCGAATACTGGATCGCAGGGGTGATGTCGTCCGAGTGGTCGTGCTCATGGTCATGGTGGTGGTGGTGCCCGTGGCCTGCGTGCTCGTCGTGACAGTGAGACATGCTGTCCCCCGCTTGCGTCTTTCTTGCGACGCTTGGTTTTTCACGATGATGCTGTTTTGATAGGGAGAGCCTGGTCTGCGTCGCGGTAACGTTGATGGTGACGGTGTTGAAGTGATGAATCGGTGTTGGTGTTGGAGGTGTCGTTGTTAAATCGAGAGGGTGAGAGAGAGGTTGCCCCGCGATTGCCCACATCACGTCGGGAAGTCATCAATGTCGCCACTGTTGACTTCAAGTGTTCTGTTCATAGGTACCTACGGATGGCGTACTACGGTAGTATGTCAATTTTTGACCTCGACACGCAGAATACATGTACTTCCACTTCAGATTTCCTACAACTGTAACGAACAAAAAAAAAAAAAAAAAAAAAAAAAGAGGAAATCCAATAGTCGAATCCTTAAATCCATTATATTCCAGACTCCACCCACCCTACGTAGCGGTTCTTAGCAGTGCTAAATCTCATCAGCATATAGCAGCTCCTGTACAATCCCATCCTGCACAGCAATCCTACAACATCTAGCGGAACCCACTCTTCTTCTTCGTCTTCTTCTCCCTCTTCACCTTCTTCCTATCCCCGCCAAACACCCCCGGCAAAGGCTGGCTCATCGTGATCACGGGAGGTCCCTGGCTCTGCGACGAACCCGGCGCCTGCTGGCTCGACATGATCTGCGTATGCGCCTGCGGCCTCCTCAGCGGAGAGCTCATCCTTTCCCCCTTTGCTCCTCTCTCCGAAATTTCCTGCCTCATGGCCGGCAGCGGCTTGTACTTGTCGATCATCGCCTTCCGCTTGGCCTCCATCTTCTGGAGGCGCTGCCTCGCGGGGTCGGATTTCTTGCCGCTGGCTATGGCGACGCTGGAGACGTAGTCCGTGACACCGACTCCTCGTTCCGAAGGCCACAATGATAGGACGCTAGCTGGTTTCTTGGCGCCGAGGGACCCGGGTCGGATGCTGGGAGCGAGCAGTTGCAACCGTTGAAAGACCTGGTCTGGTTCGGCGGCAGAGCTGGTGATGCTCGAAGGCGACGACGGGGGCGGGGTCGACATGCTGGCTTGTGATGACGGAATAGGGAGCGAGCCCGGCATGCTCTCCTGGCTGTCCGCGCCTGGGAGCTGTCGTCCCGATCTGAACAAGGGAACATCTTGCACAGCGATGCCATGGCTGGACAGGAACAAGTCTCTAGCTAGGTCCGCCACCCAGTTCTCTCTCATACGCACATCCTGGTCCGATAGCCGGTGTCTCCATGGCTCAAGCCATATTGAACCGAGGTTGTTGTGTAGCTGCAGGAAGCTTCCCAGTGGCCCATCTGGCTCTGCGCTCTGATGCTTGCTTACCTGCGTGACCACAGTTTTCTCACTGGCTACGCTGAAGAGGAGGCCTTGCGTTGCCTCCGCGATCTCTTCAGCTGGGAGGAAGGAGGAAACATCATCCAGCGAGATATCACGGACCATTTCGTACCTATTTCCGGGTTAGCCCCGAACAAGCAGGTTTGGCAAGTTCTTGGGTCTTACCAAGTCATAAGCGGCAGTCTGCCCTCGGCACTTCCGTGTTGAAATACTCTTCGAAACGCATCAAAAACCTCCATGGGCAGGCCCACTCTCACTTCATCGACCGGGCCTTTGATAAAGCTTCCGATGGTCCTTGTGAGCACATCGACATTCAGGGGAACTCGCCTCGCCGGTTTTTGAGACATGGGCTTTGCGGTGACCTTGAGGTCCCCCTGTTGCAAATCGGTCCTACGAGCAAATGATTCGATCACTTCGTCCGTCATCGAGTCGGGCACCACGACCGACTGCCCGATGTAGTGTAGAATTCGAGTCCTCCTCCTCCTCCAGCGGCGCGTTTGGCTCGACGGTGTCCAGCCCACCCGGTCCATGGGGAGGGTCACCTCGAGTCCCGGGTTCTTGGAGGCGAAACACATGCAGTACTGGATGCCTAGGTTCTGACCCAGCATCAACCCCTGATAAAACTGGACACCCTCTTGCCGATACCTAGAGCCGATGCCTGACGAGCGTGAGGCACACGTAAGTTTCAAGGGCTGAAAGATTAGCACTTGTAAGTTGAAGGGCTGTCCTTCGCCCTTGGTGTTTCGAGGTAGCGAGGTCATCTGGGAATGCCACTGGGGCAGGCCAGTCTCGGGTATGATGTTGAACCAGTGTAAGCTGACTTGGCTCTCAGTCGACGAGAAGACTGATACCATGGGCTTGGCATCTTCGCCATCAGTCGAGTGATTCGTGGTCATTCGTAGACCATCACTGGCGGCTGCGCCGTGCGGACATGTAAGCAAGATAGCTGGCTTTGGCGGCGCATCTTTGCTTTTGGATGGATGGAATACGTCGACCCAGACGATAAATTGGGTTGTGAGTATAAACACGTGGTTCTGGTTGACGGGGCTGAGTCGGGCATCGACGATGCGCCCGAACCGGCGTTTGGCGGAGGAGAACTCGCCAATCTTCGGCAGTGTAGAGTTCGTCTCGACATCGACAATCTCGAACCGCTCACTGTTCCATAGCAAAATGTGTGACGACCGAGTGGCAGTTCCACCAGGGCTTCCCAGACCGGGAAAGGAGTTGCCCCAGACATCCTCCCCGAGCTCACCCCCAACGAAGAGGACGCCATGCTTCTCAGCGGGGTACCGAGGGGCGGAAGGGATCGCATCGAGGTGTCCCTCCCATATGTGTCCACATCGATGGAGTGACAGGGGTGACTTCCTCAGATCCGTTTCCTTAGATGCGTGGACGTTCCACAGGGTCCAATAGCCGCACTCGTCCACCACGCAGAGTTGAGGTGCTGAGCCGTCAGCAGGCGCATTAAAGGCGACGTCCGAGTGGGCGTTCCCTCCAGTCTCCCGATGGCCCAGCGTTAAGAGGGCGTTGGGGCTGATTCGTGACAGTCTCTCCTGAGATTTCGAGAAGAAGCGACTCTGTGGCTTGGGGACTCTGTGGTATTCTGGTCGCAGTACCGTGGTTGAAGTTTGTTTCTGCACGAGGAGCCAGCGAAGAGATCCGGTGTGTGAAAGGCTGGTAGCGAACTTGATCTGAGAAATTGGAAGTCCATCGCTCGCCCATATCATCTCGTCATCTCGATCCATAGGATCAATGACCGAGAGATGCAGGGTGCAGTCTCTGTTGTCAGGCCAGGCCCACTGAGAATCCTCGACCCTAGAAAGTCTCAGGAGCTCGCCCGACTCGCCTGTGGCTGCCGCCAGCATCGGGGCTCCCGTGGGCCTCTGGGGGGCGCTAAAGTCGGTCATCTGGCCCATGGCGAGAAGGGGCTGGGTACTCGATACATCATCGAGCCTTCGGAATCGTTGGATGTCTTCGGTAAGCAGCCCGGACAGCTCGGAATTGCCCATCAGCGCCTCTGGATGAGACTTGAGCAGCCATCGCTTCTGGAGATGTCGCTCCGCCCAGAGATGGGAATGCGTCAACTGCGGAGGGGTTGATTTTGATTCAGGATAGAGCTCAGCGGATGAGCCGATCTGTTGGAAGCGAGGGTCTATCGCTTTACGTTAGTTTGGAGCTCACCCCAGGTTGATGGGGTGATGGGTATAGACACACAGTTGGATACAAGCCGGCTAGTATGAAGGGTGCCAGGCTCTCCTACAATTCTGTCGTCTCTCGGTATATAGGTTAGCTGACCAGCGTGACCATATCTCAGGTCCGCAAAGCGCCGAGCGTCAGCCATCTGGTCGGGGGGAAAGATTCCAACGCGAGAGCAGGGTTATTGAAATCCTGGTCATGTCGACTTTTGCTGGCGTGACGATAGAATCGAGCGATGAGGGAGGGCTGAGCAAATATCTAGACTTGCATTCGTTTAAACAAGCATGTGGTGTATATATAGAATGTTCGGATGGGTGGAATGGCCAAAGAAAACGAAATATTGATACAAGAAATACTAAGGTGGTGATATGTGGATGTGGAAGAGAGTTGAACGTTTCAGCGCAAAAGTTGGTAAGTAGGTACGTACAGACGTACTTTTCCAGATTGGAAGGGTTCGTCAATGTGATTTGAGCTGCTCCCTCCCACGTGGCTGGTGAGCACAGTGGCTCGGACGCCTGCGCCACACGTTGTGCAGCAAGTTGGAGTTGGCGCAGCAACGCGGGTACCTACCACTTTGGCAGCCCCTCCAGGCCACCACCAGCAGTAATAAGCACCAGCCTCTGCTCCTAGCAGCCCAATACGGATCCCCGCCAGTAGAGACGCGACAAGATAATCCACGACTTACGACAAAGTCGGGCGCCAACGATCCTCTCTCCAAACACGACCCCAACCTTCCGAAAATATATCCAAGATGTCCAGCGCATTCGAACCCTCGCTGTCGACCAGCCAGCACCGCCAGAGTATGGCTCCTGTTGGGCCGTCGGCCGCCGACACGCTGCCCAGCATCGATTTTGGCTTTGACGACCTGCGCGACCGCATGGCAAAGTTCACCGCAAGGTTCGACGCATTTATCGAACAGGGAAAGAAGCGCGTATACGAGGAGCGCAATCAATTCCGCATGAACATGGCAGAGCTGCAAGGTACGCCTGGACCGGGCTCGTCCTGAGAGAGAGAGAGAGAGAAAGAGAGAGAGAGAGAGAGAGAGCTGTAGGAGCTAACCCACTACGCTTCCGACCGGCAGAGGACCAGCGCATGAAGAAGCGAGACATCGAAATCGTCCAAGTCAAGACATCGACACACCAGCAGACAGTCGAGAAGGAGGAGGCCGAGACGCGCGAGATGGAAGCGGCCATCGCATCACTAGCCGCACAGCGCGACAACCACCTCGCCACGCGTGAGGCCCTCAAAGAGCAGATCGCGCAGACACAAGCCGAGATCGACGCGCGGCTCGCAGCGCAGCGCGCGTATGCCCAGCGACAGGAGGCCCAGTCGCGCTTCAACGTGCCGGAGCTGGATTTCTGGATCACAAACCTGTGCATGCGCATCGAGGGCGCGGGCCACAGCGACAGGCTCAAGTTTATATTCACGCACATCGACGAGCGGAACTGGGAGCGCGAGGCGTGGTTTGAGCTGGTGACGAGTTCGCGCGACTACGACGTGAAGCACTGCCGACCCAAGTTGGAGAGGGACAAGGTGGAACGGGTATTGGAGCGCGTCAATGAATCCCGGGAACTGGTGATCTTGCTCAAGGGGATGAGGGAGCTGTTTGTCGAGGCTATGAGGGCTTGACGAGTCTTCTCCATCCCGCAGGCAGGTCTGTGGTTGTACTCCTTGGGGGCCCAGCGCGTACTGGTGCCTGTGCATTAGTTGGTGCTGGGTTGCAAGGTTGGGCGGGCCGGTCTCCATGGAACGACCAGGCGTCACACCGGCGCCGATTAGGCGCAGGCGGATGATCTGTTGCATCGGCTCCGAGGGTTCTCACCATCCTTCCTCGATGGACATTGAGGTTAGTACCTCGTTCCAGTCATGCTCTCTTCGACAGAAACTAACATGTTGGCAGGAGTGTCACGGCCTGTACTACCCAGGTGTATCCGAGGACTCCCACTCCAAACGGTGAGCGCCCTCGGAGACCTTACCGATACGCACCACACAAGCCTTGGTTCATGGTGTTTCTTGTGGAGCGAAGCTGGAAGGCCGGAGGAGGCGGCAACGTTGCCGGGTATCTACACAAACAACCATGACGAGAGGACCTGTATATAAATGGAAATGAGCGACGCATAATGATATACCCTTTCAATTGATCCTCAATACCATCTTAAAAAAACGTGCGCGCCTTTTTGTCCCGTCATCATGCTGGTGGTGGTGGTCTCTACCTAGGTACCTAGTCGCGGTCTGCCGTAGATGAACCGAAAGGGTGCGGACGCGACGCTCCACGAGCTCCAACCAACCTCCAAAATTTCGCCCAGACCACCATCACGACACTCCCGTCCGCCAACGACCACCACAACACTTCCTCTCCTACCGCCTCCCCCCTCCTCGGAGGCCGAATCCGCGCACAATGCCGCCTCGCCTTCCTCTACGGGTGGCCCTTCCCCGATTCCACGCCCGCCACAATGCCGCCGCCACCGCCATCGCCATCCCCGCCCGTCCCTGCATCCTCCTCTCCCACACACCCTCCCGCGCCGTCCACAACGGCTGGGTGACCGCACCGCCGCGCTCCAAGCACGCACGCTTCAACCAGCCGACCGCCGGCGTCCCCGCGCCAACCACTGGTCCCGCCGCCGCCCTCAAGCGCCGCGAGAGAACCACCCCCCTGCGGACGGGCGTCCTGGCCACCAAGAAGGGCATGACGGCCGTGTACGTCGGCAAGAACCGCATCCCCTGCACCGTGCTGCAGCTCGACCAGGTGCAGGTCGTGGCCAACAAGACGCGCGAGAAGAACGGCTACTGGGCCGTCCAGGTCGGTCGGGGGTCCAAGGATCCGCGCAACGTGACCGCTCCGCAGCTGGGTTACTACGAGGCCAAGGGCATCGCTCCCAAGGCTGAGCTCGCCGAGTTCATGGTCCGCGATGAGGAGGGCCTGCTGCCCGTGGGTCTGCAGCTGCTGCCCGATTGGTTCCAGGTCGGGCAGTACGTCGACGTGAAGGGGAACTCGCGCGGTATGGGTTTCGCCGGTGGTATGAAGCGTCACGGCTTCAAAGGTCAGGAGGCGTCGCACGGTAACTCAAAGAATCACCGCACCATCGGTTCCGTGGGTCCCTCGCAGGGCAGCGGCAGCCGTGTCTTCCCAGGCAAGAAGATGCCCGGGCGCATGGGCAACGAGTCTGTCACGGTGCAGAACCTCAAGGTCATGGCCGTCGACAACGAGCTGGGTACCGTGCTCGTCAGCGGGCCCGTGCCGGGTCCCAAAGGCCGGACGCTGAAGCTACAGGACTCCAAGAAGAGGAAGCCTCCCACGCAGCCTCACCGCGAGAAGGCGGTCCAGGCGCTGGTCGAGAGGCAGCCTGACCACGAGGAGCATCTCCTGGCTGCGCGGTTAGCGCATCTGGAGATGAAGAAGCAGCGTCAACCTGACGTGGGCCTGTAGGGAACCTGGGTGAAGGAGACAAGCATTTCATGAATCAGAGGGGAAGATGTAACAAAAAACCCGTGTGGATTTTCGGAGTCAAACGTAGGGTGCCTGTTGTATTATACACACAAAGATCTGCTATCACTGCTGCTACTGTACAAGGACATTTTATTTCTCACAGATGTTATACACGGCAACACTCATCACCTGGTGGTGAAGCTCTTGCGTGAACCCCATGCCGCCATATGCCCAGACCAGGCCAGTTAGTTACCGGTTGAGACCTCCCTGTTGTCTGAACCCTCTCCGGCCCTGATCCTCCTCCAACGCCTCGGGCACCACCGCCGGTACGGCAACCGCAACCGCTGCAGGAGCAGGAACAGGAGCAGCAGAAGGGGCACCATCAGCCACGCCCTGAAACGGATCGCCTCCCTCAAGCAGATCAATCCACTTCCCATCTTCCGTCGTCAGACTCCACTCGGTAGTCTCAAACATACCCCTCGACGTAGGCCTATTGCTCGCGAAGCGCATGGTGGCCTCGCCGCGCGTCCCGCGCACGGAGAACCAGATGTCGATGCGGCCCTGCAGCTGGTTCATCTCGCCGTGGATCCAGGGGATCTGGTGCTTGAAGTAGATGTCGTCGCCTAGGATCGCGCGGGCGCGCGGGGAGGTGCGCAGGGCGTAGAGCGTGGACGCGATGACGGGCGAGGACGACTTTTGGTAGTTGAAGATGGCGACCGAGCATGCTGCCACGATGGCGAGGAAGATGGGCATGGTGCGGCCCCAGCGGAACCTGGTCTGCTCGACGTCTGTCTCCTGGTTAGCACCTAACATCCGAATAGGCGAAGAGGCAAACGTGAGTGAACGCACCAGGGAGAGCGCGGTCTGCCCGTCTGGACATGAGGGGCCCATCGCCGGGCCGCGGAGCAGGCGTGATCCATCGCCTCTGCAGGTTACCACTGGGGCTCTGCCTTGTCCGCAGAAGAGAGGCGGCTAGCCGCCGACGTATCACTCTTGACAGCATGGCCCGCGTTTCTGTTGATGGACTGCGAGAGAAACCACGGGATGTGGTGGCCGTGGGGTGAAGGGTCGGATTGAAGTTGGGATGACCCAGGGAAGTTTTACGGCGTTTGCCGACGTAAGCACAGCTGGAGGGACCCTCCCGTCTGTGCCGGGGCATCATGCCACCACCCACCTGCGTTTAGCTGTCAGGTGCCCAATTGAGTACTGTACCTAACAGTAGGTCCAGCAGGAGGGCGACATTAATCTCATGTAATCACCCCGCCATCTTGTGTAGGAACATTACACAAAATTAATGTCGGGTTACTGTACAGTTAGTACAGTAGTAAGCTGGGAGCTTTCTCGCATACAGCGCACTCGTCATCCCACCTCCGAACGAAAAAACAGCCGACTGTCCACTACAGCATCATCTTGATCAGAACCCCATGCAAAGATGGACTTCAGAGACAAGACAGCCCGTCTACGGCGGACATTCCGCTACGCCGCCGATCATGACTCCGACTCCGACTCCCAGCCCGAAGCCATGGACGAGCAAGGTAAAGCCAAGCTCCCACATCCTCTCCCAAACACACAACCCCCCGCCCGGGCCCAAGAGGACTTGGAGCTTTTACATTTGTTAACGTCCTACCAGAGCAGGAAGACCTCATAAACCGCCTCGTCGCCGAAAACACATCCGGCAACGCCACCTTCGCCCGCTTCCTCCTCGCACTCCCCATCGCCGCCACCCTGCCGTACGTGCTCGCGCTTGCCCGGCCCGCGACCAGGCTGCTCGCCCTCCTGAGCATCACGTCCCTCCTGTCAACAGCCTTCCTGCTACACCGCCTCCCGCACACTGAAACGGGCATCGAGCCGCTCGACAGCCTAAGGGGCGGAAGCAGGAAGCAGAAGCTTGTTTTGGACGTCGGGGGCGTGTCTCCGCTGGAGAAGTACCTCCCGTATCTGAACCTGGCTCTTGTGGTGCTCCTGGTGCTCATGGGCATGGTGACCAAGTCGGATTCCGCAAGATTCGGCTGGATCGGCATGGGGAACCTTCCCGCTCTCGTCTACGGCACTGTGCTTGCGTCCAAGACGATCATGGCCAGCGTTGATCCTGCATCGGAGCTGTCAAAGCTCAGGTACGAATACAAGGGAGCTTGAACGGGATACCTCATCCAAGTTACATCGCAGGTTATCCATTATCATTGACCCAGTCCCGAACATCTGATTCTATACATCCAAGTCTACATGTCTATCGAGTCATTAAATCGCAAGATGCCATGGCTTTTCAGCACGCCATCCACGCCCTGCGGCAGTCGCGGGAACGGGTCAGCCTGCGGGCTCACATCTGGCGAATCTTCCGCCTTGTCCATCACGAGTGCGAGGCCATGGGACTTGATGGCATCGATGAGCGCGGGCACCATATTCTGTTGAGTGGTTAGCTCCTTGTGCCGCCGGATCTTGCCTCAAAGGAAGCACCTACCAAGAGTCGGGAGTAGCATATCAGGCCCATAAAGTTGTTGCTCTGGGCAATTCTCACCACTTCCTTGATCGACGCGCTCCGTCTACCACTGCTCTGTATCACACTGGGCGCCACGCCCGCGTCTTCCCTGCCCAGGTCATTGCAGAGGAAGACGGGGAAGTTCGGCTGCTTCCAGTTGAGCGCTGTACATAGTTGCGGGTTGTAGCTGCTGAAGACAATAGACCGCACCGCGTCAGGCGAGTGGGCTCTCTGCGCACGAGCATGGTCAAAAACGATCGTCAGGATAGCATCGACAAAAAGGTTGACGTCGAGGGCCGGTCCCAGAGCTAGGCTATGCTCCTCCTCTGGAGTCGGGTACAGGATTTGGAGGTTGACGTGGATACCGGAGGGCAGGATAGACAGCGCTTCGCTTAGCGTAGCCCCGGCCGTGGCCAGAATCTGATAGATCACCGCCACATCGGACACCGTCTTTGACGATAGATTCTGCAGCTCTGCGCGACTGCTGCTCTGAGAAGTCGTGGCTTTGAACTGCTCCAGCGACAGTCGACAAACGGGAATCTCGATGCCTCCGCACGGTATAGTCCAGCGCGGCCACAGCACCGGTACTCCGTCGCTGGTGTACTGGACAAATAACCTGACATAGTCGCCCGATAGACTAGATCCTGTGACGATGGCATTCGTCGGTTGGTTGAACTGACTGGTGGCCTTCCAGTATGTCTCAAAATCGGTAATCTCAAGCGGCTGGCCCTGAAACGGTTTGATGACCTGCGTGTTGAAGCTGATCTGCCCAATGGCTCGCAGGCGCGGGTCAAACAAGGGCAGGGAACATCTTGAGCAACCGTGCAATCCCTTGAAAGTGCTAGGCAAGACCACCGTCTTGGCAATCACCTTGGCACCATATGCCGGGAACACGTCGAAGTCGAGGGAAAAGGTGTCGAGATTGTCCACATGGAAGGAAACAATCCGGGTGTCCTCTTGGAAAGGGAGAATAATGTTCTTGGGAATGAGATCCGATACTTTCGACGAGATGGTCAGGCGAGCCGCAGGGTACTTGCCATCCTGGAAGAAAACTAAGGGTTGCTCGTCCAGATCCTCAAAGCTGAGCTGGACAACCGTCTTTGTATCGAGGAAGTTGTGACCGTATCTTCGCAAAGGTATTATGGGTGGCGGTAGTTCGAGGATGGGTATGGCGTCAGGATCGAGCGACATGGGGACAGGCGCGCTGCTGCTCCCGAGGGGCCCAAGCAGCGGTTGTGTCTCCAGGGGGCCGGTGCGCCTTCGAGTGTTTGAGGAGGTGAGAAGTTTCATGCATCCGAGATGGCCCTCCCAAGCGGCGTAGTACATGGCAGGGAGGTCTTTCTCGTCGAGGATGTTCGGGTCCACGCCAGCCTTGAGCAGTGCTTGGAGGCAGTCGACGTTGCCTTCGCTTGCAGCATGCACGAGTGGCGTCCACCCGTACAGCTTGTCGACCTGGTCCAGATCTGCCCCGTACTGTTTCAACAAGAGGAGCAGCCCAGAAGTCTGACCTGACCTTGCCACCAGGTGCTGCGGGTATAGACCCTCGGCATCGGGGAGGATCTTTGCTCCATGCTTGAGTAGCAGCTCAACCACAGGGATCGAGCCGTGCTCACAGGCCAAATTGAGCGGGACGTGGTCAGCATCCGACACGGGGTCGATGCGAGCCGATTTGGCCAGTAACCGCTCCACGCAGTCGAGATGCCCATGGATGATGGCATGGATGAGAGGAGTGAAGTTGTCATGGTCGATAAGGTCAATCGTCGCAGGGTTCGCTGAAGGAGGTCAGTGTCAGCCTCTCTCCAAAACGGAGTCAATGGGACTGCTTACCATCCAAAAGAGTCTCGAGCATGTTGATTCGCCCATGTAGACTTGCATAGTGCAGAGGAACGCGCCCATAGACATCGGTTCGGTCCACCGCCACACCGTCAGCAAGTGCCCATTCCAAGACATGCTGTTTTCCGTAGATGGCAGCCTGATGCAGGCAGTTCCGCTCGTTGATATCATCGTACGAGTGGAGATCAACCAGCTTGGTCTCGAGGAGCACACGGAGCGTCTCGACCGGTGCATCGTAGATAGCCGCTAAAAAGGTCCGAGTAATGCGTTCCATTAACGAGCTGTCGATGCCATCTTCCGAGTCGCTGGAAGAATGCATCTTGTCCAGGAGGTCCCGCAGCGAGGCAACGTTGCCCGCGATGACTGTGTCCAGAAGCAAGCTGTCGGCATCACCCTCGTCGGTGCCCATGAGGTGCTGGCTCGTCACCACGTGCCCGGATGCCCTGAAATCGACCTGGATTCCATCCGACCAGGCGCCCAGCTCCTGCAGACTTGTTGTGGCCTGGTCCGAGAGCTCGCTGATGACGGTGGCATTGAAAAAGGGTTGAACCTCAACGGCCCGTGAGAGGTATAGCTCCTTTGTCCTGGACTTGGAAGTCTTGTCCCATTTCTTGAGAATCTTCGAAAACGCCGTGCCGTTGATCTCTATGAATTGCTGGAGCTTGTTCAGATCCGTGGCAAACTGCTGGAACCCTTCTTCTAGGGTGGTGAACTTTGCCGAGCGTCTTGAGATGCCTTGGCGGGACTGGAGGACCTTCTTCTTGTCCAATAGTGTTTTTAGACGTATCTTGAGCTGCGCGGCCATGTGTTAGTTAGTCACGGTTATCATTTCGCAACGCCAACGATCCTAAGAGGCAGGGTGACCAACCTCAGCTTCCTTTTGGAGGTAAAACGCATTGACCTTATCGAGCTCTCGTTCCTAGGACCATGTCAGTTGCCATCCGTAGGAAAGATGTTTCTCCCACTTACAAGCTGGAAGAAGAAGGTTGCCTTGTTGGCTTGCAGGGCGGCCTGGGAGTCTGCAGGCGCGGCCGCATGGCTCGCACCATTTTGGGCAGCAAGCGTCGGTGTTGCAGAGAGCTTCTTAATGAGCTACACGAAAAGCGTCAGTGGCACAAGAACCAATCACATGAAGGCATGTGTGTGATGAGGCAGTTCGGCCGTAGCCCCCGGATTGGAGGCGGGACCGGGGCAAGATGCAGGCAAGGAGCGGGAGCTACCGATGTATGCTCCGGTCCTGCCCATCTCCCAAGCTGGTGGTATTGAAAATTCCGTGTGCGACAGGATGCCCTTTGGAAGGTCAAGAAGACTCGAAATGGGAGAGCTCACCTTCTTTAACGCTTTGTAGTTAACAAAGCTAGCAGCATATTCGGGGACCTCGAGCTGGCGCTTCTGGATATTCTTGCCGAACTTCCTACAAAGTGCAAACGGAAGTCACAGATGAGCTATACGGCACATGATAAGGCAAAAAAAGGGATGGAGAAGAGTGGGCACGTACATAATGGCAGCTTACCGGAAGACACGCGTCGGTAAGACGTCCGAATGCCACTGGTCAAGGCAAGGGGCAGGTGCGCCGGTGTCTATTGGGCACCGAGTCGGGAACACAGACGGCCTGTGGCACGCCTTGAAGCGCAGTCAAACCGTCAGGGCGAGGGAGATGCCAGGTGAGAGGGGGGGGGCGGTTCGATTCAGTTCCCTGTCGTTGTGGGTTGTCGTTGTCGTCCACAACTAACTCCTCCTCTTTTTCACGGGAATGTAAGAGGCAATGCCTCGAGGCCAGACCTCATGACAAAGAGTGAGGTAAGTGAGGTAGGTACGTACACGGAGATATCGGTAAGGAGCAGCCGCGGTCACGAGCTGCAGGCTGCGACTTCCTCGTGGACTCAGTACGACAGGAGAGCACGGCTGCCGTGTGACGTGAGGTGGCGGGCGGCGCGTTGGTAAGGTACAGTACTAGTAGCAGGGACGACTACTATAGTACTATAGTACTTAGGTAGTAAGTAGTCGGTACCTGTACTCGTAGATATGTTTCGAAGGCGGCAGACGGCGGTCCCTGTTTGGTAGGACTGGACAGACGGAGTTGCTGCGCGCGTGGTGTGAGTGTCGCTTGCCAGTGCCCTGCTTGAGACCGGAGCTGCTCTCTCGCGTTGGCCCGTCGGGGTGCCAACAGAATCAAACGACGCAACCCAACTGTCAAATAGTTGGAAGAACCACGGTACCTTGGGCAGGGGCCACAATTAGGTAGTAGTGGTTCCCGTGAGAAACGTGACTTTTGCGGTGGTCGAGCGCCGGTGAGTAAGTATGCGCAGGATACGGATAACAAAGTTTTGTTCCGGTGGGCGAGGAATGGAAGCGAACAATGGCCGGCCGGGACTACTAGTACAGGTAGAAGAAGAAGAGCTCGACGAAACTGCTGGCAGCCCCTCCACTCCCGTGGTTGAGGCGGGGTGAACTCAGGACCGTGTCAATGGGTCAGTGGCCTGTTGGGCGAAAAAGAGGGACAGCGTCTCTCGAAGACCGGCTTCTGCGTACCTACCTAATGCTATCGTGAGAAGCCAGAAGCCACCCAAAAACTGCCAATATCCATCCGTCAAACCACCAAACCCCCGATTTCTAGCGTGGCACCAGGGAGCGAGACTGCATCTCACCGAGCCAACACCCCCCCCCCCCCCCNACCCCCCCCCCCCCACCCACACGGCCTGCAGCCCCGCGTTTTAGCCGGGACGCTCTATTCACAGTTCTGGACGCTAACATCCGCTCAGCCATGTGCGCATCTTGTGGATCTTCCGACGCACCCAGGAAGGCCATCCCCAATTCCCCATCCGTCCAATCGCAAATGCGAATGGCACCCCGTGCGAACTCGATAGGGCGAGGCCATGCACGGCAGACGCTGAGCACGTACGTAGTGCAGTAGATAGTTTGAAGAAGAAGGAGGGCAAGATGCATAATAACGAGGGAGCTCTTTGCCGAATAGGTCAGTACTAGGTTACGACGTGGCATGACCTTGAATGCCCACCAAGAGTGGAAGCTGTCGGTTGTGTCAGATATAGTTCGATGCCCTGATGGACACTCTGTTCCAGATCTGGCACCAGGGCGGCATTCAGGGGCAATTTTACATATCAAATGTTATAATACCTCTATGTGGTCACCCGCGTGCCCATACTGACATCGCCGTGGTAGTGGTTAATGCCGGACTGTTTGCTATATTGGTATTATCTCTCGCCTACTTATCTGCAGTCTTTCTCCGGCAGCCGAAATTCACACACGAGAAAATGGAGACCAGTTCGACGGATGTGCTCCTTAATATCTTGCAGCAGGGCTCCCGAACCCAACCACGGCTCTAGGTACCAACCAACAATGTCGTGCTACGAAGTTTTGGAGCTGCTCTCTTTCCCCGGCTCAACGAGGTTCTCAGCCATGGCTTCTGCGGCCGCCTTCTTCAACCGCTCGTTCTCGTCAGACGTCGTCTCCTGTGGTTTGTCCGTGGCAGCGTCCTTGGCATCCTTTGCGTCCTTGTTCTCCTTCTCGTCCTCGCTGTCGCCCAGGCTAAAGGGGTCGTTATCCCCAAGGGGACTCGGCTCAACTGTGGACAGCGGCTGCCACTTGCTCGCCTTGGAGGGCTGCCCGTCCTTGGCCGGCACGGGTGGCGACCTATCGTACATGTTGATCTCCTCCGTCTCCTCCTTGAAGCCGACCCTGCGCCCGGAGCCTGGACGAGGGGAGGACGAAGGTGGTGGTCGGTAGATGCCCGTCTGCGAGCGGTTAACCGGTGCTGCACAGCGTTAGCTCGCGTTCAAGCCCGTAACACACACATACAATACTCACTTCCGTCCGCAGAAAACCGCATGCCCGCGAAGTCATCACTCAGAACCTGTGGGTCGGCATCATAGTCGCCGCTCCTCCGGCTAGGCTCCCCCGGGCGGTGTCTCGGAGGAGGACGAGGCGGCTGATCGTCGGACTCATCGAAGGAATCCTCGAGGCGCTTCTTCAGAGCGTTGACCCACGAGTTGACCTTGGTCTGCGTCTCGAGGAATCCCTGGCGCAGATTGTCGCGGATGGCAGGCAGGTCGTCGTCGATGAAGCTGTAGTCTTTATCCTCCTCGTCGTGCGCCCGCTGGCGCTGCCTTGGGCGGTCGTCCCGGTGGCGGTTCGAGGTGCGAGACTCGTAGGCGCCGACGTTGTCGTAGTGCTCGGCAAGCTGGCGGGCGTAAAGCTCATCGGCCTCGAGCTGCGACAACTCCCTGCGCCCTTGGGGTCGCGGCGGGCGCGGGGGAGGAGCGTCTTCTTGTGGCTCGTTCTTGGCGGCGTCTGGATCCGTCATTTCTGAAGCAATGTGAGTAAATAGCCACGCTGACATTGGGAAGCTGAGCACGGAGTCGTACCTAGAAGGGCGTTGAAAGCCGGTTCCACACGGCCCGAGCTAGCACGCAGCACAGCTCTGATAACGCTGGGCTCCACGCTGGGGAAGGCTTCCTGCAGAATCATCTCATTCTTCTGTGCCTCCGTCTGTGGTCGAGGAGGCTTCGCCGGGGGGTTATCCGTCTCATCCGTCGTAGTCGAAGGCTCCGTTTGGGCCGCAGGAGCTGTCGTGGTCGCGTTGGCGGCGCTGGACTGGCCTGCGGGGGCGGTAGGGTTCCCCTCCCCGCTCAAGACGGTCGTGTCGTGAACATCGTCGTCGTCCATGTCGAGAGGGCGGACAGTGGTGGGCGATTCAGCGCCGGGGTCTCCTGTGCCCTTGGTAGGCTGGGAGGCAGGTGCGATGTTAGCTGTGACCCCGACGGGCGGGATCGAGGTCCGTGTAGTCTCACCGTATCAGTTGGGGCGGCCATGCTGCGGTCAGACGAGGAGCTATACGTAGCTATTGCGGCGGGTTCGTGGGGAGGAGTTCTCGCAGGTTGTTTATGCAGGTAGGAAAGAATACGAGTAGAGCGCACGCAATCTATCAGGGTGGACGACGGAAGCTGCTGCTTAAAACTTTGCTTCCAATATGGGATCCAAGGCGAGGGGTTGGTTGCGCATGAATGTCACGGCTATTCTGCTTCCCTTGGAGCCACGCAGCTGATGACGTGACCCACAACCATCACGCGGCAAAGGGGTCTCAGCCACAGATTTAGACGTCACCACTGTCACCGTGCCACACCCATGCCACGCCACACACACACATCATGGACGTCCCTTCTCCCCCGCCGTACAGGGTAGGCTTTCCTTTCGACGATTCTCCCGCCGGTGATCAGGAAGAGTGATTGTCAGCTCCACCAGCATGTACCTTCCTTGATGATCACGAATACCTATGGATGCGGATAGGGGGATATCATGACCCACAGAGTCTACCATGCAAGATTGGCTTGCGCGCCTTGGTTCAGGTTGAGCGACTGCGTTGAATGTCCCGTCTTCGCAATCTAACTCACAAAAACACACAACAAAGGCAACCGAAGACATCATGGCCGATTTCAATCTCAATTCGACGTTTATACCGGCATTACACAAGCCCGCAGCTCTGCTGCCCATCGCCAAGCATCGCGAGAGCCTCCTCTATGTCATCGAGGAATACCCCGTCACCATCGTCATTGGCCAGACTGGCTCAGGGAAGACTACGCAGATCCCCCAGTTTCTCGAGAGTGCCGGCTGGTGCTCCGACGGGAAGCTCATCGGCGTCACTCAGGTGCGTAACTCCTTTCGGCCTGTCGGAACCCGGAGCTGACATGCTGGTAGCCTCGACGAGTTGCGGCCACAACGGTGGCTGTCCGGGTAGCTGAAGAGGTCGGATGCGAGGTGGGAAAGGAAGTCGGGTACTCCATTCGGTTCGAAGATGCTACATCCTCAGCGACGCGTATAAAATTCCTCACCGATGGACTTCTCATCCGGGAAGCCCTGGTCGACCCTCTGTTGACACGGTACTCGGCCATCATGGTTGACGAGGCGCATGAACGATCCATCAGCACCGATGTCGTCCTAGGTCTTCTCAAGAAGATCAAGAAGAGGCGTCCGGAACTACGCATCATCATCAGCAGCGCCACCTTGCAAGCCGAAGAATTCCTCAATTTCTTCACTAAGAGTGCCGACGAGAAAGTATCGGATGACCGAGATGGCGCGTCGAATCAGACGGCCACGATTGTTAGTCTGGAAGGGAGAACGTACCCTATCGACATGCTGTACCTGGAGTCTCCAGCAGAGGACTACGTGGAGAAGGCCGTCGACACCGTCTTCAACATTCATAGCCAAGAAGGGCCCGGCGACATCCTGGTCTTCCTCACCGGCCGTGAGGAGATTGACTATGCAGTCCAGGCAGTGTCCGAGCGAGCAGCTGACCTTGACAGCCGCGCAGACTCGCTCCAACCACTGCCACTGTACGCCGGCCTCTCAACAGAGCAGCAGCTCTACATATTCGACAAAGCACCGGAGAAGACACGAAAGGTCGTCTTCTCAACAAACATTTCAGAGGCCTCGGTCACCATAGACGGTATCGTCTTCGTGATCGACTGCGGGTTTGTCAAGCAGAGAGCATACGACCCCAAGACAGGAATCGAGATGCTCACGGCAACACCTGTGTCCAAGGCATCTGCCTCGCAGCGCGCAGGGAGAGCGGGTCGGACTAAGCCCGGGAAGTGCTTCAGGCTGTACACGGAAGACAGCTACCAAGCCTTGCCCGAAGCCAACACGCCCGAGATTCAGCGGTCGAATCTGGCTCCGGTCATATTGCAATTGAAAGCGCTGGGAATCGACAACGTTGCTCGATTTGACTTCTTCTCCCCGCCCCCAGCGGAGCTGATGACCAAGGCCCTGGAACTCTTGTATGCCTTGGGGGCCCTGGACGAGTACGCCAAACTCACCAGGCCGCTCGGATTCAGAATGGCGGAACTGGCAGTTGAACCCATGATGGCCAAGACTCTGTTGGCATCCCCTAGCTTTGGGTGCACGAGCGAGATCCTGACCATAGCGGCGATGACGAGCCTCAACGCCAACGTGTGGTTCCACCACGACGGGGAGCGGAAGAAGATGGAGACGTCGAGGCGCAAGTTCGCCGTCGAGGAGGGGGATCATCTCACCTTGCTCAACGCCTACCAGGCCTTTGTGACCAAGGGCAGAAAGGAGAGCAAGTTCTGCCATGAGAACAATCTCAACTACAAGGCAATGAGCCGTGCCGTCAGCATCCGCGCGCAGCTCAAGCGGTATCTAGAGCGGTTCAACATCAGTGTCGACGAGTCCCTGGCCGCGAACCAACAGCAGCAGCAGGATGCCGCACGGAAGGCCGAGCAGATCCGGCGCTGCCTCACGTCAGGATATTTCGCGCACGCAGCACGCATGCAGCCCGATGGGACGTTCCGCAACGTTGAAGGAGGGACGGTGCTGCACGCGCACCCAACGTCGCTGCTGTTTAACCGGAAGGCTGACTGGGTCGTATTCCACGATATCATGCAGACGGGTGACAAGACATTTATTCGGGACATTACCAAGATTGAGAAAGGGTGGCTCGTGGAATATGCGCCCGAGTACTACAATTTATCTGGCGGGAGGAGCTGAGGCCGGCCTCGATCTACGACTACGAGTGTTGGCACATAAACAGGGATTCATGATCCTCATTGTGAATAATGCAAGATATTCGCGTGAATACCTACTGTTACAGCTAGAACAACCGTTGATCGGGGGTCCTCTGGCGGAGACAATGCAACGTCGTGTCTGTATGTGGCAGGCAGGTGCAGCGAGCCTGGCTGTAGTCCGTAAGGAATGACGGGACCGACCACCCCCCCCCNCCCCCCCCCCCCCCCCCCCCCCCCCAGACGGAGTGAGCCGCGTCCCACGTCGGATAATGATTATTAGGGCACAATAGGGATGGGCAGGAAAACGAGGAACAGGTCGGCGGTGATGATAACGGAATGTCGACAGCACGAGGCTGGCAAGAATTCCCCGGTCTGCTAGGGGTTTGTGACGACCGCCAGCCATAGTACGTACGCCATTGCTGATTACAGAGCACCCAAGGCACCCGTGGACCTTAATCTCGGAGTTGCCCTGATGAAGGGATGGGCAGGGCGGACCGAATGTGCGCACTGCTCAGCAGAAGCGACGAGCATCTTGCTTGAGAGTCTGGGTGCTCTTGGCCGCTGCTCTTGGCATCTGGCAGGCCTGCTGATCTTTGGGTCTGGATTCACCATTCACGAGTCCACCAGCGCTCACTCGCTGGGCGGCTGGATCGAGGCGCTAGAGAGTTTCGGGTATAGCGTCAGGGGTAAGGACAGTGCGAAAAGTCAGCTTGGGTTTTCCTACTGGGGTGAGACTGGTGAGAGGTTGTGTTGGTTGTGCGGCCTGGAGACACAGTCGCCGTTGTGTTCATGCACTGTAAAGCACCATTTTGTTCCCCGCCGCCTCAAACCGTGTTCCTGCGTCAGCCCCATCTGCTGGTTCAATCCACCTGCAGGCTGCAGCCACCGCAGGACATTTGGGCGCATCTCTCGACTTCTCAGCGCGCCATCCATCGGTGGTGCATCTTGGCGACAGCGAAGCTTCGTCCTGCATTGCTTGCAGAACTTGCACCGTCGGAGATCCTGGGAGATCTTGCGAGTGAGAGACAAAGTTGTGTTATCAGCACGAGTACTACTACTAATAGTACGGATGACAGTACTACTCGGTCGCGCGAGTCGTGATGCGACCAGCCGGAGAGAGCACCCTCGTGCCACTGCCCCTTAGCAAATTAAACCCATCCTGGACAACTGCTGGCCCTGGATGGTCCGTCATCGAATGCTGGGCTCACCCCTGACCAGCCTGTTGTCTCATGGTACGACCCGAGTACCGACTTATTCGCGTGTGGGAGACATTTCGGGACCTGGTTGGTACCCGTGGTGCACAGCGCATCAAGGTGGCCAGGGGCGGTACTCGAGCTGTACCCAATACCTTGGCTCCTGGTAGCACCGCAGCCAAATGGTCCAGGTGTTTTATGCAGGCCCTCCTTCCAGGCATGGTTCCAATCAATTGCTGAGGCAGGCGCTGGTCCGCCTTAGGTGCCTGGTCCACGCCCGGTTAGCCCTCCAATCTCCTTCCGTCTCTCGTTTCCCTCCTCCTCACTCCTCCATCGTCAGTTCCCTTCAACCTTTCGACTGTCGACCGGCACTGGTTGAGGCCTCTTCGGTGTTGCTTTGGTGTTTGTCTGTTGCAGAGAGGACCTGCCAGCAGGTTACCGTCACTCTTTTTATGTGTGTCTTGCCTTAATTCAC
Organism: Hapsidospora chrysogenum ATCC 11550; assembly: GCA_000769265.1. Lineage (NCBI taxonomy): Eukaryota > Fungi > Ascomycota > Sordariomycetes > Hypocreales > Bionectriaceae > Hapsidospora > Hapsidospora chrysogena. The sequence continues at coordinate 146,062 of JPKY01000044.1, forward strand.
CTCGGTCACTCTTTTTTGCTCAATCGCATTCCACAAGCGCCCTCTGGCAGCAAGTCACTCTTTCACCATCATCTTCGCCTCGCTTCGCCTCGCCTCGCCTTTTTCCACCGGCTTTGTCGACACCAATACGACGACGACGACAACGACGATACATTTGGTTCTGGGTTGTTTGGATCCTCGTTCCCGTAGCCCAACGGTTATCTATCATCCTATCGATTCGACCGGTTCGCGATCACGTCCACGCCCGGCCTCCACTCGCTTCTCCCTCGACTCGGCCGTCCATCAATCGCCCTTCCCTGCGCACACGTTTATTACTCTTTGATTCTTTCTTAATGGCTATGACGACCTGATTCCTCCGTGCCTCGAATACGCTTCATCTGCTACCGCGACCGTCGACTATCTCCGTGCGTTTGCCACTCATTTGGAGGTTGGTTCGCAACAGCCTATTCCACGTGGAGCAATAAGTCGACGAAATATTGGCTCTGTCGAGATGGCCGCCCCCGGGCCATTCGGTGCCAATGGGTACCGAATGCAGCCCCGAATCAACCTGCGCAATGTCGAATCCTCGACCAGGCTTGTCGCGCGACGTGAAGGCGAGAAGCCACACACCCTGAGTGCCATGACTGTGCCCATTGTCCTCGGCATCACGTAAGTTCATTCCCCCATGACCGGTTGACTGAGTCTTCTGACAGGATATCACAGTATCCCTGTGGTTCTTGGTCTGGGCATTCTCTTGTACCTGCACCGTAGAAACGTGAAACGACAGAGGATCGAAGATGCCAAAGATCCCCATAGAGATCTCGATTTCGGCTTGGACGAGGGCCCCATGTCGAGTGGGAAGAAGAAGAAGAAGCAGGGCCGCATAAGCGCCCTCATGGGCGCCGAGAAGACTAGTGGCCACAAGACGAACCAGCTGTCCATGGACATGAACCTGGAATCGCCCTACCTCCTCCCACCCCAGGTCCACGGCTCCCAAGACTCCGTCCATACCTTGACTCGTGGCGGCCCGACAGACTTCGATCCTTACCGCATGGTCAACAGCGAGTGCGGCTCTATTCGGTCATTCAACCCCAACAAGGAAGGGTCCCTGTACGGTGACTCGATCAAGCCTGCGTCCATTTCAGGCCGGTCTGCGGGCGGAATGAGGATGCCTCCACGACAAGGCTCCTTTCCCAGGCACCCGCTTGACAACTCGTCCACCCCAAGCGAGAAGGACCCTTTTGGCACACCTTCAGCCCCCGAACCGGTTCACCATGGGCGCGGTACTCCCACCCTTCAGGAACCTATCGTTCCTATCAAGCCTGTCGTGCCGGAGATTGGCACGGTCCCCTATCCTGATGACGAGAAGTCAAGCGATGGTCTCCATAGAATCCCTTCCATCCAGGAGCCTTCTCCGGCTGTAGCGAAGAGCCCGGAGGACAGGTTCTCCAGTCCCCGTCATGATTCACGCCAGTTCCACCTCCCAGGCGTTGCCCAGTCGGACAACATGGACAACATTGGGGTGGCCCGTGCCGGTGACGACTCGCTTCCTCAGCACGCGGAACCTGCTGGACTGGGCCTGAACCTGGACCTCCCTCAGCCCATGTCTCCTCTGAAAGACGACATGTTTTCCGATGGGCAGGGCGGTCAAGGCCAGCCTATGCATGCCCAGGCCATCTCCACTCCCGATATCCGCCACTCTAAGGAGAGCGACTATGGCTACCCGGACTACAACCCCCAGATCCAGACAACTGAGTTCTATGACGACTACGAGGACTACGGCCGTGGGCGATCCGAGCATCGTGACCCCCCTCCCATGGATCACGGCGACCAGCCGCCATCGCAGGGCCTCGGGGTCCCGCAGCAGGACAACAAGAGACTATCCGTCGGATTCCGTCCGCTCCCTCCCGACGAGGTCACCGAGTCAGAGGATCCCGAGTACAGAGCCAACCGCATCCGATCCTTCTACAAGGAGTACTTTGACGACTCGAAGGAGGCGGCCCCACCGATGCCTCAAGTCCCCGCCGACTACTATGGCGGCGGAGAGTACTATGAGGATTACGATCAGCAATACCTCGGAGAAGCCACGTACTTTGATCCGGAGACGAACGCCTTCGTCATGCCGGGCGCCCAGCCTGTGCACCGTCGCGCCATGACCCCGCCGCCCGCAGGTCGCCGAGGTCCCCCGGGACCTGGTGGCCGCGGTCCTCCTGGAGGCCGTCGTGGTCCTCGACCCCCCCACGCGCCCCATGGGTCTCTTGGGGGACTGAGTCTCCCCGGCGGGCCACGCTCGCGAGCTGGCTCCGCCTGGGGCTCGCGTGCTCCCTCATCGCTGGGACCCCGACCGGACTCGTCCGCCTCCGCGAGAGCTGGCCGCCAGACGCCGAGGAAGAACCTCCCTCCGCCAAGCGCCCTGAACACTCTTCCCACACCCTCGAAGCTCAAGGATGACTCGTTTGCCATCTTCAACGCCGCCGACTTTGCGCCCCCCGAATCCTTCTCCGAGAGAGCACGTGGTCGTTCGCAGAGTCCCCTGGGCGAGAGGCGACCGTACTCGCCCAAGGTGCCGGCCGCCTCGCCCCTGGTGACGACCTACGACGAGCTCAATGCTCTCCCCAGCCCGTACGTATTTCTGGTTTCCCCTGGTGCTCATATTCACAAGCTAACTTGCGCAGGCACACGCTCCGCAAATCATCCACATTCACTGGCCTGGATTTCCTGCCTCCTAAGAAGTTCAGGGATCCGGACACGATGAGCGATGCGGGCAGTATCGCCAGCGGCCGCAGTGCGATTTCGTCGACGGCTCAAAGCGCTATTCGTATGGGAGCAGGCCGTGTGAGCCGACTGCCGGGTGACGCCGTGTTCACGCAGCAGGCTATGGCCAACGAGCTGAAGCCTCAATGGGGCATGCGCCCGTAAACACGGGGGCACCGTGGGAATTAGTGTCGTTTAATTGTTTCCGGCATAGCATAGGGGCTCGTTCCTGAGCCCGGACAACGGGACTGGCTTGTTTTCGATTCAAAGGAGTAATTAGGGTCATGATCTGACAGTCAACAGTCAATTCTTTTTCTTTCCTTTTCCAGTGGACCTGCATATAGACGGATATTGGGGATGAATCTTCCCGCCATGACAAATGTCCGAAAGGGGAGGGAAGATTGTATATAGGGTGTCGAATTGGAAAGGATGTGTGACCCAGACGATGCGACCTGAGCACATTATTGACGTGGAAATCCGATGATGGTTCTTGGAGGTCATTGATCAGAGAGGAAGCTACTGATGTGTGGCTGTCTCTCTGTCTGTCGGTCTACCTGCGTGAATCAGCGGTGGGTCTAGGCCGCTGAGGCTATGTAGGTAGTCGGGGGCGACAAGATTAAGCGCGTTCTATTTCTGTCGTATGTGGGGACTGGTGAGCTGGCTGCTGCCGATCTTCCACAGCCGAATACACGAATAAATGTCAGCTACTCGTATAGCCCATGCCTCTGGCTACTTATGGCTTGGTGGATGGTGATGATGTTAGGTACCTAGTATTGTACGAGGAGGGGCGTATATCATGGGATGAGGAGGCGCCTCGGCTTCTCAAGTACTCACTCTTCCGCCGTCGTTTCACAATAGTACTCGTACCCCGTAGAACCAGAATCAAGGTAGCAGAGCAGCACATCCATCTATGCAAGGTACAGATACCGTGTGTCCGATAGCATAATACCGGAATTGTTGCGGATTACAGTGTCATGTTGTGCCATTCCCCCCGGGCCTTGTTCTGGAGGGAGGGGGACTGGAATGTAAGCTGGAGCAACATATATGAAATAATCAGAGGTCGTCGTCGTCGTCGACTTGGGGCGCGATGTGAAACCTGGTGACATTCATTGTGCGATGTTAGAGTTGCCAAGAAGTGAGAATGGAATTGATTGGAGATGACACCAGTGCTGGTTCTGGGACGCAAAGGTGGTCCATCCATGATCTAGCTGTGGTAGTGTCGAGGTACTAGTACATGGATTTTTGTCCGGGCCCTCCGTCCGTGGGACCGATTCGTTCTTGTCCAATTCTTCCTGCAATTGCTCCCCTCAGATCTCCGTTGGCTGCACGACATTCCCGGTTCAAGGCTGTGTCAATATCAGAACCCGGCAGTGGATCAGGATTGTGAACTTGTGGCCGTGGATGGCCAGACGGGGGGGGATTGTACTGGAAGATACATTGATAGTAATAATGATATAATGATACAGGTACCTTGGGACCAGCAGTGGTAATGTGGAACGAGCAAACCACCTGCACCCACAACTTCAGCTTCAGTGCATACCTTAGTACCTGAGGTACTGGTACTCGTACCTACCTTATCCTGTCCATAACACTCCACTGCCAGCCAGCCGCGCCCGGACCCCCAGAGCGCTGCGCCGCAACCAACCGACTACTCCCCACGGTTCCTCCCATTTTCTGCTCACCCCAGCCCTTTGACATCGTTTGTACTCCTCCGTGCGACCAAATCATCACGTCTGCCGTCGCCCATCACGCACCCGCCCCCCAAGATCCGAATTCCATTCACGCTCAAAACTATCGGGACCATTAGTTCATGTCATCTGATTCTGAGTTTCTGAACTCTCGAGGTACTTGATTGATCAACCCCCTTTCTTCGTCCCGCGTTACCGTCAGCTTCGGCTTCAGCTCGTCGGGCTGCACCGGGGCTGTGCCACACACACACTCTCTCTACCCATCACCAGAACGACCACGACATCGCAGACTGCGTCTAATGTCGAACTCTCCGGTGTCGTCAATCTTCTTCTACCTATCCTTCCCCTATCATCAGCCTATTCGTCACCCCACTGTCCCCGTTCCACACAGGTCTTGCTGACGCGACGACTCCTGTCGCAGGCGCACTGCTCGCGTGAGCACAACCCCTATCACTGGCCTCGGCCATGTCTGCAAGCCCGAGCGAAGAGGTGCCCGTCACCGAGGAGCCTACCGATGCTCCCGCCCCTACTGAGACCGAAGACCCTGAGCCGCCTCCGGAGACGACGGCCGCCGATCCCGATCCTGAGCCCGAGCCCGAGCCCGAGCCCGAGCCCGAGCCTGAGCCTACGTCCCAGAGACCGCCGCCGCCGCCTCCTCCCCCTCCTCCGGCAGATGACACCCCAACCGCGACTGAACCCCCTCCCGATGATGAGCCTACATCGACCACCCAACGCCCGCAGCCATCTACTTCCAGTGATGACTCGTCTAGCGATGAGCCTACCAGTACGACCGAACCCCCTGATGAACCCACTACAACCAGCGGCGACGACGACGAGGAGGAGCCCACGACGACCGAGGCACCAGAGACGGACACGGAGGCGGACACCACAGAGGTGATCACCACCACACGGGTCGACGATAGAACCACAAGCGTCGTAGTCATCACCGCCACCAGGGACCGGCCCGAGGATGATCAACCTACCGAGACCTCCGGACCAGGCGTCGATCCCACGCCCATCAACCCGGGCGGCGACAACGGCAACGGCGGCGGCCTCACCTCGGGCGCCAAGATTGCCATTGGCGTGGCCGTCCCCATCGGTGCCATCGCCATCCTCGCCCTCGTCGCACTCTTCTTCTGGAAGAAGCGTCGGGCCAGACGTATGGCTGAGGAGGAGCGCAGGAAGGAGGTCGAGGACTACTCCTACAACCCCAATGCCGACCCCACGATTCCCAACGTCATGGGCGGCGGCCCCGCGGATGGCGGCTACGAGATGAGGGAAGACGGGGCCGGATACCGCGGGTGGGGTTCTACCACCGTCGCTGGTTCCGCCGGCCGCAAGGCGTCGACGGCCATGTCTGGCGGTGGTCTGGCCTACTCCGATGCCACCTCCCCCACGCAGGCCAATGCCTCCGTAGACAGGTCCGACGAGGTGTACTCCCCCGAGGGCGAGATCCTCGGCGCCATGGGCCCGGCCGCCGCCAACAACCGCGGCACCGGCGTGAACCGCGGTCCGTCCAACGCATCGTCGTACAGCGCCGCCAACCGCTCCGACAACTCAGACGGCGCCATGTCCTACGGCAACAACGCCGCCTACTACGACCAGCAGGCGCACCCGGATGCCTATGCCGCCGGTGGTGCTGGTGCTGGTGCTGGTGCTGGTGCTGGTGCTGGCGGCGCGCCACAGGAGCTGCCCAGTGGTCCCGTCATACGCGATAATCCCGCGAGGCGGAACACGCGCATCGAGAATCCTTCGCACTATCCTCAGCAGAGCGCTGGCATCTCCCAGAATTTCTGAGGCGGCCGCTTCCCACCTGGCGAAAAATAAAATCAAGTCAGAATTCCCAGCTTAGACGCGTATATATATATACATGTTTATATATATACACACGTCTTTACTATACCTTTTTTTTTTCTATAAGCGGAGAACATTGGGGTTTTTTTTTTTTTTTTTTTNTTTTCTATAAGCGGAGAACATTGGGGTTTTTTTTTTTTTTTTTTCCATTTTCCCTTTTGGCGTTCTGGAGACACTCCTTGGATACTCTTGCGGTTTATAATTATTTCGATTGGCACCATCCTTTATATTGGTTTACTACGACTTCCTTCCGACACCATCGCCATCCTTCTACACTACACTCGATCATTTAATCCGACACGCTCCCTCGATACTAGCTGGAATCCAACGCACTGCTCACCCGCAGCGCATCACTCTGCCACCAGTGTTTCTACCCTAACGCGGAGGAGGAGGAAGAGGAGGAAGAGAGGCAGGGGAGAGAACAGGAAGGGGATAACCAATTGTGAAAGGGAAATGCTTAGACGTCCTGAGGAGAGATGCACTGCTGTGCATGACTCTGAGTTATACACTTATTAGTATACCTAGTTGTATATAAAAACGAAGCCGGCGTAGCGATTTTGCAACCTCATAACATTTTGTCCTTCTTCAATCCTGTTGATGGATATATGATATGAAACCCCGAGAACTCGCGTGAGAGTCGCGTGCAAGCTTCTGGTGTTGGATCGATACGGATACTGAGAGCTGTCTTAGACATTCCATGTCTGTTTTACAAGCAAGTGCGAGTACAAGGCAGGTCAAGGCAGGGAACATAGATCCTACTACATACTCGTACAGACCTTAGCCCATCACCACGCCTCCCGCACAACCCCCTTCACCCCCATCCCCTGACTCAACTCCATCCTATCCCACCAGAACCTACATACTTCCCTCTCCCTCTCCGTCACCCCCCTCCTCCGCACGGCCACACCCTCCTCCCTCCCTCCGCACATCTCATCATTCCCCTCCCCAAACACCAGCAGCTCGCCCCCGCCGCCATCCCCCGCAAACGGCGTCTCGAACACTGGCCACACGTCCCGCTCCAACTCGCCCCTCGGCGCGGCCACAAACGCCGCCCACCGCTTGTGCATCTCGGCGCTTATAGCCTCCAGGCCTGGATGTCCGCGCAGCTCCTCCTCCTCGGGGCGCACCATGGGTGACTGGGCGCAGTGGCCAGATGTCTTGCCCTCCCCCTCCTCGTCCGCGTTGAAGCCGGCGTACTCGTAGAGGTACACACGTGCGCCTGCGCGCGAGGCCATGTGGGCCGTGTGGAGCACGGGACATATGTACGCGTAGTGCCCGTAGGCTTCGTGCAGTCTCCTGTGCTTCTGCGCATGGCTTGCCCCCGGTCCTGGGTCTGGGTACACTGCCTCCAGGGCATCTAGGTCTAGCGCGGGGATCAGAGCGGCAAAGAAGTCCCGGAAGGCCGGCAGTTTGGCAGGCATAAAGTCAGCGCCCTCATCGGAGCAGAAACCCGTGAGAATAGCAGGTAGCGGAAGGGGCCGCGGCTGCTTCCAGAGCTTGAGGGGCAGATCCGGGATGGCGGGACCACCGTCGACGACAGGCTGAAAGGGCCAGGCGAGCGAGTCCATGTTCTCGGCCCAGATCTTGAGGCTGGAGTGGAGGATGTCGTCGACGGTGCGGGTCTCTCTCTGGCCTGGGAGGTGCCGCCGGAAGGAGGCGAACTGGGACTTGGTACGCGGGTGGGAGATTGACAACACGGAGCGGGCGGTCGGTGAGCCGGATTCGAGGATGGCCTTGCTGCAGGCGAGAGGGTTCGGATTCAGCATGTGGTGACCGATCTACATTGTGTATCTCATGTCAGTGTGGCGTATCCTTTGCCGTCTTTCCGATGCGAAGTTGTATAAGGGCCGAGTGTGTACTACTACTACTCACCGAGTGCGCCCCAGCACTCACGCCCATGAGCGTGATATCCTCAATATCCCCCCCAAACACCCCAATCGACTCCCTCAGCCACTCGACCGCAAGCCTCTGATCCCTCAACCCGAGATTGCTATCCGCATCGTCTCCTTCCTCGCCCGGCCCAAACCCCAGAGCCCCAAGCCGGTACCCAACACTCACACCCAAGATATCCTTCTCGCTCCTCGCCACAAACGCCGCCACGTCACTATCCAGCGGATTCCCAAAATTGAACCCCCCGCCGTGGAGGTATACCACGACCGGCATCTTCTCGTCCTCGGTGCGACCGCTCGGCCGCGTAATGTTCACCCTTAGCGAATCCTCGGACGTCTCCTGCGGGGACATGGGCACCGGACATGGCGGGCTCGGCTTGGTCGCGTCTACCTCGCCGGAGAGGGAGCGCAGGGGCACACTGACTGGGGCCTTGAAACGGGCAGCTTTGGCATAGTGTATGCCGTAGAATATGTCCAGGGCCTTGGGGTAGAACTCGGATGGGCGCTGTGCCTTTCCCACGATGGTGCAGTTATCAAGTGTGACCGTCACGGTGGACGGTGGTAACACCGATGCCATCTCAGATGTCGGGCGGGCGGCGGTTGATAAACGTGTAAGTCTCGTAGACCTATACGCTTGGATTCTCCGCGTCGGAGATTGAAAGGATCAAAGGGAAGAGTGACTGCCAGGATCATCTAGATGTGAGCGTGGGTTTAACGGGAAGGGAGGGTGCCATGGTGGGGCACCCGCCTCAACAGAAGACCGGGCAGGTGACATTCATGAGAGTTGACGCGGTGTGGGCTGCCCTCTCGTCCCAATTGATACAGCTAATGCCCAGCTCCAGCTCCATTGGGAGTCGCAATTTGCTTCAATTGCTCTGCATACAAATACAAATACTTCACTGCTGGACAGACTCATCTAGCAATAACTATAGACCTCCCCGCAGCCAAATCAAAACAAACAGGTGCAACCGAGTGGAGGCAATATCTATGCCACGTAAAACTCCTTCCATATGGCGTCATGAGACGCCACGCTCAGGACAAAAGGAAAGGTGCTAAGCCCATGACGGGCACATCGTCGTCAAGACACTGCCCGTCACAGGTCATCCGTGGCCATCGCCTCCTTCGATCAATCAATGCCCAACCACATATCTCTGGCCGAGTAAGGTTCGCTCCAGGGACTCTTCGCTAAGCTCTGGCTTGTGCTTTCGGACGTGTTGCGTCCAAGTGGCCCAGCTTCTTTTGCCGTTGCCTCTCTGCCCACTCACGACTCGCTGCCCTGGAACGTTCCGCAGCCTGCTCTCGGGCCAGTTTGGCCGCCAACTCTCGATCCCTCTTTTCTCTCTCCCGCTCCCGACTGTAACTGTTGTCGCGGGCCAAGATCTCCTTGCCTCGTGCCCGCTGCTGTGCCACCTCCTCCAGCGACACGGAGCTACGCTTCTCGCTCACGCTTGTCGACACTGATGTACCTCGGCTTCCATCGTTTGCGGGTAGAACAATGGAGTTTCTGCCTCGGCTTTGAGGAGAATTGATTATTGCTGAAGTGGCGGAGGCCAGTCGTTCCAATGAGTTTGACGTAGCTAGGCGTTTGATCTTGTTGGTATCGTGGCTCCTCGGTGCGTCTCCTTCACTACTCTTCCCCCGGCGAGCTAGACTGGCAATTGTCTCTCGGGGGACTGTTCTCGGGGTGAGGCTATGCCTGATAGGCCTGGCCTTGAACTCGCGCCTCTTCCGCTCCTCTTCTTCCTGGGCCTTGAGCCTGGCTTCCCTCTCCTCTCGCTTGCGGCGAGAGATGGCCTCGCCAGGCAGCTCAAAGGTGGGTCTCGTGGGTGCTTTGATAGATTTTTGTTTCTGAGCGGTGGCGTTTGGTCTCGGAGGTATAGCGTTTGCTTTCTGGGCCTCAGCCTGTTGAGCCTTGCGCGCCTCCCGCTGTTCCTTCAACCTCTGAGAGACTGCTTCGCCAGGGAGCCGGAAGCTGGGTACCGTCAGTGGTTTTGTTGATTTGACTGGCGTTCGGCGGTCTGCTGGACGGGAAGTAGTGGAATTTGGCCGCGAAAGCGACACATCCATCGCTTTTTGCTCGGCGACGACATCCTGAGCCACAGTCGTCTTCTCGCGAAGCGTCAGAGAGCTTGAACGGCGTAGCGCTGGCTTCGTTGGCTGACTGGGCTTAACGCGAACCGTAGCGGACTGACCGGTCACGATCCTTACTCTCTTGGCGGATGGCTTGTGGGTGTCAGATGGAACATCACCACCTCGGTCGGCCGCTGTGTGCTCTGTGCGCCTCGAAGTTGTGACGGCGCTGACGGCTTCAATTTCCTCCTCAAGCCTGTCCAGCTCCTCCAAGGAATCCTCAATGAGAGGCACCGTTGCTGAGCCGCGTTGAGGCGACTGGTCCATGTAGCCGGTGTTCCGTTCGCCCACCTGGATGAGGGAGGGTGACGCCGCTTGTTCAACAGTCTCGACCTGGGCCCCCTTCATAGGCACCTCTGCTTTTGCCATTGGCTGCGAAAGAAACATGTTCACCTGACTCTCGAGGTCCCTAGACTCCTCCGACGATGACATCAACACCGCATCTCTGTTCTCAAGTGGGGTCGCTATAAAGGTGTAGATATTAGCGTCTTCGCCCTCTCCATTACGTTCCTCTGGGGAGGCTGAGCCGGTGGTTTGCGCCAGCAAGTTGCAGCCAAACACCATCGTTCCCTTTAGCCCGCCGTCCTGGTCACTCTCTGAGGCTCTCGGATGGCGGTACTCAGTCGAACGAGCTGGCGCCGGGTAGGTTATGACCCATTCGTACTGACCTGCCAGTTGCTTTTTGACTTGACGTTCCACCGAGTGATCGATTTGAGTGGCAGCAGGTGAGTTATGCTCAGCGTCATGGCCTGTCCAGACTATAGTCAGTCAAGTATTGAGGTTAATGGTAACATCCTGACAAACCTGGAAATAGCATGCCCGATGCTCGAGAATGGTCGGGGGGATGACCAGCTGCCAGAAAGTGTTTGTCCTCTGCTTCGCAGCTGGACGACGATTCTTTCCGGTCCTTGTCCAACGGCTCAAAAGTCTGATTGTCGATAAGCGGCCGTCGCCGAGGAGAAGGAGAGAGGAGTTTGGCAAGATTGTACGACTCCTTGCTGGGGCTGTTTCTACCCTGCTCGCCGGCAAAGACGTGGCGATGGCGAGTAGATAGCGCCTGATAGTCCAGTGGTAGTCCCTTCAAGACCCTCGTCTCGTTGTCGCTCGCAGACTGAGGAGAAGCGTGAGGATCCGTCTGGTCGAGGTCGCACTCGTCCGGGAGAATGTCAAAGCTCACAGGCCGAATCCTGGCGCCGCGAACCATACTGGCACCATGGGTTCCTGGGAACCCTGGGAAGCCAATTGGGAGGCCAAGCGAAGTATAATTTCGCTGATCAGCAGGGGGGTGCCCGGGTAGCAATGAAACGGCCGCGGAAGCGGGGCCGTGCTGGAGTCGAAGGCTTGAAGCCACGAGCTCTGGTTGCAAGCCGACTGCCGGGGTCTGTCTGTCTGGCTACTCGTACGTTGGAATGTTCCGCCCACTCAGGCCAATGAGATGATGCAGTTAGCAATGATGATGCTGTTAGACGGGATGATGGTTGTTGTCAACGATGGGAAGTGGGGAGGAGAGGAGAGGAGGAGATGGAGAGAATCATTTATTGGATTGGTTTGTTTTCTTTCTCTGACGCTCTAGGTGGTTCTTTCCGCAGCACTTCGTTCGGTCATAAGATGCAGGTGCGAACGGCACTTGTACAACCGTTGGGAGCATGCCGACAGTCGCGTTCGACGCGTCGTCCAATGGTGGTGTGGGAATCGATTACCATGACTAAGCCACGCGTTTCGCGTCGACCTCGGTCGTCCCTGGCTGTCGGGGGTTAGGTTCCATTTTCGGCAGATGAGGGTCATCATTCATCAATGAATTAATGAAATGATTCCAGAGTTATCCGTTGTCTGCAGAACCCAGCTCTGTAGCACCCTCATCCACCAACGATACTGGTCAGAGTCCCAGCGCTGTTGCTGCGGAGCCCTCCTGTAAACATGTACCGCACGGTCCTCGGGCATGCTCTCCGTCGGAAACTCCCACCAGGGGGCTAGTAACGAACGACGGGTAGTGGCTTCCGGTGGGGATATCTGAGTGTTTTCAGAGGATAGCGCTGGACACGTAAGGTGGCTAGTATTCGCAGTGCTACCGTGTCATGTCACGCGGATCATCGGCTGGGCCACGTTCGACCTTCTCGCTGACAGAAGCGGCCCATAGGTCGGTTCCTCTGGGTTGGTTCGACGTAGAGCGTATATAAGGCTGGCGTGTCGTTGGACTGCACTACGGGCTCATGGCGGATTCGTTTGCGGCAGCTTCTGCTTCCGCTGCCTCGGCCGCCTCAGCTTGTGCGTGCACATTCGGAGCATGTTCAGTCGGTATGCGAACGAGTGTCTGTGGAAGGGGAGGAGAGTTGTCCGGTTCGTCTTTTGAATCACCAGGTGTCTTGGCCAGTTTGGCTAAAGGGTAAAATATCATTAGCCAGGCCCAACTGCGTCACAAGACACTGGAAGCAATGGATATGACTTACACGATGCCATGTTGATTGCGCGTAGGACATTATGCCAGTTCCCCACGACTGCCGCGATGGCTGCAATAAAGCGTCAGACCAGGCCCCGCTGCTGGTTAAACCTTGGGATCATCCAGCTACCTTCTGTTCCATCCGACAGTGTAGAGAGCTTCTGCTCGAGCGACTCCATCTGGGTCGCGACCGCGGCGCTCAGTTCCTTGAGCTCCTTGAGGTGCGCAAGCTCCGCTTTCTTCTCTTCGATCCGCGCCACCAGCGCAGGCGACTGTGCGACTGACGATCCCACGCCACTGGGAGCGCGCACATGCGACGAGAGCGATCGCGTGTGGTACGACATTCTGAGCTCGGCGTCTAGGCGTATTCGGGTGTGAGGTCAACTGGTCGGAAGTATCTTGACGATTATGTACACCAGCGCGCGCCGCCACTGAAGCAATGGAGGGGTCAATGGACGGTTGCGGGTGGCCTGCACTGGTGCAAGGAGGGGCGGCGCCCCGGCAACCACCACCCGCTGGTATTCAAGCCCCACTATACCTAAACAGGATGATAGTAAATAATACTCGTACTCGTAGAAACGGAGCTTGGACAACACCAAATCATTTCCCGCCTTGGCCCAAGAGACCGCCAATTGCCTACAACCACAAACTGGCACCTTGGGACACCACACTTTTCAAATCATCGCGAGCTCTTCCCAACGGCGCGTCACGCGCATCAACACATTCGCTCCCCCTGGCTCACACATACATGTTGCATTATGAGCTATGGCTAGGCTAATCGAGCCCCCAGTGTCTACGGACAGCCTCGAGACGCGTGAGTCAAACCCCCCAACAGTTCCGCCTATACTTGTTGGACTCCCGAGGACCGCCGACCTAACGCTGCTACTGCAGTCCGCAAGAAGCTCCTTCGCCAGAACAGAGACCTTGCCAAGTCGAATAATATCCGCGCCCTCAAGATCAGGGAGTTGGAGAATCAGTGCGCCTGTATGCTCTCCGAGAATGTCGAGTTGCGCGGGCGCGTCATCGAGCTCGAGAAGCAGGTCGAGGACAGCGAAACCCGGCGGATAGCAGACCATGCCATGGCTATCAAGGCAAAGCTGGAAGCGCAGCTGACGGAATGGGGAACACTTATCGCTGGACTCGGCCTGGAGCCGCCCCCGAAGCGGCACTCGCCCCGAGTCAGCAGCTCGTCGAAACGCCGGACAAGCTTCAGCTTTAACAGGACCAGTCCTTCTCAGAGGAGGCTCCGTGATGTTGCCAAGGATATTGAGGAACTTGGTCACATCTCAGAGCACAAGTCGTTTTCGCGCATGTCTATGAAGTATGTCCCTCAACTCCTCGGGTATGCGTGTCCGCGATGTTCTGACTGACAACGAGAAGCCCTGAACAGATTCTTGCCCTGCGGTCAGAGGCAGATTCGGCGCGCGGTGGCTCCCCCGAGCTCGGACCTCCGCCCATGTCGCAGTTCATCGAAGATGACCACGTCGACGTCGATTCCTCACAAGCCTCTCCGCCGAAACAGCACGAACCGAGCCCAATAAAAACGGCCGAACCTCCTATGATGCTTTCATCCCCCAAGTCTGATAACAATTATGAGCCGTCACCATCGCCACAGAAGAAGAGAGATACAGTTTCCCGCCCCGCCAAGACTGAACGGCCAGCTCCGGAAGACAAACCACAAAAGCCCCAGCCACAGACCTCATCCGTATCCCAGGCACCTGCCGCGACCCCCACTAAGGCCGGAGTCAAGCGCAAGCTTGCCGTGCGCGATGAAGCTATCGTCCCCAAGCCAGCCTCAAAGACGACGAATGAGAATCAGCCTCCGCGCCTGATGGCCGGTAAATCATCCATTCGCGACAAGGCAGGGGGGAAGCCAGTCAAGGAGCTGCCAGCAATGAGGAAAGAGGAACGCCCGTCGTCACAGCAATCCCAGCGCAAGCCCCTGTCGTCAAAGAGCACCAACGACGATATCAGTTCGCCCAAGAAGAAAACGAAGCAATCAACAGCCGACGAAGTAACAGCAGCCAAGTCGGATCTGAAAAGGACGAAACCCATACAGAACAGACCAAGGCTTAAGGCGCAAAACTTGAAACCGGCCGTCACTGATGTGGTACCTGAGCCAGAACCCGCTCCAGCGGTGGCGACTGTGACTGCTTCCGACCTGGGGACGCCGCTGGCAGAGCCAGAGCTTCTTGCCCCGAATTCCCCGATATCAGCGGCGCCACCCGACGCCTCCCGCGGAGACACCCCGCCTCCTGCAGATATCAGCTCCAGGGGGGAGACGTCCCGGGCGAGCAGGCGCAGCAGGGGCGTTGTCAGTTACGCAGAACCAAACCTGAGGGACAAGATGCGGAGGCCAACAAAGGATTTGGTGGACGCGGTGACAGGCTCACGTCGTTCGAGTCACTTTGAACTCAGCCATGATTCGACGACAAAGTCCAGGCCCGGATCGCACTCGAGAACGTTACCTGAAACGTGTGCCCCCGGTCCCGAACCGGGCAGCATACCGGCTAGCCCATCAGCTGGGCGGGGACCGTCCTCCCAGGACCTGCCAAAGTCGGTGGCAACGCAGAGAAAGAAGCGGTCATCGTCGGCCGTTGCCAAGGAGGATCCAGACACATCGCACGAAAGCACCGAGAGTCTACCCGCCTCGGAGGATGTCGACCTCTACGAATTCATGCCATCATCCCCCAATGCCGGGAAGCAAGGCAGGAGGAAAGGCAACAACAACCGGCAGGCGAAGTCCTCGCGGCGGTTCTCGGAAGCGTTGGATAATGACGACCCATTCCTTCCGACCGAGCGATCATCGTCTCGGCGGAGGAGCATGTTGGTGTAGCAACACTTGTTGGGACAGGGTTTGATGCAGGATCAATACAGTAGCATGCGGGCGTTTGAATGGGGTTTCTGTCTTGTCAAATGGGTGCATTCTTTTTCCACGGCGTCCTCCCATGGCTGTACTCTTGAGATACCAAAGCGGCAGATCATATTTCATACTTTGTAGTATTCACACATTTCTCTCTCTCTCTTTCTCTCGCTGTCGCTGTTATGCATGGCCGTGTGTCCTGGTTAGCAAACGCCGGCGGTTTATGTCAAGGCGCAAGAATGAAACCCTGATTGGAATACGTCAAGGTAGTAGGTAATATTGTCTCGTGGGACGTGGTAGGTACGCGCCATCGTAGTATATGGGGTATCGACTTCAGCGCCAGTCTTACACGCCTTTCGTAGGTAGTACGTCTCTTCCCTGCGGGGTTCTCTCCTCATTTGCGCGCGGAGCGTCATGAGCCGCCGGATGGCTCGACCGGTTTTGTGTATGTAACCTTTTCCACCGCGACGCTCTCGTTTCCGTTATCATCCTTTCTCAGCTGGTACACGTAGAGTGTGAGGGAGATTCCTTGTACCTGGGAGTTCAAGTCAGCATCCTGCTCGTGGGCATTGGCCGCATGGGCTGGTAAGTGGATAGGCGCATCGGTCCTACATCCATCAAACAGAAACTCGGCGTAGGGTCCTCAGCCTCGAGGCCCAGGCCAGTGTGAAACGCGCCGGTAGCGCTCCCCGGGTTAACAAAGAACTTGTCCATATACTCAAACGCATCGAAGCGGTGCGTGCCGCCCCAGCAGAGGACGTCGACGTCGAGGCGGTTCGCCTCGGCGAGGAGGAGGTCCGGCTCGGGGGAGACGAGAGTGAAGCCCTCGAGGAAGCCGATGCGGATGCCGCCGTGGACGACGACCTGGGTGATGGGCAGGGAGGTGGCCTCGACGTCGTGGCGGCCCTTGACGATTTTGAGGTCGGGAGAGATGGAGCGCAGGTACTCGTATGTGTGCTTGTCGGTGAGGTTGCCGAGGCAGAGGGTCTGGGAGATCTTTCCTGGGGCGAGGAGTTTCTTGAACTGCAAGGTCGAGGAGGGGTTAGATGGCGCGATTGCGAGGCAGGGCCGGGAAGCGGAGGGAGGGGATGGAGAGGACGGGAGGTTGGGGGTGGGAGGAGCTCACCTTGGCGGGTATGTCTAGAGCTCGGTCGGGGATGTGCATGTCCCCGATGACGAGGATGAGGAACGCCATGATTGCCTCACCGCGGTTTGACGGTGGACGGTGGCGGGCGACGGAGAGTCGTTTATAGGAATTGGCGGGAATTGGCGACGCGACGGGAGTGGCTGGTGATGATGATAAGGATCTGGGGTTGACGTCGCCGGTCGGGGTGGGAGCTTGGTCTCGGTGTTCGGAGGGGTACGTGTAGCAGGGCGGTGCACCAGTCGTACAGCACCTCAATTACTACGCGAGTTACGTAGTACCTATAGTAGTACCTTGGTAGTATCAGAGTATTGCAACTCCAACCTCCCATCAACCAAGCAACCAGGCGGCATCTTCCATCGAGTTGCCCATCAGAATGCGACATACTCGCAGGTGTATGTGTGGAAGCAATTATCTTCAAGCTATAACGAGCTCTTCCTTCGGCTACCTCTCATGCAAGCTTCTCTGCCAACACACATTTACTTGGTACCTAGGAGGGGTCTAGGGTAGGAGAGCGTGTAATGACGGGAAAAGGCACAACATGAAGCGAGGGCTGCCTGCCTACTTGTACTTGGTAGCATTCTGGTATCAGCTGTCGCGTACAGGTATTGCAGAAGGGACCCGGCAAAAAGAAGCAGTGAATTGGATAGTATTGTTGGTTGAGGCTATATGTACCCAGTACCCTCTTTCCGGTGCCCTCGGACGTGTAAGTCACTCGACCTCCATTAAGTGTTGTCGGTATCAGCTACTATTACTGGTGACACTGTTTTGGCCACCGCTCATGCCATATTAGAGTGGCTGCACTTAAATCGATTGCGCCCAAAGGGTTCAAAACTACTAACTTAGTAGGTAAGGTGTACGCGTGCTCGTGGCTGCCTGTAACTGCATTGCCTGCAGTGCTCTGTGCTGATCAAACCCCAAACCAGTGACGAATACTTATACTTGGTCCAGAGAACAACACCCCGCAACTACACCCATTTCACATCATCAACATCCCATCCTTCAAAGACAAGTTGCATATCGTCTTTTCATCATCGAAATATCAAACATAAGAGAATCCTTCATCTAAAAAAACCGACCTATTCCTACGGTGACCAACCACCATCTCGAACCTAACCTCCCGGGCCCGTCCTCCATCATGCCCACCGAAGGCGTCTGGACCTCCCCCGAGGGCAAAAAGGTCTTCATCCCCCTCGAGAACAACCCCGAAGTCTTCACCTCCCTCGTCCACGACCTCGGCGTCTCGCCCGATCTGGGCTTCTACGACGTCTACAGCATCGACGAGCCGAGCCTGCTCTCCATGGTGCCCCGTCCCGCCCACGCCCTCATCTTCATCACCCCGGCCCCCATGTACTGGTCCGTCCGCGAGCAGGACGGCATCCCCCAGGCCAAGGACCGCCTCTCCTACGACGGGGCCGGAGACGAGGAGCCCGTCACCTGGTTCCTGCAGACCATGGGGAACGCCTGTGGGCTGATTGCCCTGCTGCATGCCGTGGCCAACGGGGATGCGCGGCGCTTTGTCAAGGACGGCTCGCTGCTGGATCATCTCCTCAAAGAGGGCGCGCCTCTGAAGCCCCGGGATCGCGCGGATCTGCTCTACAACAGCCGGGAGCTGGAGGAGGCGCACATGCGGGCTGCTCGCAGGGGTGACACCAGCGCTCCCAGGGCGGATGAGCACTGTGGCTATCACTTCATCGCGTTCACAAAGGGCAAGGACGGCCATCTGTGGGAGCTGGAGGGTGGTTGCGATGGGCCTGTAGATCGGGGCATGCTGCCCGAGGACGCGGATATGCTGAGTGAGGAGGCGCTGAAGAAGGGTATCCGGAAGTACTTGGAGTTTGCAAACGGCAACCTCGAATTCAGCATCGTCGCCCTGGCCAACAGGACGGAGGGTGATGGAGGTTGAGACAAGTCAAAGGTAGGAAGGACGGGCAATCAATGTCTAGATACGCACCCAGGTACCCGGACAGACTGTCAAGGAAACATCACTAATACACTTTGCAACCACGGCCAAGAAATGGGAAATGCCAAACATGCTGATAATATATTCATCGAAATTACATGTACCAGCGTGGCACCCAAAAGTGAGCTTCTAAAAACCCCCTCTGGCTACCCGCCTAAGTGTATTTTTTTCCACCACGGATCCGAGAAACAGAATTCATGCTCATAAAGGTATATCCTCCACCAAGCCTGAGAAACACCTCCTCACGCGCTTATCAAATGCAGTATTCCTTGAGCCGGCATAAGGGAGTGCCAGCTTAGACGGGGATCATGCCCACGACGACAGAGATGATAGGGGTCAGGACGGGGACCAGCTGAGGGACATCAAAGCCACCCAGGATGGGCTTCAGGGCGGGGAGGAGAGCGGCTTGGATGGCGGAGTCGAGGCCGGCCACGACGGACAGGAGGCTGGCAACCAGGGCGACGAGGCCGTGGACCTCGGCGATGAGCTTGGCCTGGAGGTCCAGGACGTTGAGGCTCTTGACAATGACGACGATGTGGGCAACAAGGCCGCCAACCAACTCAACGACGGCGTCGGCGTCAATGGACTCGACGACCTCACCGGCCTTGAGGTCGGAAATGAGCTTGGTCAGGTCGACCTTGAGAGCATCGATATGCTCGATGACGGTGATCTCGGCAACCTTCTTCTGGACCTTGCCGACCTCGACCTTGGAGATGGTAGTCTTGATGGTCTCGGTGTGCTCCTTGACGACGGTCACGGTCTCCTTGACCTGCGAGACGACGTTGATCTCGGCGCGCTTGACGACCGAGTCAACGGGGAGGGCAGCAACGATGTCCTTGACAGGCAGACGGGCGACGATGGCGTTGATAGGCAGGCGGCTGACAATGCCGTCGACGGGGAGACGGGCGACGAGGGCATCAGCGAGGTCGGTGGCGGGGATGCGCTGGAGCAGAGCACCGACGATGGGGACGGTGCTGAGGTCAGCACGCTTAACGGGCAGGTTCTGGGCGACGTCACCAGCGACGGGGAGCCGGGACACGATGTCGCTGACGGGGAGACGGGCAATGACGTCCTCAACCGGCAGGGCGTTGACAACGACGTTGACGTCGAGGCCGTCCAGGATGTCATCCACGCTCAGGGTAGCCAGGAGGCCATCGAGGAGGTCAGCTGCGGGGAGGTTGTCAAGCAGACCGCCCAGGAGGGGGATGCCGCCGAGGAAGTCGGTGACGTCCTCGACCTTCTCATCAGCATCCTCACCAACGTCGCGCTTGATAGGGACGGCGCTGACGATCTCGCCCAGGGGCAGAGCGCTGACAATCTGGTTGACGGGGAGGGCGGCGACGATCTCCTGGATGGGGAGGCGGTCGACCAGCTCGTCGGCAGGGACGACGGAGAAGACGCCCTTCAGGATGTCGGTGGCGGGGACGTTCTCGAGGAGGTCTCCGACAATGGGGACGTTGCCGAGAATGGCGTCAGCAGTGTCGAGGACGTTGTCGAGGAGAGGCGCGGCAGAGGCCGCGGTAGCCAGAGTGGCCGCGGAGAAGACGGTGGCCTTCATTATAAAATGAGTGACTTGGATTAAGTATTATAAAAGAATGACTGGAGCGAGTTGGTCCGAAGAGGAAAAAAAGAGCGACTGGAGGCTGAATCTGGATCTGGGTTGCTAGAGGAGTAGGAAAGAAAGAAGCCAGAGGAACCCGACTCACAGGACGCGGGCAGTTAAATCCAGATCTCGCATCCCCCTATTCCCTAGTTTGTGACGAGCTCAGGGGGTTCTTGCAAATGAGCCATGAGGTCACGCTTGAGTGGATGACCACGGTGCGACTAGGGTGAGGCAAAGGATCGCCATCGGGATCCATAGTGTTGATGTCTGTTGGTGGTTTGCTAGCTGGGGGCCTGGGTACCGGACGATCGTAATCACCGGCTTACACACGGTCTTTGTTTGCGCCCTTGGCCAACCGTAGGGTCAAGGTGAGTGGTATTTGGCGAGATGTTGCCGCTGGGACCCAACGGGGCATTGTGATCCGGGAGGGCTGCAACAGAGTGCGTATCCGAACAACGCTACCCAAGGGGCCTTTAGACATCCATGCCGTTTCTCCTGGTATACCTTGCAGCAGAGACCTGGTACGATAGAGTCTGGTCCTTCATCCACATCCTGTGCCGCACATCAGTATTGTCCAAGGTCCTCCAACCTCGTCGTTGTGAAAATCGCCTCTCACCGGCTTCATGTTGCTCGCGGCCACGCTCTCGTCCTACCTCCAAACTGATGAACACACACCGGGTCACCGAACCCTTGGAAGATCTACACTGCCATGCCGTCGTCGCACACACTCACCCGGAGTCTGCCGTGTCCGAGCTGCTGTGGGTGCTGTCATCACAAGGTGACATCCGTGACATTATGTGGCCCGCCCTCCCCCCGCGTTCCGTGACAACAGCCGGCAGATGAGAAACCACAACCCATGTTGTCGGGAGATTGGGCCCGTCCACATGCTGCAGTAGCATTGGGCCACCCGGTGGAGCCTATCCCCGGCTTTTGGTCCCTCGGCCCCGTACAGATGCCCGGCCCTGATGATCCCTTCCCGGATGAGACTGGCCTAAGCAGACCTAGGACGACGCCAGTGATACGCCGTCTGACGCTCATATCCTCCATACAGTCCTGGTAGTACGGACCTACATGGTGGTGTGGGCAACAATAATGACTCGATTTGATTAGTTTTTGTCCTGACGCGGGCGCAAAGACGCGGCGTCCTTAGTCGCCGGATAGAAATGTGCGGGTGATTGCGATAGTCGTCGTACCCAGGCAAGTAACAACAAGTGAAGCTTTGACTGTCAGTAGCCAGGCCATGCGTGCTCGAGCAGTGGATGCTTTCATTTCGAGCTTCGATACTTCGTAGATTCGGCGGCCGTCATTGGCTTCCATCATTTCTGGCCAAGGATCTCTGTACTCATGCTTCACAAAGTCCGTAGATGCTTTCTCATCAACTGTAACACTCGTGTAGCCGTAGTCATGAAAAGCGACGGCCCGGGAGTCAAATGCACACCCATATCTCAAGACGCCTAGTCATGCTAGTCGACGATCTTGTCAAGACATGCCGGCTCGAGACTATCGCGTTTCTCTCGACACAGTGTACATGATGTGTTCTCTGCACGTGGGGTATGCCGGGCTGGAGATGATGGGTTGTTGGATGGCGAAATCCGCCGGTGGTGCATACGGTGATTGTGCTTGGTAATACCGACGACAGGGGACTTCGTGCGCATGGGTCTGACCCACGTGTTGACATGTCTTGTTCCGCCTCCATGGGTCTGGTTGAGGTTTTCTCTTATTCTCATTTGGCCGCTGGGCCTGTTGAAATGAGAATGGGTCAAATAAGTATTTGACCTCTCCGCCCAGCTCATTACCTTTTGATGAAGAAAGCCAATGTGTTCAAATTCCAAAATGCTTCAGTTGTGTTCGGCCAGCGGCGTTTGACGGAGGCCAAGAGAAGGCCAAGACGGGGGGATGGGCGATCCCTTTAGTGGAGGCTACGTCGTTGTGTCTTGGCGTACAAGGCGCTCCATCTCCTTTGTTCCGGCTCGTTTTTCGTTTCCCTGGTCTCTTGGAGAGCCGCTCATATCATTCAGGAGACTCCCAGCCGGCCAGTGGACACCCCCTCGTCCTCGAGGCCTCTGGAAGTGTGGCTCCTCCATCGGTTGGCAAACCCTGACGCCGCGGAGGTGTTCGTGTCATTATCGACCGAATTCCTCGGCGCTCCCAACAGCTTGTCGGGGAGGCCTGGCTCCGCCCGCGAAGCAGCCCGGCGCACAGAATGTCCTCCCTGATCTGCCGAAAGGTACCAGGATCTCGCCACATATTTGCCTTCCGAACCGTCATGTCTTCCTCGAGGGAGACGCTGAAGCCACTACCCAGAGCCTTTTCACCGGACTGCATCGATTCGCATTTCAGTAACCTTCCCTGGCGACACCCTACCGAATTGCATGGAGAGAAAGGTCGAATCTGACACACGGGTCGAAGTCGTTTCCTTGAAGACTCCTCGAATGATACCACCGCCTCGAATCCAGTAACAAGGTCGGAGCACGTCTCTCTGTGTCATGGACTAGCTTGTCGCGGCGCCAAAACGTATTGTTATCCTTCGTATAACCCCTTGGATGAAGAGTGCGGCGCTGTCGTCCCCTTTTAAGACCTTTGCAGTTGTCTCAATAGAGCGCATGCATATGCAGCACTTCGGAGAGCACTGACTGCTCGATATGTCCCGGGGGATGGCTGAGCAAGCAGAGCTTCCGACGAGCATGGCATTCGAACGCTGATGTTGCTGCTGTTGGTGGAGTTTGGATTCTCCAAGCTCCCTGTGGCCTGAGTTACCTGCGGCGGCGTTGAAGGTACCTGTAATGGGGTCCTTGGGGAGACTATAGACGTCCATTTTGAGGAGGTTGGATATGGCGTCGCGCTGCCCGCAGATGCGCTTTCCTTCTGAAGGTTTCTACGTCGATACGACCGAAGGTCTGCCACGCAGACTGCCGGCCAGGCACCACACGGAGGGTAAATTAGCTACTGCATCCAACTCACTGACATGTTCTCTGACAGCTCCGGAGAATTGGCCAGGCATGGTTGCCTGATATGAGCTCTCGGAGTGGTCATGACACTGATCCGTGTAGAGTAACCGGGTGTGGAGTTTTAAGAGGAGAGATGTTTTGGAGGGGTGACCGAGTGGTGTCGTGGGTGGAGGGTTTGACGAAATAAATACCTGTAGCCATCAGAGTATTTTGTCGCCCATCAGAAGTGGGGCCCGTCCAGATCCCCTCTTATCGAGACCCCGCCGGCCGATAAGGATTTTTCGACGGATTTTTCTTTTCGGTTTTCTCACTGGCGGAGCGGTTTGGCGCACACCGACCCTTCAACAACTCAAGTCGCAACAACAACCTCTCAACGCTGATCGTCATGGCGACGCCTTCGTTGGCGGAGAAGCTGGACAAGATCAAGTCCCCTGGCCTTCAGAGTCAGCAGAGGGTGAGCCGGGAATTTCTTGTGAGAGTGTTGCCGTACACAGCCACTGACCAGCTCTTGCTCTTGTAGAGTGCCGTCGTCCTGCAGTCCATCGAAGCGACCCTCAAGGAACAGAATACTGCGCCCACGCCCACTGGCTACTTTGCCGCCCTCCTGGCTCTGCTCCAGCAGGCTAACAGCAACGACAATGTCAACACCGAGCTCGCCACCCCCGTCGTCTACCTCCTCGATGTCGTCACCCCGTTTGCCCCGCAGCCTCTACTGCGGTCCAAGTTCACGCAGATCCTCACCCTCCTGGCTCCCGTCCTGTTGATGCAGGATATCGAGCCCATCCTGCTCAGATCCTCGATTGGCTGTCTGGAGTCCCTCCTGATAGCCCAGGACTCCGCCTCCTGGGAACTCTCGGTCTCTCAGATTGGACCTCGACGGGCTGTTGCTGGCCTGCTGAACCTGGCCCTGGATCAGCGCCCCAAGGTTCGCAGAAGAGCTCAGGATGCCATCAAGAAGGTCCTTCGCAACCCGCCGCCGAGTCCCTCACTCGACCACCCCGCGGCGGATATGAGCGCCCAGACAGCCGCCAAGAACCTCGAGGATCTGGCCGCCAAGGCGGCGCAGGCACGGAGGGGAAAGAAGTCGGATACTCCCCACGAACCGGCGCTCATCCATGCACTGCAACTGACCAAGACAGTGGCGGTCGCCAGCGGGGGATGGCCCAGCAAGAAGATCGAGTCCCTTTGCGAGCTATTACTGGGAATCGCCAAGACTGGCAACGAGTACATGACCATGGCCGTGTTTGAAATATTCGAGGTCATCTTCGAGGGAATGACCGACGAGGTCTCGTCTGCCAAACTCCCGCGTCTTTTGGAAATCATCTCCGAGTTGCGACCCGCCGCCAACGATACCCAGCTCGTCCCCCCTTGGCTGGCCATCCTGTCACGAGGATACGACGTCTCTGCCCAGATGGAACCGGAAGACACTTTCCAGAAACTGCCCGAGCTCTTCTCCATGGTTGCGCAGTTCCTCGGATCGCCTTCCGAGAACATTCGGATATCTGCGTCGGAGTGTCTCGTTTCGTTCATGGCCAACTGCGTCCCCGAGCAGGTCATTGTCGAGCCCTCGATATACGACGAGAAGACCCTAGAGAAAATTTCCAAGTCTGCCGAATCGCTACTGACTGTTCAGTACCAGGCTGCCTGGCTACAGACGTTCAATGTGCTTGGTGCCATGTTCGATTCGCTGCGGTGGAGGGCCAGCCCAATTCTTCTCAACGTGACCAAGACGATTGGAGAGATCCGTGAGAACGGATCTTTCAGGAACAAAAAGGAGGCCGACGAAGTCCTCGGCAAAGCCATCCGCGCTATGGGACCTGACGTTGTGCTATCTGTGCTCCCTCTCAACATTGCCAAGCCGGCCAAGGGGCAACCCGGAAGGGCCTGGATGTTCCCTATTCTGCGAGATTATATCAGCAATACAAAGCTCGCGCACTTCAAGAGTGAGATGGTCCCTCTCAGCGAGCTTCTGTTCCAGAAGGTGCTCGACCACGGGCAGGCCGAGAAGACCATGGAGGTCAAGATCTACGAGACGCTGGTGCAGCAAGTCTGGTCTACTTTGCCGGGATACTGCGACCTGCCTCTGGATCTATCTGAGGCATTTGACCAAGGGTTCGCAGAGATGCTGGCAAACCTGCTCTACAAGCAGGTTGAGCTGCGACTGGATGTGTGCCGAGCGCTGCGGACACTGGTTGAGTCTAACCAGGCTATTGCGGGGATCCCGAAGGATGAGGAGGAGAACATGGTCCTGCAGAGCAGAATCACGAGGGCAACTGCCCAGGAAAACCTCAAGTACCTGAGTGGATTCTCCGGCAACATGCTGGCGGTGCTGTTCAACGTCTACACACAGACCCTGCCCCAGAGCCGCGGACCGATACTACAGACAATCAATGCCTTCCTGAGTATCACGCCGGATCAGGAGGTCATGGAAACGTTTGAGCGCGTCAGCAAAATGCTCGCCGAGGAGCTGCAGAGGGCCCCTTCCCAGGACAGCAAGGAGAAGGTCCAGAAGCAGAAAGATCACATGCCGTCCACCGCCCAGACTCTCATGGACCTCATAATCACCATGTCGGTCTACATCCCGAGAGAGAGCTTCAGTGCCCTGTTCGAGATTGCATCAGTGGTCATTCAGAAGCAGGATGAGCCGCAGCTGCAGAAGAAGGCATACAAGCTCATCCCTCGGCTGGTCGAGTCGGAGATTGGCAAGGCTGCTCTGAAGGAGCGTAGCGCCGAGCTGCAGAACCTCATGATCTCGAGCACCGAGAAGGTGTCCGCGCCGGCACGTCGCGACAGGCTCGCTGCCATCACCGCGCTCCTCCACTTTGTTCCCGACGACTCCCTCCACTTCATACCCTCTGTCCTGAGCGAGGTGGTCATTTGCTGCAAAGAGAATAACGAGCGCGCGAGGGAGACGGCGTACGAGCTGCTTGTGCAGATGGGCCACCGCATGATCGCTGCCAACGGCGCCACCATCGACAACCGCAAGGTTCCTCACATGCCAGCGGGTGCCCCGGCGGGCAAGGCCAACATCGAAGAATACTTCACCATGGTCAGCGCCGGTCTAGCGGGCAGCACACCACATATGATCTCCGCGTCCATCACGGCCATTAGCCGCCTCCTCTACGAGTTCCGCTCCTCGTTGAGCGAGCAGACGCTCTCCGACCTGGTGCAGACCATGGACCTCTTCCTGACGTCGAACAACCGAGAGATTGTCAAAAGCTGCCTAGGCTTCGTCAAGGTCTGCGTCATTAGCCTACCCGTCGAGCTCATGATGCCGCGCCTGTCGACCCTCGTGCCCAACCTCATCGTCTGGAGCCACGAGCACAAGGGCCACTTCAAGGCCAAGGTCAAGCACATCCTCGAGCGCATGGTGCGCCGCTTCGGCTACGACCACATCTTCCGCAACTGCCCGGACGCGGACAAGAAGCTGCTTGTGAACATCCGCAAGACCAAGGATCGCGCCAAGAGGAAGAAGGATGCGGCCAAGACATCGGCGGGCGACGACGATGAAGCCGAAAGTGATGATGAGGAGGGCAAGGGTGGTCGCCAGTTCGAGAATGAGTACGATCAGGCGCTCTACAGCAGTGACTCGGATGAAGATGACGAGTCGGACGACGAGGACTCCCGCCGTGCACCACCCCGGCAGGGTAAGAAGGGTCAGAAGGGCGGAAAGACGTATATCCTCGAGGACGACGACGAGCCGCTCGATCTCCTCGACAAGACCGCCCTGGCCAACATCTCGTCGACACGCCCCGTCAAGATGCGCAAGCCCACCAAGACAAAGGCCAAGGTGGACCTGGACGGCAAACTCATTCTCGGCGGCGAGGACAACGACGCCATGGAGGTCGACGACGCCGCCGCCAACCCGGAGAACTCGGGCGTGGGCGCCTACGTGGCGGCCCTCACGGGCAAGGACGTCGCCAAGCGCGGGCGTGGCGGACGCATCAAGTTCTCGAACAGGCGCACCAAGGACGAGGATGATGGGGATGAGATGGACGAGGATGATGCTGTGGCTGTTAAGAACAAGATCAGCCCGCGCGGGGGATCCAAATTCCGCGGTCGCGGAGGTGGTGGGGGAGGACGCGGTGGCATGGGAGGCGCGAGGAGCGGAAAGGGGGGCATCTCAGCCGGGAGGAAGGGACTGGGCGTTGAGAAGAGGCGGGGGCAGTCGGGAGGTAGTGGTGTGAGTAAGGGCAGTAAGAGGAGGTAAAGGAGGCCGCGGCTGTGTGGTTTCTACGAGTATTATAAGATGGAAAAGTGCATATTACGACGTCTCAGGTATACCCAATTCATGCCATCGTTAAGCCATGTTTTGCTGTCGGATCTTTATTCAGTACGCCTCAGTAAAAAATGAATGAAAGGAATTTGGCGACACCTGTGAGCCAGATAGCCGAGAGGACGGCCCCTGTCGCGCGCGATGATGGAAATGACTGGCCCCGGAGTGCATGGATCAGGGGGTGGCCTTCCACACTCCCTTGACGAACGTGTACTGTACGTAAAGGAACTGAAGACACATTTGCTACAGAATCTGTGCGCAACGCACGGGGACCGTGCTCTGCAGGGTGGTATTATGTCGTCGGGTCCGTCGCAGGATGGTGACCTTCCGCTTGGGAGAATCAGCGGTAACGCGTAGGATGGCCCTGGCGGGTGTGGAAGTCGGGAGGTCGAGACACGGAGATGTTTGACAGATTTTTCCAGGTCAGGTAGTGAGTGCTGGTGGTCCTGGTTGATGGATTGTTGGATTTGTTGTTGTTGGTGTCTTGGACCGACGTTGATGAATGGAGATGAATGGTGGCCGTTCGGATCGATCTGCTTTAGGCTTGAACTCGGCGGAGCGACAGCCCGAGCCCCTGAAGACAGTGCGAAATGTTGGCGACCAGCCGACAGCCAGCCGTGGGATTGGTGCTGGCAGGTGTGTGGTAGGTACAGTACTCGCACCTACTGCAGTGGAGCGCGGGTGGTGACGCAAACAGTGTAACTGACTTATTTTGGGCACTGTTGTGCCTGATAGCCATGCCCCTACCAACCCATGGTTCAGGGGTTTAGCTGTGGCATCTTCTAAACATTATCATGACTACGAGGTTAGATATGAGTACGAGTACTACCACGTACTCGTACCTACGTAGTCCGAACGAACTAGGTAGTACTTAGCACTCGTACATCGCATAAATACAGTTATAGTAGGTAGCCAAGTGTAAGGACGTAATGTCGCAGACGTTGGTGCACGAACCTTACCTATATTTGCCCACTTATTAATTATTATAAGCCACTTCCTGTCAAGTTTGCCAGCCTACCTACAGTACCTATACGTCCTTGCTGTCCGTCGGTACAATTAACTGATAACTAACTATAGGTAGGTATGTACTATTAATTATTAGCAAGGTACGTCTGTACAGTACATAGTCGGTCCATCTGTGCCGTTTGTGTCAGTCAATCCTCCCAGAGTTACAAAATTGAACCCCATTCTTGTCGCCCCTCCCCCGAGATCCGCCATGCGCCCGGTGACCCGATGTCCCCCGCCGACGACCCCCTTTGCGGTCCGCACGTCCTTCCCATGTCTACAGCAATCAGTACCGCTCCCCACACTTCCAGACCCATCTCCCTCTTCTTCACTCTCTGTCTCTAGGTAGTAATTGCCAGCCTCAGCTCTCGTTTAGCCTTACTTTTATGTCGGCTCCCCTCCTTTGCGCTTCGATGAAGTTCTCATAGCCTTGCTTTTTCTTTTGGCTTGACAGCTTTTCTGTCATCGCACTCCTTTTTCTGCTTTCCTATCTCTTGTCCTTCCCCTTAGCGCTTTACCAGCCGACTGCACACTCTGGCTCGCGATTGACGAATATCGATCCATTATCTTTACTTCCGGACCTACCTGAAATTCGACACCATGTCCGCCGGACCGTGGCTCTCCAGCTTCGGCGGCGAGAAGGGTGGCATACGACGCCGGCCGCCCTTCAGCCGTCCTTGCATGTCCACCCTCGTCGGACTCCTCGCCCTCATCATCCTCTCCTACAGCATGGTCCTGCTCTTCTTCGGCAAAGTCAACCCCAAGCAAAGTAGTCCCGAACCCAGCAGTCAGAACGTCATCGCCCATACCGACAGCGAGCCCGACATCGACAGTGGTGGTGGTGATGGCGATGACCTGGCCGCCGCCGTCGGCAAGGTCATGCCCGTGGGCCAGCCCGCCTCGAGCAACAGCATCAGCTTCAATGCGGACTTTTACAATGTACAGGAGAAGTACGGCAAGCGGCCCTTTCAGAAGTTCCATACGACCAAGACCAAGACGCCATTCTTCCATGCCAATACCTTCGTGCCCAAGGCTACCGAGGGGAACCCTTACTTCTTCATGACCCCGGCCGTCAACGACCAGAAGGGCACCGTCCAGGTCTTCTCGCGCAAGGACCTGTCGCTCGTCTATAACGACCATGGGTACAGGGCCACCAACAACTTCCGTATGCAAGAGTACAATGGCAAGCAGTACCTGACCTTCTGGGAGGGTATTCCTGCTCCCGGCCACGGCCTGGGCCAGGGTGTCATGATTGACGAGAACTACAAGCTGGCCTACAACATCTCCATCAACACCTTCAACTCTGAGGCAGACTCCCACGAGTTCCAGCTCACCCAGGACGGCGGTGCTTTGTTCTCCGTGTACGAGACAGTCCGCGGCTACGACATGTCCCCTGTGGGCGGTCCCGTGGACGGTGTCCTGCAGGACTCGTGCTTCGAGGAGGTCGACATCGAGACGGGCGAGACCAGGTTCGCCTGGCGCGCGTCGGACTGGTTCTCCATCACCGAGACCACCGTCGGCTACAACGATGTGGAGGACTACGGCCACCCCACCAACACTGACGGCTGGGACTTCTTCCACATCAACAGCCTGGAGAAGACCAAGGACGGCAACTACCTCGTCCTGGGACGCCGCCTCAACCTCATCACCCTCATCAACGGCACCTCTGGCGAGCCCATCTGGCAGATTGGCGGAAAGAACAACCAGTACGCGGACCTGTCGGATGGCGCCGCCACCAATTTCGCCTACCAGCACCACGCCCGCTTCGTCAATGACGAGGAGACGGAGATTGTCATGTTCGACAACGCGCAGCTCGCCAATACCCAGCCCTCCCCCGGCTGCAAGGAGCAGTGCTCGCGGGGCCTGCACATCCGCATGGACCACGAGGCCAAGACGGCAGAGGTCGTCAGGTCCTACTGGCACCCCCAGAGCCTGCAGGCCAGAGCCGAGGGCTCTGCCGAGAAGCAGCCCAACGGTAATCTGCTCGTGGGATGGGGCAAGGCCCCGGCGTTTACGGAGTACTCCGCCGACGGCCAGGTGCTTCTCGATGTCCAGACTGGTCCGTGGAGCGCTGACAATGGAGAGGCTCATGTCTACCGCATTTACAGCGGGGACTGGAAGGGCTCTCCTACCTGGGATCCTGAGATTGCTATGCACGAGGGGGATATCTACGTCAGCTGGAACGGCGCCACCGAGCAGGCTTACTGGGTACTGGTAAGTATCTTGGCTGCGCGGATCATGTTCTGGGCCCGCATACTGACTTGCGATGATCACAGTTCACCGGCAACTCCCGGTTCGCCCTGGAGCCCCAATACGTAGTCTACCGCGGCGGCTTCGAGACCAAGCTGCCCCTCCCCGAGGGCAACGCTCCATACGCCCGCGTCGCCGCGCTCGATCGCGCCGGTAAGCTGCTGGCCAGCACCGACCTCATCGATACCGAGACGGGCGAACGCTCCAAGATGAAAGAGCCGCTCGAGATTGACTTTACCCTCGATCCTCATACCCTTCGATGATTTTTGATTGATGTCTTTTCCCTTGCAACTTTTCTCGGGTGGGCATGTGCCTTTTTCTCCCCCGTATTTTTGCATACAGTCATGATCGTAGCGGCCTCGGGGGAGATGAGTGCGGAATCAAGGCAGGGCGCACGGGAAGTCATTAGGAGGTGGGATACCTCGTACAAAATTACTTTAATGGATATTACGTGTATTTGATGCAAAGAGTCTGCGGCGTTCGTATTTTCGTGCAAGAGCGCGTAGGCTCTCAGCCCTGGAAATCGCATGGGCGAGCTGTGGTAGTCCTCTCGACCTCTTTGGTGGTGATGGCGGCTGATGCATGGGCACCTACCTGTATCTGTGTGCGGAACATTGAATTGAATAAGAGAGCAAAACGAGCACAAGTGACCTCGCGATGCATCATTTTGATGATGCTTGATGATGCTTAATGGTTCTTTCTGACTGTGGTCCCTCCCACTGTCAGGGTACCACCATTTGGTGGCACAGACAATTACATCATACCTGTTAAGGTAGATGATGCTTGCCGATGCTGCTAGTACGTAGTACCACGACTAGGATTCCCCCAATCTTGTTGGCTCCTTCCTCTGCCGAACAAGGCTTATGTAATCACACCATCTGTCGGGCTTCCCGCTTTCGTCCAGGGTCCTTGGGCATCGACCGCCCCAACTTGGTTCATGCTCCCCTCACTGCTATACTCGTCACCAACCGGGCGAAGCTGCATCTCGGGTCCGCCAAAAGGTTGCGCTGTGTTGCCCTTTCTGTGCAACACTTGCTATTTCCCGCCGCTCTGGTCCTTCGTTTCCTCGGGACTATTAGAGTGATCATACCGCTGCGCGGGTGGTCCCCTCTGACAGCAGATACAAGCAGGACTCTTGCTTCTTCGCGTCCGGAATCCGGGAGACACCTAGCTGACCTCACAATGACAATATTTTTCTGATCGTCGAAGTTCAGTATGGGAAGGGAAAAGAAGAAGAAGCCACAGGCCATAGTGGGCGGCCCGAAGGAGAGGCACCGGCGCATCCCCAAGTCGCAGTTCGACCCAAAGGCGCCGATGCCCACCGGATTCGTGGCGAAGCCGGCTCTCCCCCAGTCCAAGTCCAAGCACCACACGTACTTTGAGTTTGTCGAGAACAAGAACAAGAAGAAGAAGCTCGAGTTTCAGGTAGCTGCGCGGACTCTTTTACGCCGTACCTCGCGTATTGTCTTGTGGGGACGCCTGGCTCACTTCTCTGCAGGTGACGACCAAGTCGACACCGCCGCCCGGCTTCGAGTTCGTTCCGATCGGTAACCCTGCGCTGACGAGGGCATGCAAAGAGCTCTCGCGCGAGAAGGACGCTATGATCTTTATTGTCTCGGCACGTTTCACGACCCTCGTACGTCTCCAGCCAGCGCTAACGGTCTCGTCCCTTGGTTAGAATACGAAAGAGATCGACACGAACCATCTGTCTCATCATGTCCACCGGACCGGTCACCATATTCGCGAGGCAATCGTCGAGGAAGCCAGGGTGAATCTTGCAGATCTAGCCGGAGCTGTTGCTTCCAACGGCGAACCCGAACCCTTACCCTCCTCGCAGGCAGAGTACACTGCCCAAGCCAACAACACGATACTGGATCTATTCCCGCGTATCCCGCACACGGACCGCCAGTCCATACTCGTACAGTCTTTCAACTTGGTATGACTATACACTGACGCAGTGGTCCGTGCGATTCCAAGGAGCTAACTCGGGGACAGTCGTCGATAAACCAGCGTCCTAAACCGGTAGGCCTTTGTACTGATATGCCACTGTCCCGTCGTGTTCAACTTGCCGTCCTCGCACACATTCGGCACAACCACACCAGGTATGATGAGCTCTTGAAAGAGACATCGTGGCAGAATGCCCGGAAAGTGGTCGAGGCTCTCTGCCTCGACATCCTCGTCAAGTGGCGAGGAGACGAGGAAACTGGACGCGACCAGCTTGATGAGATCCTCCGCGAGGTAGTGGTCATATCTGATTCGGACTCGGAGGAGTCCGGAGACGAGAGCGGAGACACCGCGGACTCATCCAACGATGCCATGGATGTGAGTGATATGGAGCGCGACCGTCCCGCCCACGCCACCGCGCAGGGCATTCCGCGAGACCAGCGGGCCCCAGTCCACCATCAGCCTCAGGTGCGTGCGGGCCCGGTCATGGTGAGAACCGGAAGAGGCCCTGACCACGCCCATCAGCATCGCCCGGCCGTCGGGAAGGAACGGCGAGGTTTCAAAAGGTATCGTGCATGGGCAGAGGCCATCCGACGCAACCGTGGAAATGAACTTCAGCCCCCAGGCCCTGAAGTGGTTGGATCCGTCAGTCACGGATCACAACAACATTTTGGCTCTACAACTCCTGGACCTGGACCAAGACCGGTGGCCATGGCTGGAGGCGTTGGGACAGCGCCAGAATCCCATCGTTTATTTCCACGCCAACATCGGCATGGACCCTCCTCTGTTATACCCCTCCCCAACCCTCCAGTCCGTCCCACACATGAACAGGCAATGCCCCGCGTTCATGACCAGATGCGAACCACTGAGGCTCATTCACGCCACGTTACTCCCGTGGCCGACCGACTCCAGGACATGTTGGTTCCCTCTATTGAGCCGATGTCTCCAGACACTACCATGCAGCCCAGGTTTGTGCGTACATTACCACCAAGGCTACCTCCCTCGCCAGCCCGCCGCCCGGTGGCTTTTCGCCCAGAATCTGCTTCTCCTTCCATGGAATCGGGGCCTAATACTAAGCCTTTCTATTCTGAGCGGCGTGTCATCGACGACCGCCCGGCGCAGGAACCGCCGCAGGGGCACCACGGCGACCCTTACGGTCGTGAACCGGCCCCGGGTTACTATGAACCAAGACCGGTATTCCACCCTCCTTTGCCGTCCAATGTTGAACCCCGCGCACAGCCGTTTGGTACTGCTCCAGCTCCAGCTCAAAGGATCGCCGGAGGGATGGGCCGTCCTGGAGACCGCTCCAATCCCATTTTTATGGAGGATCGTGGTGGGTTCTTTGAGAGAGTGTATGATGAGCCCGGGAGTGCCTTTCCTCGGAGATCCCATGCCGACCCGGTCCCAGCTTCTTGGGCGCCACCTGCAGCCAGCAGAGTTCCAGAACCTCACAGAGTAGTGTCGTGGGAGGAAGGGTCGAGGATACTGCGGGAGAGCCGGAATGACGCGAATGTAGAAGTCATTCCTATATCAGGCGCCCGGACCCTTCCTCCTGGAGCGCAGGCGTATGTCCCACCCACGGGCTCTCGCTCTGCCCCACGCCCCTACGATCCTTGGTCGCAGAGGGAGCCGCAGCATGGTGAGAGCTACCATCAGACACAAGCTGTTGAGCCTGCGCCACTGAGGCAAGACTACATGGCGGGTCCATCACGGCCACGGTCTCATCAGGTGTGAGTTTTTGGGTTTCCTACTTGCCGGAGGTTAAACTAGCGGACAAACCCCCCTGACATTACAGGTGTAGACCATACGACCAGCAGCAGCCTCCCGTACGCCCGTGGCCGTCCCAACAACCGGCTCAGGCCCGGTACTATGCTAGTCCTCATGAACCGCCGCAATTCGGACATCCGCCAGGCCGCGGAGACAACATCATTGTTCTTGAGTAACATCACGTCATTAAAGCTGTACACGGCGTGTACGCGTCGCACGGCATCGACCTGCCATTGCAGGGGTTCCCCTCATCGCATAGTCATGAGTTATCGCCGAAAACGGAGAGTTATCGTTCAGATGGGAGAATTATGTTTTGCTGTATAAGGGGCAAGGGAGATGTAGGGAGTAGGTACGGTGTTGGGAGGCTACGTGTATTGTGTTTTGGCGCTCCGGCGGGTTGACATGATACCCTATTTGACGAACGTCGGGAGAAGCGAACAGGCAATAGAGATGCCAGGAAGCTCGGTATGCGGTCTTTATTTATACAACCACCTACGCATTGATGTCAGGCTCGAGTCTGGGGTGGAAGTGAAACACGGCGGATCGGACCATCCGTGACTTGAAGGATTGAAAAAGGGGTCTCGAGACATGACGGCTTGCGGATCCTGGCACGAGCAAGCAAACCTAGTCCGGGGTTCAGTGGATACAGTAAGGAAAAGAGACATCCCGGCGTCGGTCATGCCGCGGCAGTGGTGGAAATACCATAGGAGACATTCAGAGGCGGCCTGTGAGCTGGCGTCGGAGATACGATACCCAGAGGTGGATAGGAATGTTCCCCGTGCTGAGTCGTGTTAAAACCATGCAACAACAGGGTCAGGCCTGGTTCGACAAGATCCTGCAAGTTTCCTGGTTGCCATGACCCATCATACTAGTACTCGTACAAGCTACCTAAAGCGATGATCGGGCACTCGATAATGATTAATGCCTCCCGAATGGAGCAGGCAGGCGTCGTTATTTATGAGGTAGACATGCAGTAAGAGTATTTCTATTCGGCCAGTATAAAATCTCTATTCGGCCAGTATTTTCCCCACTTTTATGAAAAATTCCCCACATCCCATGTATCTCTACCTAAATAAGAAAGAATACGTACTTTTTTCTCTAAGCTATTGTCACTACCTATAATGTGGTATATATA